>OZ018339.1:46457017-46706256 GCA_963969495.1 Ceratothoa steindachneri
ATTCTTGCCTTCCTTGGTCAAATATATGATCACTGCGCAGTGCTCAACCTTCTCCATTGTTGATTTTTTTTTTTAATTTTATAGAGCCCATCTGGCAACTACCCACTTGGGCAAAAGTCGACGAAAAACACGACAGCCTAAAACTAGGCTACTTTAAAATAAAAAAATTAAAACTTAACAATCGATATAAATTGGAAAAACTTAACAATCAGGAAGCAATCTCCAGGAGCGGGAGGAGGTCCCCCTCACCCCGGTGCAGGAGAGTGCAGCCTACAAACAAAACAATAACAAAAAAAGAACCTTAAATAAAGGGGAGAAGCCCAGCCTCCCCCCAAAAGTCTACAAGTCCAAAAGTCAATGTGCCTGAATCTGTCCCGAGTACAAGGGACAGGCGGTAGCGACACCGCCTTTTCCGGTACAGGGACAGGTATCGTGCGCGAAGATCACCCATACTGGGACATTCGACAAGAATGTGACAAACAGTCTAGGGGACGACGCAGTCGTTGCAATTGGGCACAGGCGAGCGCGCCATCAAATAGCGATGCGTCACACGAGTGTGTCCGATTCAGAGACGACAGAAAGATACCTGAAGCCACCGCGGCATTGGGGGATAGGTCCATGGGAACAGTCGCGGCTTAATGGCACGCAACTTCAAGTTTCCTTCGACCGTCTCCCATCTTCTTTGCCAAGCAGTCCAAAGAGCTGCCCGTATTCCTGCCATGTAGTCGGTGTGATGAAGAGCAAAACGCTGGTCCGGTCGCAGAGTCCTCGCGGACTCTTTGGCGCCCTTATCGGCGCGCTCATTCCCCGCAATTCCTACATGTCCAGGAACCCAGAAGAATATAATCTCGACATCCACCCGGCTCTCCAAAACCGTAGCGTCACGGATATCGCGAACCAGGGGCTGCGGAGATTCCAATGCCCCGAGAGCACTCAGGGCACTTTGTGAGTCGCTATAGATCACAATCCGGTCTCCAAACCAGGCACGTCGCGAAATCTCCCGTACCAAGTGGTGTATTGCCACCAGCTCGGCCGTAAAGACAGACGCAGCGGCTGGTAGAGCCCCGCTGACTTCAAACAGAGGGGATACGGCGTGGAAGCCAACCCCCTCTTCGGACTTGAAGCCATCCGTATACACTGGCACGGTTCCAGCGTGACACGATGTGTGCTCCAAAAAGGTCGAACTCAATACTCCCGGCACAGTACAAGCTTTGGGAGCAGAGGCGTGGCGACAAATAGCCAAATATGGTACCCTCCAGGGTAGCGTCATAGGGAGAACCATGGGCGCAACCGGCCCGAGAGTTATATCTACCTCTCGAAGGAGTTTCCTGGCCCTAAAAACAAAGGGCTTAGGGTATGATTGGCGTCTCTCGGCGGCATAGGCACCATCAAAATCAGCTGCGGATGCAGTGAGAGCTGTTGGCGACTGAGGGAGATGAGGGGCTCGCGTGTACAGGCGAGCGATACACTGAACGCAGCGCAGAGCGAGTGGCATCTCACCAGCAGCGACCAACAGGCTCTCAATGGGAGAAGTGCGGAAGGCACTGGTCGCAAGGCGAAGGCCGGTGTGGTGGATCGAATCCACCTTCCGCAATAAACGCTCGGCTGCGGATGCGGAAAAAGCGGTCGCTAAGGATTCCGCCATGGACGCGGGAACCGAGATTGCGGTCCCATTCTCCTAGAGAACGGGAGGCGGATCCTGCGAGAACTTGCCTTGAATCCTTTTGACGCGCTTCCACACCTCAGCTAAAGGGGTCTTGTCGTTAAGTGAAGACACGTATGCCCGTCAAGGAGAGCAGTGGGCGCGCTTCGAAATATACCGGAACCTAGCCCTAGCCCGACGAAATTCAGCGACAGTGAAATCGTTCAGGCGGCGCTTATAGCGCATGTAGGCATAACGCTTCTGTTTAAGGGGCCGTCTCACACTCGGCTGACCACCATGGGAGTGGTCGGCGTGCCAAACGGCCAGACGTCCTAGGAATAGTAGTCAAGCCCACGGCGATGAGGTTGCCGGAGAAGAACTCAACGGCCTCATCTACCGACCTAAACTCCTCGACTGAGATAGAGAATTCAGTCATTTCCTGAAATGCAGGCCAGTGCGCCGGTGCCAAGTACCACCGAGGTGGTCTCTCAGACGGCAGTTGCCCTGAAAATGATATTTGAATGGGAAAGTGATCACTACCATGGAGGTCATCGACCACCCCCTAATCAAAATCAGGCTGTGCATCCGAAGAGCACAAAGATAGATTAAGGCAAGAAAATGAAGCGGTTCTCGGACAGTGATGCGTAAACTCATCCACGTTTAGGACACCCATCTCAAGCTCTTCGATCAGATCGGCAAGGACTTGTCCCCTGGGATTTATGGAGTAATCTCCCCAGAGAGGATAGCTGCCCGTCAGATCTCCAAGCAAGAGATAGGGCCTCGGCAACCGTGCCACGACGCGGCAAAAGTCCCCCGCGTTGAAGTCAGCTGACGGTGGAATGTACGCAGAAATGATAGTATACCTCCTATCCAGGTGCAGCTGCACAGCCACTGCCTGAAAAAAGGTATCTTAAGAGAAAGGAAGAAGGGAGACATCATGCCGGGTGTAAACCGCGCATCCCCCAGCCCGGCCATCCCGCGGTGTTAGGTTCGCAAAACCCTTATATCCTGGGAGGGTAGGCAGGGGGCACGCGCCTAGCATGGTCTCCTGCAAAAAAATAACTAACGGGAACGGGATGAGACGAGCCTCCGCAGCTCCTCCCAGTTGGCCCGAAGTCCACGGCAATTTCATTGAAGGGATATGCCCTCTAAGCCTAGCTCGGAGGAGACCCGGGGGCCCTCCTCGAATGGAAGACCCTCACGGGAATGGCCGTACGCTTCCCGGGGACAGAACCCCAGGCGCTGTTGGCCAGACAAAGCGCTGGAGGCGCTGTTGCCTTCGAGGACTTATTGGGGGAGGTTGGGCTCGCCATGCGAGTCTTTTCCTCCCTCCGCCTCGAAACCTTAGGCGGGTTGCGGCTTCTAAGGCGGGGGGCCCTCTTTTCGAGGAACCACCGTCTCCGAGCCACTTAATCCACCTCAGGGCGTGGACAAAGGAGCCGAAGCTCCTTTGTTGTTGTCTTCCTTCTGGGGAACAGCTTTAGGAACCCCGGAAGATGGCCTAGCGACCATCTTCAGGGGTATTGCCTCCTGTGAGTCTAATGACTCGGTGGAGGCGCGTGGCCGTTTCGCCTTACGGAAAACGGCCACGCTGGGGAAAGTGGGTGGAGCCCTGGTTTTATCCGGGGCAGGGTATGAACCCTCTTTGCCGCTAGCTTTACCAGGGTAGCGCCCGTGTTTGGTAGAGCACGCAGAAGGGCTCTGAATGGGCGCAAAAACAACCGTACTCGTTGGCCTAGATGGGCCAGGAGCAGAGGGTGCCTTTCTAACTATTGAGCCATATGACGTCCCAGGCAGAGCCGGGCCTGCCAGGACCAAGTACTTCGCCTCGCAGAAAGAGAGTCGATCCTGGGCCTGAACGGCCAGGATTTCTTTCTCAAGGAGATATGCACCACATTGCTTCGAAGAAGCAGGGTGCGGCTCTCCGCAATTGACACACTTGGCCACACACGATTTTGACTTATCGTGTACGACCTTGGAGCAATTTACACAGACTTCGGGTGACCCCGACTTTGCACGTCTACATGAGCGATTCGTATTGCCGAAGCGGTGACAGTAATAGCACCGCTGCGGCAGTTGCATGAATGCCTTCACGCGGTAGCGGTACCAACCGGCACGCACCGACTCAGGGAGCTTGTCACAGTTCAACGTGACGAAGAGTGTAGGGGTGGGTCTCGAGGCCCCTCCCTGTTTTCTACTCACACGTTCGACCTTGACCGCCCCATGGTCGGCCAGCTCTGGGGTGATGTCCTCAATGGAGTAGTCAACGAGTTCCCTCGCATAAACTACTCCTTTCACAAAGTTCATGGTAAAGTGCGGCGTCACACTCACCGGGGGGCCATGAAGTGTCCGAAGAGCACTTATCTTGGCCACCTCGGCGGGATTCGCCGCATTCGCCAGAAAACTCCCGTCCAAGAAACGGGTTACCTTCGGCTCTCTACCAATTGCACTAGCTAATCCTCTCCACCGATGGATCATGTTGCCATTGGACAACATGGTGCCATCAGTGGAGCGAATAACGAGGAAGCGTTTGAAGCCAGCGGGCTCGAAAACGCCAGGTAACCTCTGAATCAGGGGGCCCGATGTCATCGAGGCTCTGCCCTGTGCACTCTTGGTATTAGTCTTAGTCAGGGGCTCCGCAACCGGGGGGAGCAGAGGGGGTGGAGGGGCCGATCTTGGCTTGGTCGCTTGCCAGAGTGGCAGCAGACCCATCCGTCCCCGCAGCCCCCGCGGATGGAGAGGAGCCCCGAGTCTTTTTTGTCTTTTTAGTCTTTTTCTATTTCTTTTTTGGAGAGGGTGGGGAATGAACCCGCTTCTCACTTCCACCGAAAGAAGCCTCCAGGCCAGATGGATCGGCCTCAGCCAGGTCATTTCCGGAAATGGAGAAGGTCCTGGGAGTCATGGGGGCACCGGTCGTAGAAGATCCCTAACCCTCCTTGTACTGCTTCGGAAACCACAGCCGTTTAAAGAGGACCTTGCATCGGGGCGGATTCGGGTTCCGTGCTTGGCGCCGAGCCCGGATTCCCCCCATGGAAGGCCCTACCGTCTGAGGCTGGGTTTCCTTAAGGACCATGTCTATCTCAAGGGGGGCCTCCAGTTGCCCCCCCCCCCAATACATCGCAGGTCCCGTTGGCAGTATCGTCACTAGTCTTCTTTGGGGGAGCATGGGCCTTGACCCCGGCAAGGTTCAGTATTCTTGCCAGCAGGTCTTTTTTTGAGGGAAGCGACCGAAGGGGCCTGGCTTTCCTCTCCCCCCTAAGGTGGTTTGCCCTACCGAGCCACTTCGATGTGGAGCGGCTGGCTAAGGGCTGCCTGCTGGCTTTCTTGGCAGTCCCCTTGGAAAGAACAGAGGGGACTGCCGCTGGTAAAAGGGAGGCACCCGAAAGCACCTCCAGATTGGGGGTGAGGGGGAGTCCCCTACACCCATAAGCAAAGGAGGGGAGTAAGCCTCCTCTCCAGTTATAAATATATGGAGAGTCCCCTGAGCAAGCACAGGGGGGGGACCTCCATTTTTTTGCTGGAGCTGCCCAAGGGCGGCTCCGTCGATGTTATAGGGGAAGTTGGGGGTTGGGTTTTTTTTGTATACTCATCATTGGGCATGGTGACCCTCTTTTTGACACGGGATTCAATCGCGCATCACCTCTCGCAGTAGCCCGCACTGCGAGAGGTGCTAACAAGCCCGTCAGAGCCAGGCGCCACCATTTAAGACCACCCTTCCCGCCTGGTGGCCTGGCAGTCCATCGGCATGGCGGCTCCACCTTGAACACGGCGTAAACAATATATAGATTGTGAAGAGGAGAGGAAAAGGGATGTGAGGAAGGTATGGGTGGGAATTAAGCAGGTTGTTAAAAACCAATCACTCCAGACTGGAGCTCAGGGGTTAGGGAACATTGTCCCCTCCCTCCTCAGCCCTGATCCGGGACGGTTGACTTAAGAAGAAGGTCAGCATCTACCCCTGTGAAATTAGAGGCTGACCATTGAAAGTTGTGAGAGAGGTTGTATGAAAAGCGAGGAAACAAGTGTTTTGAAGGAAGGAGAAGAGGGATCGGACGGGGTGCTGAGTCCAATCAGCACGGCGGCCAGGATGGCAAATCGCCGCGCCCATTACGGGATCTCCATTGTTGAAAAATTTGTGACTGACGATCTGCAATCAGCTACTTCTTCTTAAACGGACGAGGCAGGAGCGTGCGTCTGCAAGTCCTGACTTGTCATAACTTGTCCTAACACCTCCACAAACAGCCATCCCCCTTCCTCTGTTTTTCCCTACCAATTCGCAAAACTTATTGACCGCTCCTCGTATATGGAAGATAATGGTAAACCACAATATTTGAATCAAGATTTTATTTATAACTATCGGACTAGTTTAGGCAACATGCCATTTTCAACTAATAATGAAGACGCCAGGCAAGGGGCACATAATATATAAGGTAAGACACATCCTAACCAAAATGAAACAGCAGGAAATAATATACTCGAGTAAATCTGGTGTGAATGACGAGCTAAACAAAATAAAATGGTACCGGAAACAATCATCACGTCAATGTGTGATATATATATATATATATATATATATATATATATATATATATATATATATATATATATATATATATATATATATATATATATATATAAGTAAAAATCACGATTTTCATCTTTCTGATTTTTTGTCGATCTTGTGCAATTTATTTCCAAATTTCAGCATTTTTTTGAAGATCATCTCTCCATCTTGTTTTTAGTCGCTGGCGACTCTACATCTCACTATGTTGGCTGGTCGGTCGGTCCCAATTTTTTTTTTTTTTTTGTAATGACATTGTAACTATTCAGACGATTCTAGCGAAATTTGAAAGCCTTATGTTGTTTTACATTCTCTTACGAATCATTACCTACACACCCTACATCACCATCATCTACGCCTACACAACGGACACACCAACACCACCTATACCAACCCCACTTACACCAACGCCACCTACATCACTGCCACAAACACCCCTAATAGCTAAACATAATCTACAGCACTACCACCTACACCATCACTACCTACAAAACACCATCTACAACACCACCACCACCACCTACAACACACCATCTACAAAATCACCACCATCACCTACACTACCACCAAATACACCACCTACAACATTAACGTATACACCACAATTACTACAGCCCCATGACCTACACCACCATCACCTACACCAGGAGCACCACCTATACCACGAACATCTGCACCACTTACACCACTACCACTTACCCCACCACAGCATATACCAGAACCACCTACATACACCACCTATTACATCACCACTACATACACAACTAACACAACACCACTACCACCTACTCAACCACCACTACCACTTGCACCACCACACATCCACCACCACCATTTACACCATCACTAGCTACACCACACCACCTAAAACACAAAACCTACAACAATACCTACACCACAACCACCTATACCACCACCTACATACACTACCTACCTCAGCACCAACATATACACTACCATTCACATCAACTACACAACTACTACATACAACACCACTTACACCAACACATACACCACAATCACCTACACTACCATCTTGTAAACCAGGAACACCACCAACACCAATACACCGCCACCACCTACACCTACTATACCACGACCACATGAACCACCTACACCATCATCGCCTATACCAGAACCACCTACATATACCACCTGCTGCACTACATCCACCTACACCAACACCACCTCATACACTACTAAAACCTACACCACCACCTGCTGCACTACATCCACCTACACCAACACCACCTCATACACTACTAAAACCTACACCACCACCACCTACACAATCTACACCTGCACTATCTAGACCACAACTACCTACACCACCACCTAAACTAACACAACCTACACCTACACCATCTTCATATACATCACCCTCACCAACACCACCTATACCATCACCACCTACACCACAATCACCTACACAACCAACAAGTACACCACTACAACCTACACCGTCACTACCTACACCAACTGCGACACCTAAACCACTACCACATATCCCACTACCACCTACAACACCTACCACACCACCATCTTCAACAATCCCACCTACAACATCACTGCCTACACCACCACCACCCACACTAACGCAACTTACAGCACCTACACCATCATCACCTACAACACCACTGCTACCTACACCCCCTACCTTCACTACCAACACATACACCCCATATACCATCACCACTAATACCTACACCACTACCACGTACATCACCATCGCCTACACTTCAGCCACCTACACCATCTACACCGCATACACCACTTACACTACTAAAACTAAACCACCACCACCACTAAACAGCACCACTACCTAAAACACTCCACCTACACCATAACTGCCAAAACTACCACAACCTACACTACTATCACCTACAGCCCAAGGAGGTGAAACTACATTGGCAGTCCCAATTCTGCCATGCGGAGCCAATGAGAAGAAGAAAAAGAAAAAGAAGAAAAAGGACCTTAATGCTGCTCACCCCAGTGTAGAGGATTCGAGCGTTACTGGTGCGCAAGAGAAAGTGGAAAGAGAAGAAGAGAAAAGAGAAACGGAAGAAGACAAAAAAACATGAAGACAAGAAAAATAAGTTGAAGCAGAAAAAAAAGAAAAATGTAGAGATACAAGAGGAAAGCAGCAAGTCGCTTCCGAGGGGAAAAAATAAGTCGCCTGCTGACAAATGTGCAAGAGTCACCCTTATTAGGGATTCTCAAGCACGGGGCCTGCAGTCCCTGCTAGCGGCCTGCCTTCGCACTAGTGTGAAGGTAAGCTGCCTGCCAGGATGTGGTAACCACCACATCAGAGTAGAGGCTGAAAAATCACAGATTTCTGAGAGCTCAGTCGTTGCTCTGATGGTCAGTGGAAACGACCTCTACCTAAGAGAAGGTAGGGTAGGCCCTACAGATAAAATCCTCCACACGGTCATGGGTGTTGTGGACGACTGTAGGCTGAAAACCCACAAGCGTGTTGTAGTCGGGATG
Organism: Ceratothoa steindachneri; assembly: GCA_963969495.1. Taxonomy (NCBI): domain Eukaryota; kingdom Metazoa; phylum Arthropoda; class Malacostraca; order Isopoda; family Cymothoidae; genus Ceratothoa; species Ceratothoa steindachneri. The sequence goes on from OZ018339.1 coordinate 46,465,705, forward strand.
CTCCCGAGGAGAGGTCCAACACGGACCACTCACTCGATGAATATCTCCTTAAACCGGCGCCTGGCAGATTTGTGTACAGCGGAGGGGGTCCTTTTTGTGGACCCGTACTGCACCTTTTATGATAGAAATGATCTCTACCAAAGGGATGGGGTACATCTTTCCTTTAAAAGTAAGGCCTTTCTGTCGAACATGATCCAAAATGTCGTAGAGAGGACCGAAAGTAGTATCCGGCCCAGATTGAGGGTGGACGTACGCCAGTGCGCCCGTGTCACTCCAGAGACGACCTTCTCAGAGGTCGCAAAAGGGGTGCCTCGCCAACAAAAAGCCGGGAAACGAAAGAGCGTAGGGAGTCCTACAGTCGGGGACTCCCTGAAAGTTCTTCTGTACAATGCGAGGTCAATCAGGAACAGGTTTCCTGAGCTCCGTGGCCTCGTAGCGACGGAAGAACCCGAAATGGTAGCCATAACAGAATCGTGGATAAAAACCTCAAACCGAGACTTTGAAGAGGAATTCACGGTTCCTGGCTACCAACTCTTCCACAAAGATAGGCCAGACAGAGAGGGTGACGGTGTAATGTTGTATGTCAAGGATACAATCAAATCTACGAACTCCAACATTATATCCAATCACGAGCTCCTAGGCGTTGACCTAGAGATAGGTCCTGTCAGATACAGGACGCTAGTACTTTATAGAACCCCCTTCCCAACCCGTTGAGAAGGACAGGGAACTGTACCAGCTGCTGGGTGAGCTTGTTCAAGGCAGAGTGTGCATCGTTATGGGCGACTTCAACAGACAAGTTGACTGGAAAACCAGAGCAGCCTGTGGCGAGAGCGCGCTACTCCTGGAGTTCGCCAACAACGAGTTCCTCACTCAATGGGTCAGAGAACCGACAGGAGGAGACAATATCCTCGACTTGGTCTTCACCTCTGAGGATGATATCGTTGAGGATGTCTATGTAGGTGAAGAGCTCGGTGGCAGTGATTGCCATCTAGTTAGATTTACCGTCAAGATCCCGAAGGTAAGGTCTGTTGCCAGTCAATCAAGGAAACTTGACTTGAGAAGAGCAGACTTTGCAAGCCTTCGTGCTGGGCTGACTGATGTAAGGCTAGCGGTATGCGAAGAGGTTGAGGATTCGTGGAACAATTTCAAAAATAAATTCATGAATCTTCAATCAAGTTGCATCCCTCTGAAATGCCTCCGTCGGTCTTCTGTTCAACCAAAGTGGTTTAATCAAGAAATCGGCCAACTGCTTAGGGAGAACAGAGATGCGAACCGGCGATTGAAGATCTCGGGTGCCTTTAACGAGTACCGGAGGCTAGCCAGGAGAGTGAAGTCCAGCATAAGGGCGGCTAAGTGTACTGAGGAACTCCGAGTGGCGAGACTCTGCAAGAAGAATCCCAAGGAGTTTTTCGGCTATGTAAATAGCCGTAAACCAATCGACGTAGGATTGGGCCCTTAGTGAACGAGGAGGGTGCATTAACTCAGTCAGATGCAGAAAATGCTAACCTTCTCAATGACTACTTCTCCTCAGTGTTTACTAAAGAGTGTGGTCCCATCCCCCCAGCCTACGGATTCCTACTCCGGGGAAAAGCTGGAGGCAATGGACTTCACCGAAGGAGAAATAAAGAAAAAGATCGCTGAACTAAAGACGAATAAGTCCTCTGGACCGAACGGGTTTCTAACCAAGGTGTTAAAGGAAGTGTGCGATAAAATATCACGACATCTGTGCGCTATCTTTAACATGTCAATCCAGACCAAATGCGTTCCTAGAGATAGCGTGAGGCGGAGGTGACTCCGATCTTTAAGAAAGGAGCCCCCAGCCATCCGTCAAACTACCTACCTATCAGTCTGACTTTGATAGTCGGTAAACTCATGGAAAGCATCATGGTGGACAAAGTGACGTCGTATTTAGAGTCAAACCTGCTACTGAGGAGTTCCCAGCACGGCTTCCGAAGGCAACGGTCATGCCTTACGAACCTTGTGGAATTCTTCCACTTCGTGTTCAGTGAGCACGATCGGGACAAGGCGGTGGATGTGGTTTACTTAGACTTTCAGAAAGCCTTTGATAAGGTACCACACCACCGCCTTCTCCGAAAAGTGCGAGCGCTTGGCATAGACGGAAAAGTAGCCGGCTGGATCGAGAACTGGCTAAGTGCAGACGCCAACGGGTGGTGGTGAATGGACAGGCTTCTGAGTGGGTGCCCGTTACTAGCGGGGTGCCTCAAGGTTCTGTCCTGGGACCACTACTATTCATCATCTACGTCAACGACATCGACGGTTACATGGTTGCCCAGATTTACAAATTTGCCGACGATACCAAGCTTGGTATGAACGTTGCAAAGGATGGAAATACTGCCGGCCTGCAGGAAGATCTTGGGAAGATTCCGGAGTGGTCGGAAACGTGGCAAATGCCTTTTAACGTGAACAAATGCAAAGTAATGCATATCGGCCACAGAAACCCCCAATCTCATTATATCTCTAAGGGCACTGCTCTTGAATCGAGTGACACTGAGAAGGACTTGGGTGTTACTATCACTAGTGACCTCAAGTTCTCGAAACAGTGCATCGAGGCAGAGAAAAAAGCCCAGAGGATGTTAGGCTACATAAAGCGCCAGTTTGGATACCGTAACAGGGAGATAGTACTTTGTCTGTACAACTCCCTGGTTCGGCCGCACCTGGAGTATGCCGTACAATTTTGGAGTCCTTCGTTTCGAAAGGACATCGCAAGGTTAGAACGCGTACAAGCTAGGGCAACCAAACTGATTCCCTCTATCCGACATAAAAGTTATGAGGATAGACTAAGGAAATTAGATCTGTTCTCGCTGGAAACCCGTAGACTGCGTGGTCAGCTCATCGAAGTTTTCAAAATACTTCGAGGGTTCGACAATGTTGACTACCGGGATATTTTCACACTGAGTGAGAACAGAACGCGCAATCACGGCTTCAAATTTGAACTAGAGCGTTACAACCGCAATCTGTGTGGAAATATTTTCACCTACAGTATCTGTGGTAAGTGGAACGCACTTCCAGTGGAAGTTGTCAACAGTGAATCTGTTGACCAGTTCAAGTCAAGACTAGACAAAGTCTTGAAAAGGGGCCGTTTAGGGACGCAAAACAATTGAGCAGCCATGTGCCCGTTCGATTGCTAGTCCAAAGGTACCCTCTTTGAATGGACCGTAAGGTCTCCTAGGGTACCTTCTTTCCTTGTAACTCCTTGTAACTCTAAAAAGACCACAAACTACACTACTGCCACCTACACCAACACTACCACCTGCACCACAAAAAAACACAACCACACACACCTCCACCACATGTACCACCAAAATCACATCCACCCACAACGCCACCACCTGCACCACCACTAACTCAACTACCACATACACCACTTACACAACCACCACCAACAACACTACTAACTACACCACCACCACCTACACAACCACCACCTTCACGATCTACACTTACCTCACCAACACTTACAACACCACCAGCTACACAACCACAACCTTCACCACCACCACCTACACCAGCTACACTACCGCCATCACCACAATCTACACCACCTTAATCACTACCACTTACACCACCACTACCATGTACAACAACACCACCCACAACACCATCACCCACACCATATTGCCAATATCAACACCACCTACACCACCGCCACCTGTACTACCCACACGACCACGATTTACACCACCACCTATAACACCACCTACACCACTTACACCAACACCAACATCTACACCATCACCACTCAAGGTTATCCCGAGAATTATTTTGTGTTGGCAATAACATCATAACTATTTGGCAGATACTAACGAATTGAGAACCTTCGGTTGTTTTACATTTTCTTTCAAATGACATATGTATTTACCAAAGTGCTCCCTAGGTTAGCAGGGAAATTATTTGTCAATAACCTCATAACTATTAGGACGATTTTAACGAAATTCGAAACCCTTATTATCATCATCACTACGTCTATAATTTAAGATGGGGATTTTTTTTGAGTATTTGAATAATAATTTCATCTTAGTTTGTTATGACTTATGTTTTTTTTTATCAAAGTCATTTCTAATACTTCTTTTATAATATCAAATAACAAAATGGTGAAGTTCAGAAATAAATATAAGTATCGAAATTTTGTGAATTTTTTAAAACCCAAACAATTACAAATGGTGAAGTTCAGATAATTGGTTTTTATATATCTTCTTCTAAAACTATATTTTAGCAACGTGATATTTTGAAAGGGGGGAGATTTAGTTTAGAGTTCCTTTTTAAAATGATTATAATTGGCGAAGTTCAGAAAATTTATAAAAATTTAACCATGGCTGGTTTTTTTTTAGATTTTAAATTTTAATCTTAGTAGCGAAGCCATTGCCTAGTGTTGTTTTATATTATCCTTAACTCTCTGATTTAACTTGGTGAATTTTTGAAATTTTTGAAAATGTTTTTTTTTTGCTTAGTGGACAAGTAACCTTTCATGTTTTTGAGTTTAGGTTTATTTGAAACTTTTATTCGCAGGGCTGTTTTTTTTATGGTTCAAGCTTTTATCAAAGTTCTTTCGAAGAGTTCAGAAAAAATAAATATAATTATCGAATGATTTGGAATAAAAAAACATACAAATCGTGAAGTTCAAAAAATGTATTAAAATTATGGCTTTGGCGCTTTTTTACTATCATTTCGTATATAAAACAAATTTAGATGAAAAAAGAGATCTGACGAAGGTTTTTCTATATATCAAACCGGGTGAAGTAACTTAAAAAAAAGGTTTCAGGGTGTCTATGTTGAAAAAAGGGTTTGGAAAATTCTCAACTATATATAAATCTTCAAAGGATAAAGACAATATAATAAAAGGTGAAATAACTTTAAAAACATGTTTCAGGGTATCTATGTTGAAAAAGGTGTCCAGGGTGTTAAAATAAAGAGTCTATAAAGGGGATTAAAAAAAGCAGTTTAGAATAGCAAATAGGCCGTAGGCCACACGCCGAATGAGTGCCTGTGGAACCAAGTTCTTTCTGTAAGAAAGAATACGAAGTATAGCTTGTCTTTCTAATGATATAATTGCCAAATTCCTCCCAAGATTATCATGGGAATTATTTGGCAATAACTTCATAACTAATCGGCAGATACTTGCGAAATTTGAAACCCTTACGTTGTTTTACATTTTCTTTCAAATGACATAATTTTCAAGCTCCTCCTATAGTTATTTGGTGAATTGTTGAGAGTTTTAAATTCAGTATAAGTGATAGCACTCGACCTTTGGACAACAGACATTGTTGGTCTACTTTTCACTTGTCATTTATCAATTGGAGTCCAATTGGTAATTTATATGGTCCATCTAATGTCTTGGAACTTTGTCAAATGGCTTGCCCAGCTCAATTTCATGTTTCTATATCCTCCACTATATCCTGAAGCTTGCTTTGTCCGCGTATACACTGTATACTATACAGTTGCCTCATTTTCTACCACATCAGTTTATCTCCATTATAAAGCATATATAAGCTTTTTTTGTTGTTATAAGTTTTAATATAAGGTTTTTGGTCTGGTTCTAAGCTTTTGCTACATATGTCATAGATGGGATTATGCATAAGTTACATATTTTTTTCTTTTTAAGCATACAGGCATTTTGTATTTAATGGTAATGTTGCCTTTTAAAATTCCTTCCAGCCAAGAGAAATTTCTACGTTGGATTTCTTGATTTTTTTTCCCCGGTCGCATTTCAATCTATTGACCCAGGTAGATATATTTGTCTACCATTTCAATTTGTTCGTTGTCATTTTTAATGGTTATCATGTCGACCTCGTGTTGGTATGTCATGACCTTTTTTTTCTTAGATTTGCTTTCAGGCCGACGTTGGTCTTTCCACCTTAAATTTCTTAACATCTTTTCAATCTGTTTTAGGTTATCAGCTGTGAATCATCTGCGATGGAGGGATTTATTCCCATCCCTCTTAAAACCTTTGTTTTGGCACTTTAGCCTCCGGAAGATTTATTCTTAACGAGATGTGAATCAGTTTGGACATATAATTTATATCTTTTGTCTTACACCTTTCTGCAATTTAAAAATGTATAAATCCTTAATCAATTTAATGTAAGATCTGCAATTTTATTATGTTTTATGATATTTATGTACACCGGATCTATACCTTGATAACAAAGTTTTACCTAAATTATAAATTTTCGAAATTTCTTCTTACATGAATGTGGAAGAGAAACTTTCTGAGCAAATAAAAAACATTAGAGTAAAAATATTAAGTTTGGCATTTTTATGGTGAATAGACTAAAAATGTGCACACAAATTTGGTTGGGTAATTTTGCGATAGCCTTGGTATTTGAATCGATAGGTGCTTCGGTGAATTAACATATCTAAAAACGGAAGGGTAGCGACCTTTGCTTTCTGATCGGTCACTTTTATACTAACTAGGCTATTCACCCTTGTTAAAAATGGATTAACAGTAAGATGTTTAGGGGACCAATAAACTACATCATCATCATATCTAAACCAAATTTAGGATGGTATCTGTGGTTCCGAATCCAAACTGTATCGCAAAGCTACATAACAACATATATACGTGTGTTTCTATTCTAACCCCTATAGTAATGTCAAAAGTAATAATTTTAATACAGTTTATATGTACTATAAGAAATAAATGTCTCTCCCGAATTCATGGCTAAATAAATTTAAACCATTTATCAAATAGGAAATTTTTTTTATCCTCCTCATTGGTTAAGTAATTGAAAACAGACATATTTTATCATCCTTCCAATAAGAAGGATACATTTAAAGCTAAAAATATGTTCTGCCTCTCGTTCAACAAGCCATCTTTAAATCTTCCACGTCTCCTTTGGCACTTCGACATCAACTTTGCTTTTAAATACATCTTTACTTAGTATTTTGCCCTTGTAAATAACTATCTTCCCAACTTTGGCAGTGTTTATCCCATCGAATGTAGATTTTACTCCAAAAGTAGAGGTAGGTCAGTCGGGTAAAGAGTTACAGGTACACGATAAACAATATCAAGCTAAAGTACGTAATTATAACTTACACAGTCTTGTGTATATACATGTCCACTTTTGATAATATACATAATTGGAATAGTGCCCAACCCATTTCAAAATGTATTAATATTGTTTTAAGAACTATTTTCATGTGAGTGCTTATATCTGATCGACTTCATCAATATAAGCTCTGGTCTATTCTCTTTAGATCTAATTATCCTTGCTTAAAATACACGTACCCTCTCTCCCAGACCTTGTGCCTAATTATGTCATGCATCTCGTAGATAGATTTGATATTTTTCAACATTGAGGTGCCCTTCCGTCTTACAGTATCCTGATGATCGAAGGTGAACCTCGATATATATATATATATATATATATATATATATATATATATATATATATATATATATATATATATATATATATATATATAAATTTTCCGTTTTCTTCGAAAAGCAAGGGTGACAATTAAAAAAGCCAATCGAAAGATAGTTTTTGGGCTATCTGAGAGAAAGCCTATTTTAAGTGTTACGTTCTCGTGTATGTGAGAAGAGCTCCTTCCGAGGGCTTTAAGGAAAACTGTGTTTTCCAAAAATAGCCTTTTAACCGTATAATTAATTGTGGTACTGTAATAATTTTTCTTATATATATATATATATATATATATATATATATATATATATATATATATATATATTAGAAGACATCGCATTAACGCGATATATAGCGAATTAAAAGGGTAATGATAAACCACAATATATGAATCTGAATTTATTTTAAAACACAGAACTCGTTTTAGCTGTCACAACAGATAAGAATGGCTTCTGTTACAGCTGAAACTAGTTATGTGCTTTGAAATAAATTCAGATTCATATATTGCGGTTTATATATATATATATATATATATATATATATATATATATATATATATATATATATATATATATATATATATATATATATATATATTAACAAGAGCGTCATATTTTCTCCTGATCAATTTGATATATAAATTTGTGTTTATTTTCACGCAAATAATTTTTAAGAATTACTTTTTTCATTTAGAAAATGATGAAGCCCAATATAAACCAAGTTCTAAGGAGTGAGCAAAATAATTTGATTAAATTATTTACCAATTATTTGACGCCGTTGAAATGTTTCGAAACCTATAAATTGCAATTCTTCAAGTCTATCAAACTGCAATCGAGTACTCGACAGATTCAATAAATGATGTTTTTCTCTATTAAAGTTAGGTGAGGCGGAAATACCGGTGACAGCAATATATAAACACGCACAATCTCAGATGCACATATATAGATATAAATAATCACACATACACCTCACAAAAAATATTTTTGCACTAAACCAAGATTTTCTCTCACTCTTCGTCTTCATGAACATCCAAACACCCATGATCCTTCTTATGTGATATTGAAAAATAATCATTTAAATTAGTAAAAAACAAAAATGGGAAGCAAAAATAAGTTAATTTCACTTATCTTATCAATTTTTCTCCTTCCATAACTCTTTGTAGAAGTTTAGGAAGAAATATTTTGATTCTTTATCTCTTTTCTCTCAATTATTTTATCTTAAATTTTACCATATTGACATGGTCTTTTGCAGATACGTTTTCGATTGCGTGCATGTACGCACTTACTCCATTGTGTGCACAATCCTCTAAATCACATATCGCATCCTCAGCTTTATAAACATATGGAAATGCAACTAGTTTGTGTATACATGTTTTTAGTATGTATATTAGCTCTCCTTATTTTTTTTGCATATATATATATATATATATATATATATATATATATATATATATATATATATAGAAGAATGAGCAAATGCAAGTTCTGCGGGTGATAACAACCACCACAGGGCTTTCGCCATATTTATTTTCTGCCTTTCAAAACAATTTTGAAGACAGAAATAAAGGTGCAGAAACCTTGCATTGCAGACTATATTACAATATAGTACATGAAAGAGAAATTGGACGCGAATGAGCAATGAGACAAGAAACAGGAGTTTTTTAGAGGTAAGAGAAAGGGACATTAGAAGAAGACTAGAATCAAAGAGAGCAGAGGGCGGCACAATGTGACTTGGGGGTGAGCCTTTAAATTGTGAGCGGGTAAGAAGATGTGGTATAAAAATTCCTTGGAGGTTCCTAGCTTAGAGAGATACTGAGTTTGATGGGGTAACGCTTTGGGCGAAGTAGAGTAGGCGGGGCCTGGTAGCTCAGCGGTAAAGCATCTGACCGGCAATCAGCAGACCCGGGTTCGAGTCCTGGCCAGGAATTTCAAACTTTTTTCCCCTGGCGTTATCTTTGTCTTCTCGGTAAAGGATTGCCTTTCATTGTGCCGCTTTCTGCTCTCTTTGATTCTGGTCTTCTTCTAATGTCCCTTTCTCTTACCTCTAAAAAACTTCTGTTTCTTGTCTCATTGCTCCTTCGCGTCCAATTTGTCTTTCATGTACTATATATATATATATATATATATATATATATATATATATATATATATATATATATATATTCGTTTTCCTTATTTCTTCCCTACTAGTAGTAAACACATGTGTGCCATTTCTATCACACACAGTTGAATCTATTTCCTGGCATCTACACTTCAAGCTAACTTAAATGGAATTCGAATTCTTAAGATTAGAAGCAATTTCACGACATGTCAGAGTCACTTGGCGCGCAATTAATGGAAATCTGTTACATATGAAAATTTAAGTTTGACAAAAACCATTTCTGCAATTAAATTTAGTGCATTTTGCAGAGAAAAAATAAAAGGTAAATGGAGTGTCAAAAACACAACGCCTCTTCCCCCAAATGTAAAAAGATATTTTTCCTCTGCATTATTGGAAAATTTAAGAGAAATTGAAATTCAACTTTGGAAGTTAAAATATCAAACGATTTTCTACCAAATGCATGTCAGGAAGAAAATTCTTTTTACAAATACTATTTATGATAATGATCATTGTGTATCTATTCTATTTATATATATATATATATATATATATATATATATATATATATATATATATATATATATATATATATATATATATCCATATGGAGCTCGGTCGTGAAGCCTGCATTTAATATTGACGATAAATCCCAGAGCCATGAGAAACGGATGCAGCATATATATATTATATATATATATATATATATATATATATATATATATATATATATATATATATATAGTGGTACATTATATTTTAGTTTCCTTTGATTTTGTCCATTCCTTCGAGTTCGCCAACGCGTTAACTTTCCACCCTCGTCACTCATTAGACTTAAATTCATCAGTCAATTTTTCATCTCAAAAATGTATGTGTATTGATTTTTGTGTTTGCTATCTAGGCTAAATAACATACAAATTAATACATAATATAAATGGTGCCTAGAATTAAATAACCTCCCGTCAATTTATAAATATTATAAATTCAAACCTATATTATATATAATTTTTAAAACTCCTTGTGCCCATTTACGCTTTTTCCTTTTAGAACACCCATTTCATACACGTGTTTCATTTTTCGTACCACGTTTTATCGTCCACAATGCCCAAGGAACCCCCGTGCCTTCAGGGATGGCTCGTCTTCATCGAAACCCTTTAAGGTGGGATTCTTTCTTTCCGACCAAAGTTTCCTTCATTTCCAGGCTTCTGGTACTATTAACGGTGCCTGGGTTTCGACCATTATCAGGGACACTGGTTACTCTTGCGTAGTCGTCTCTGAGGATTTCTTGCCAGAGGCTGACCTCACCGCCTGCAAGAAAGTCTTCGTGGCTGACTACTTGGGGCGAGTTGACTCATTCCTTCTTATCTCCTGGTAGCTTCGTTGCCCTTACTTCGAAGGATGGACGGACGTTATTAGAGCACCAATTAAATTCGCTAGTGTACTGGTTGGAAACATTCCGGGAGTTAGGGACCTTGATGATTCTAAAGATTTACCTTCCCCAGCTCCACCTCAGTCATCTGCAACCCTTACTCCACCGAGAAAATCTTTCATTATCATTGGAACTCCCTCAGCACCTAAACTCAACCATATTCGTGCTCTCCAGACCAGGGGAGAAAAGATAAAACGAATTCAGCCCTTAGCTCTGCCTGCTCTACAGCCCCTTTCTGTGACGCCTGACGACTTCTGTCGCCTGCAGATTTCCTGTGGAACCCTCTCTGCTGTTCGAGCTAAATCCGCCTTAGGGGAGATCGAGCGAGTTAGAAACGGGGCTAGTTACCAGTTCCTCAAGATTGACGGCCTTTTTATCGGAAATGCTTAATATCTGACCATCCCCATAAGTTAGGCAAGTTGACTTTGGTTGCTCCCCGTGAGTGTCGCCCGATCATCCTTTCAGTTGCTCATGAGAGCCCGTTGGCTGGCCATTTTTCCCATAGGAAGACCGAATTGAAGGTCACAGATCAATTCTATTGGCCTGAAATGGGATCTGACATTCGTGTTTTCTGCCGTTCTTGTGATAAGTGCCAACGCTTCTCGACCAAAAGACGTGTGCGACCGGTGCCTCTTCAGCCAATGCCCATCGTGACTGAGCCTTTTGCCCAAGTCGCCATTGATTTGGTGGGACCTTTTTCTGCCCCATCTTCTGACGGTCACAAGTTTATCCTTACTCTAATTGATTTTGCCACAGGGTTCCCAGAGGCTGTACCCTTGAAGGATATTGATTCTGTGTCCGTCGCCGAAGCCGTACTTACCATCTTTTCTCGAGTAGGGATCCCTCGGTAAATTCTATCCGACCGTGGGACTCAATTTACATCTAACCTTATGAAAAAACTTCACAAGCTGCTGAGTTTCAAACCTATCTTCACCACACCTTTCCACCCCAGTGGAAACGGAAGGATCGAGAGACTTCATGCCCCTTTGAAGGCTATTTTCCGTAAGTTGTGCTCATATAAGCCTCGAGAATGGCACAGGTACCTCATTCCAACCCTATTTGCCCTCGGAGAGCTTCCGAGTGACCGAACTGAATCTTCAGGCTTTGAGTTGTTATATGGCCGCTCAGTCCGTGGCCCACTAACCGTTCTCCGAGATATGTGGGAAGATCGAACCCTTCAGGACGACGACCGGGCCAGCTTTCAGTACATCATCGAGCTGCAAGAAAAGTTGGCCGAATGTTCTAAAATTACTGCCCAACATGGCCGAAGTCAGCAGCTCCAAGTACAAGACTTATTTTGACCTTAAGTCACAGGACCGGAAATTCAAGTTCCTCTGAAAACGCACAAATTTAACCGTTTTTTCACCCATCTAGGCCTCATGTAGTTCTGTTTAATGCCCTTCGGTATTCGATCATCGAGAGAGAGTGTCTGACCATAGTATTCGGCATTACCATGTTTGACTTCTTTCTTCGGGGTAAGGAGTTTGTTTTGGAGATCGACCACAAGCCTCTCCTCTATCTCTCAACATTCAGGGGCAAGAACGACAGACTACTTCGGTGGGCTCTAGCCCTACAGGCCTATAAGTTTAGGGTTTTCCACATCGCTGGAAATGACAACTTAGGGGCTGACTTTTTAAGTAGGTCCTCTATGTAATTATTGTATATATTTCCCCTTGTATATACTTTACCCTTCCCTTTATTGTTTTTTATCTACTCTTTACTATATTCTTGTCCCGGGGGGGTGGAAAAGGTAGGCCCTCGGATTGCCATGCTTTCCCTTTCTCATCATAGTTTATGGTGTTTATCGCAGGTCGAGCCGCTTCGAGGCTACCATTTTTGGCCTAATCTTTTGCAACCTACTAGTCTTATTTGCGTAGGGAACGCGATTTATCCCCCCCACCCTTTGTGCCCAACTTCCCTTTTCTCCCTTCAGACTGAAGGATATAAATGGGGCCGTGAGCCCTTTTAAGTTATTCTGTTGCGGGAATTCTGCCTGATTTCTCCGCTGAATGGTTGTCCGTCACTTACTTTGACGTTCATTTTAGGGACCCGTACTGTATTCCTTCGTGCAGCGAGGATTTTCTGTTATTGATTCCTGCCAGCATTGTCGCTGCCCCTCTGTCGGCTGCATCGAATTGTGCTCTTCCAGTTACGTTTACAAGTGTTCTCCTTGGGAAACCGTTCACACTTGGCACGTGAAAGTTCTCCCCTAGTCACCTCGCCATCTCCTCTTTGGGGAATTCTGTCATCTCAAATTCCTTCTCTCGGATCGTTGGGCCTTCGAATCATCGTTCCCCGTGGTTCTGACGCCTTTCGCCACGATATTGACGTATGTGGGTTTCTCCTCGCCGAAGAATGCTATGGCATTCACCCCTCTCGACTTGGGTCAAATTCCCTCATCATCGCTGAGCCTCTTTGGCCTGGGTTCCCGACGTGGGTTATTGCTTCACTGCTCTGGTATCAGGTATTTTGGAGTATCTCTTTTTTCTTACGTCACCTTTAAATTATGTAAGTGTTATAAGTGTTATTCATGTAACTTTGGGCCTTCGGGTAAGGGACGTAAGACAGGGAGGTTATTCCGGGAACACCTGTCACTAGAGTAGCGAAGCCTATTTTCATTTTCAACGGCGCGTGTCGGTTCGGCTTTAAACAATTTATCCATAGAACCCATTTTTGTAGGCGTGTATATCTTTTTGGTTAAAATGACTTGTGGTCGTTCGATGGTGTTAAGCATTTGTGACTTATTGTTTGATGACCTCCGTATAATTTGGTAACAGTTAATTTATTGCATTTTAATTTTGTTGTAAATAATACTGTAAATACCTTTTGTGTGTGTATTTATTTAACCCCTTGCGGATTCCTAATAATTTAGCTCTGTCCTGATTAATTCTGGTGAATTTCTGGTAGGCCTTTAGATCCTTCGTCTTCTATAAATTCTATCCGTGCATTCTCTTTCGGCTGTGTGAACCGGGTTCCGCGATAGCCTTTACAATATATATATATATATATATATATATATATATATATATATATATATATATATATATATATATATATATATATAATATATATATATATATATATATATATATATAGGTATCCGCTAAAATAATAGGAGAAGGCCTTACAACACAAATAAAAAGTATATACTTCTAAAATTCAAGCAGAGGCTGCTGCTCATGTAGATTTCGAGTCATCATCATCTGAAGGAAAAAGTTTAATTTCGGCAGACAAAGAGTTTTGTTCATCTTCTTCAACTAGAAAAAAAAATGCACAATGTAGTCCTTCAAATTCAAAAAATATCTTTACAACTTCAGGTGTGGCTGCTGTTCTTGATCGTGCAAATATTACGGATCGAAAAGCAGCAATGGTTGCTGGGTCAATAGCACTAGCCTTGGGTCAGGATATTGCAGCTATGACACTTTTCAGTAGTTCTAAACGACGTTCCAGAAAGCAAGTAAGATAGACAACATACAATGAAGACAAAGCTTCGTTGTCTGTTGAAAGACCGATCCTTCTTCACTGCGATGGAAAACTACTACCTACTATTGATTGGGCCAATGAAACAGTAGAACGAATTGCAATAATACTCTCTGTAAATGGAATGGAAAAACTTTTTGGTGTGCAAATAATAACACCAGCAACAGGAGAAGAACAGGCTATGGCATGCACTTCATCAACTATTACTGGAATCTTCGTGACGAAGTTCAAGGTATCGTATTTGACACAACTGCATCAAATACAGGCCTACAAAAAGGAGCCTGTACCATAATTGAGAAGGTATTAGGAAGGGAGCTTATTTGGATTGCGTGCCGTCATCATATTTTTGAAATTATGTTGTCATGTGCTTGCAATATTTTACTTGGGCCTACAAGTGATCCAAAGAGGAGTCTCTTTGAACGTTTTAAAGAACAATGGTCGTCACTTAAAAAGGATTCTTTTTTTAGAGGCTGATAACAGTTTATTCGTCAATCCAGTAATGTATAATCTTCGAGGAGAAATGGTCCCATATTTTCAGGAAGCTTAGAAATCTCGTCAGTTGCGTGACAATTATGAAGAATTGCTGCGACTCAGTCTCATCTTTCTTAGGGGTATTGATAAAACAAAAGTTACATTAAGAGCCCCAGGGGCGACTCATCATACACGCTGGATGGCTAAGGCTATATATGTCCGGAAAATATACTTATTTAAGCATCACCTAAAACTAACGGAACGTGAAAAGGCCAATATTACAGAGTGCTCTCTTTTTATTGCTTTGATCTACTCGCGTTTTTGGAATGAAGCCCATTTCGGAATTAATGCTCCTTTAAATGACATTCTGCTTCTTAAAACTTTGCAAAAGTACCCAAATCAGACAATATCTAAAGAAGCAACCACAGCACTTCACAGACACCTTTGGTATCTTGGAGAACATCTGGTTGGTCTTGCATTTTTCGATCATAGAATCAATGCTGAGACCAAACAGAAGATGGTCTCCAATCTCCAACGTAATGAAAACATCAAAGTTGTTCGCCGATTGAAGCTTACAAAAAACATCGAGGATTTGTACTTGCATGAACTAGTAACTCAAAAAACTAAGCCAATCTTTAGTCTCCTAATGAAAGATGGATACAAGTTTGTAGAGGATACATTCCTGAAGATTAACCCAAGTTCTTGGGTTAATAATTTGTGTCAAAAAGAAATCATTTGCCATTTAACTATTTTCTTTTCCCTTTAATATAAATATTTTTTAGAAAATTGTCTTTTAACACCAAGATCTGTTTCAAATAAACTATTATTTGCAAAGACTGTTCATTTCTATCCCCCAAATTAATTTACCAGCAGACTAATAAGTTAAGATCCATATAGCGACCAGTAAATATTGTTCGATTTTGATGAAATTGAGTATGTGACCTACTGTTCAATATGATAATACAATCAGGAATGTGGAGATATATATATATATATATATATATATATATATATATATATATAGAGAGAGAGAGAGAGAGAGAGAGAGAGAGAGAGAGAGAGAAATATATAGATAAATATATATATATATATATATATATATATATATATATATATATTGTTTATATGGATACACAACGACCATTATTATAAGTAGTACTTACAAAAAGAATTTTCTACCTGACCTGCATTTCGTAGAAAATCCTTTGATATTCCAACTTCGAAAATCGAACTTTCGATTTTTAGGAAATTTTCCAACATTTTTACGTTTGGAGGAAGAGGCATTGTGTTTTTGACAATCTATTTACCTTTGATGTTTTTTCTGCAAAATCAACAAAAATTCATTGCAGAAGTTTAGAAATGGTTTGGTCAAACTTTAATTTAAGAAGGGGATTTTTTGAGTATTTGAATAATAATTGTATCTTAGTTTGGTTAAGACTTATGTTTTTTTATCAAAGTTTTTTCTAATAATTCTTTTATAATATCAAAAAACAAAATGCTGAAGGTGAGAAATAAATATAAGTATCGAAATTTTGTGAATTTTTTTAAAACCCAAATAATTACAAATGGTGAAGTTCCTAAAATTTATTTTTAAATATCTTCTTCTAAAACTATATTTCAGCCACGTGATATTTTAAAAGGGGGGAAATCTAGTTTAGAGTTCCTTTTTAAAATTACCGGGCAATGGCTTCGCAACGGGAAGAGCTTGTGCTTCGCTACTAAGATTAAAATTTAAAATCTGAAAAAAAAGCAGCCATGATTAAATTTTTAGAAATTATCTGAACTTCGCCAATTATAATATTTTTAAAAATGAATTCTACACTAAATTTCCCCCTTTTCAAAATATCACGTTGCTAAAATATAGTTTTAGAAGAAGATATATAAAAATAAATTTTCTGAACTTCACCATTTCTAATTCTTTGGGTAATAAAAAATTCACAAAATTTTGATACTTATATTTATTTCTGAACTTCACCATTTTGTTTTTTGATATTATAAAGGAATTATTAGAAATAACTTTGATAAAAAACATAAGTCTTAACCAAACTAAGATACAATTATTATTCAAATACTCAAAAAAATCCCATTCTTAAATTATAGAGTTAGTGATGATGATGATGATGATGATTAGAATTAGCGAAGTTCAGAAAATTGATAAAAATTAAACCATGGCTGCTTTTTTTAGATTTTAAATTTTAATCTTACTAGCGGAGCGCAAGCTTATGGGGAGTGGCGAAGCCATTACCTGTTATGTATATATATATATATAAATATATATATATATATATATATATATATATATATATATATATATATATATATATATATATATATATATATATAATTGCCATGTATTCATTCAAGTGATTTACACATGGCAGAGACAAGCAACATGAGAAGCCTACTGTTTATCTTGATCTACCAGAGGACATATATATATATATATATATATATATATATATATATATATATATAAATGTCCTCAAACTTTTTTTAATGATGAATTTTTGAGTTTTTGATGTAAACAAACCATATATGTAGTAGAATTGTGGTGGTTCGTTCAAACATTTAAGACGCTCCATTGAGATTCACTTTCAACATTCAGGGAAGCTTTAACTCGAGCGAGAGTATTTCACTCACTACAGTCTACTTGTAACAAGGAACGGCACCGTAATTAATAATCAGGCTGTATCAAGCGAGGAAGTGATGTATGTGAAGAAAGCCATAAGAAAAAACGAGTCAGAGATTGAGTAAAAAAATGCCTGAGAATGAGATAGACTGTGAATGGCCTTAAAATAATTGGTTTAGTTTCCAAAGGCGATACGTAATAGAGAAAAATTAATGCCATATTTGCATTCAGATCGTTGATTTACCTTAAGTTCATTCACATCGCTTCATCCAAGAAAAGAACCATGAAACTTGAATTCTGTCGACCAGTCGTTTTGTTGAAAGGTTCTACCAGACTTCTTCCAAGTTTTTATAGTTCGATTATGTAGAGTTTATTTATGTTTAATTGAATGTAAGGGAAGCTTATTTGTTTTCTTTATAAAAAAATTTGTTTCATTTATAATATTTTTCATAAATTGGAATCGAGCGAGTCAAACGACTTGTTTTAATTTATTTAATGTTTCAAATCCGTTATTTAGATCTAAGAGATACATTAAAATTGTTCCTCCTTTTTATTGCTGTAGTTTAAAATAATATCAACAAGATATTTTATCAGAACGTTTCTGTATTATGCTTTAAGGATATCTCTAAAAATGTAGTCACTTGTGATGACCGGGGTGTGTTAGTTGTATTAATAATTAATTAATACACACTGTTTTTCTCCTCCCCGTGCCTTTCCGCTGATAACAAGTTAAGTTTCTTAACCTCCCTTATAAATATAAATTTATGCTTTAGCGAATTTTTGGGGGGGCGCTTTCCTTAAAAAACTTTCCGAAATTTATATTTCGGACAGATACGAAAGAAGATTATTATAATTTTGAATTGAGAACCAAAAATGAGTGCAATAAATAACGTGTTTGATAATAGAAGTGACCATTTTATAGTAGGGATACCATATAAAAAATAAAAAAACAAGTTTATGTGACGAAGTGGTTAAACATACTACTTACCATGTTTATAAAATTTACAGTATTTTATTTACAGTATATTGCATCACAGGATGGAAATTTCTAAGGCCAATTTTCTAATTTGCAAAGCTCATTTATGTATTTTGGCAATTTGCCTCGAGGTGAGTGAACTTGAGATCCGAAAATGTAGATATCTTCAATCAAAAAGCCCTTTCACTAGAGACAAAAATAAAATGAAATACAAAAATTTTTTTCCCCATTTTATCACCTTCAAAGTAGATATAACAAAATCAAAAATAAATATACATATAGAGAGGATTACAATTTAAATACAGAATTGCAAAACATTTAGATCTGTCTCTTATGGGAGGTCAAACTGGCTCATAACTAAAATACAAAATCCACAAACCAGAATTTTCTTTTATCACAGCATTTAAACCTACCATCATCCTCTCAGTTAAGACTCTTTCACTATTTCATCTGCTTTCCACAACAGAATAATTAATATTTCTTGTTACTTTGTTCATTACACTTCATTTACATTATTCCAACAAACTATCTAACCAACGCACCAATCAGCTACCATATAACAGAACATTTATTATAATTGATCATTTTTCTTTCTTAGTTAGTTGTTCTCACAACTCCAATGAAACTGGTTAGGCGTTCTTTTAAATTGGTTCGTTTGTTTTATGAAATTACTCATAATTGTTTAATTCTTTTGTTTGTAATTACTTAGTTTTACACGGGTTTGTTTGTTTTTATTTTCTTCATTTTTTAAAAAATTTATATTACCTATCATTCGTAAGGAGTTATTTAATTTGTAGTTTTTTGTATTTTATTCCGTGTAGTATTTTATTATAATTCTGGTCTTTCAGGCTATATATTTTTCCCAAATATACTTTCATCTTTCTTTTAACTTGCAAGCAATTCACTTCAGTGATTTCCGTGTTAAATATTTTCTCTCTTTTAGTCGAAAATGGATGTTCTCTGTAGAGGAACCGAAAGATCCGGCCAATAAATTATTAAAGTTATTTCCTGGTTTTTAAGATTCCTATTACGAGTTAGTTTGTTGATACATATATGGATATATCACTGCCTTTGCGATAGAATGAATTTTGTTTATCAAAGTGTAAGTGGGAATCACCCAGGACACAATGAGTAATACGTAATCAATGATATGGAATCAAACTCGACTCAGGCGAATCCTCATTGAGATTTCCAACCCTTCAAAATTAGGCTCAGATCACAAAGGAATGATCAATTTTAAACGCTAATTCGAATCGCGTTTACATAGCCAACACACTAGCATTTCGGCAGGGCACAATGAGTGACCGTTAGCAACCAAATGATGGCGAAACCTGGCAATCTCATGTCATCGGGCCTATTTAGTGGCACTGAAAAGAGATGCGAACCATATTGCGTTGTCAGTCAACGCCTCGCCATTCGCTTTACTCACTCGTTCGCTCCACTGCTACCCCAAAGGTCTTCATTCACGCAAGTTGCAGCCACTTGACTCGAGCCACCAAGAAGAATTCTTACTTGACTTTAGAATTATATAATACATAATTGGAGTGTGTTTGTGTACCCAACCGCTCCAATGGTGATCCACCGTGAACATTCTATACTCTCTTCAAGTCTGCCTCGAGACTTGTATAACCAACCTTTCCAGGCACCACTTCAACTATAATAACGCGTTAATGTTTGTCGCATAAAGTAGGAAACACAGATTGATTATCAAATGAAGAATGCAAAAAAATCCTAGCCTTAATCGCAACGGAAAAAGCAGTCAATTAAAATTGCAGTGGTTACAATCATTTCTTAAACTCACGCTAACTTAATGTTTCAATTAAAATGTGCTTATTTTAATGAGTTTTAAACCAGCAGTAAATAAGGGAGGTAAAATTTGTAATTATTGCAACAAGTTCCAAGATGTCTCGCTGTCCCATAGCAACGGAATTTATTTGAACCAAGTCGGACGCACACGACCTGGACGATTGTTGTTGGGCGGAGCAAAGTAACTCAAATTAACCAGGAAAGGGAGCTTGATACGTCTAAGCTCCGCTGGGTAGCTCTCAATGCTGCCTAACATCGGCAAAAAACGAGGTCAATATATCAGCGACGCTGGCGATAGAACCATTAATCTCAACGCCAGGGGTGGAGTAACCCTGCTTTTGTTAATCTTTTTCCAACCTGAGCTTAAGAGATGATGGAAGAAGGGGAAGACACGTATGTCTTCCAGGAGTCAACGCGTGCCATACGTAAAGTTCACCGGCAAATAGCTCTAGTTCGATTTCTGTCCATATAGTTCAGAGGAGTTGTGTTCCGAAGGAACCGCGCATGAGCCTTTTTAATACGTCGATAATAGATAAATACACAAAACCGAAAGAATCATTTTGAATGTGGTAGGACCACACAAGTGCAATCACATCCACCATGGCACTGATGTCATGCCCAGGCGGTACCAAATACGAAGAATTGTGGGTTCCGCAGCCTCAAGCAATACACAGGAAAAGTAATGTATATCCGCATCAATATTTCTAAATTGCTTACTAGTGATGGACGCCTCATGTAACTTTGACCCATCGGCCTTGCAATATTTCATCTGGGGGGTATGAAGGAGAAGGGCAGGGGGCCGTGCGTTTCGAGGCAATGGAGAAGTGGTCGCTGCCACGCAGGTCATCTAAAGCAGACAACTTGAATTAAGGGAGACAGCCCATGGAGCCAATAGGTAAATACACAAAAACGAAAGAATCAGTTTAAATGTGGTAGGACGTAACATGGCAGGAGTTAAGAATGCTAAAAGGATTAATTAACGCAGGACCTGCCCTTAGACCCTGTTTACATTTTTAGAGGCAGAGGTGATCTCAACTGGAATAGGTACCTTGGACCATTACCTTTCAAAATCACTGAGCTGATAACGCCTCAGGTGGTCACGTTTGTCAGAATCCAAAATGGCGGCCAGCCGCCATCTTGGAAACGAGTATCGCTATAATATTAAAACTAATCGGAAGAAAAAGTCATATGTATAATATGTCTAAAATCACTAATTTTGGCCTCAGGAATCCATTTCTAAACTTAGTTTTACTCTCTGGGGGCCCCAAATCCATAAATTCAATATGGCGGCCAGTAACGGTTACGCAAACTCTGTGATATTTAAGAGAATTACCAAATCATGCGAAGTATTGCAAAGTGTTAGAGTTTTAGTATTAATGAAATGGTTTTGACTTATTATGCCTAACTGTTCTTTTGTTTCTATTTTCAGGTAAGATGTCTTTGAATGCTGCACAATCATCGTCGACGGAGGAGCCAGTTAATATCGAGCTATGTATTATATGCCAACACGATGATAAATCTTCTCTTAAACATCTGACCAGCAAACAGAGAGGTCGTGCCAGTGTGAAGAGGGCAGACGAAATCAGGGATGATATCGTGACAAAAAGACTAAATACTATTAGCACTATTAGTGGTCGTGTAGTGAAACTTTTAGGTACCACATTAATAATAAATGTTACAAAACATACACTCACAAAACTCAATTGAAATTAATTGAATAAAGGCAGAAAAACAACATGATAACAATGAAGCGGAGAAAACAAATTCATCCACCAGTGGGATTACTCCACGACCGTCACGTAGACAGTCTATTCCGCGCCCACTTCTAAGTGCCAATGAAAACCCAAGAAAACTAATATGCACTGTATGTGGGTGTGCGTCACATAAAAATAATACAAATAAATTTAAAATCAGTTCGAGTGAGTCGGTAGTAAAATTAGTTACAGCAGCTTGTCATCTTCAAGATGAAGTCTATACAAGAATTGGTGACCTTATACAGGACACTACAGACAATAAAGTGTCAGCTGTGCTGGCTGCTGACCTGTACTGTCATCCAAAATGTACAAAGTTATACCAGAGACAATATCAGAGGGACATTGATTAACCAGATGGAAGAAGCCATACGTGTAACATAAAAAAAAGACATTATTCCAGCGAGCACTTCCATATATTGATAAAATGAGGAGTAGGGAGGAAGTGTACTTAATGAAAGAGTTGCGAGACTTTACGACTAGCCTGTTAAATGAAGTCAAGAAGCTTGATAGTGAGTTCAGAACTCGTGATTTAAAACACATGATGATAGATAACTATGGGGAATCTGTAACATTCCCGCTGATTTAGAATTGAAGTTGAGTAATAGGAACATTGTCAAAGAAGCTGCAGTGCAGTTAAGAACGGCGCTAAGAGAAGTTGACTTTGGACTAAATAACAGCTTTTGTGATGGTGCAGACCTAAAATAGTCTTGGGAAAATACAATCATGCCTAGCTCACTCATTACATCCTTTTCTGCATTATTTAACGTTTCAAAATATAAGATATTTAGGTCACCCGTGATTGATTTGAATGAGTTAGAGCAGGAGGTTGATGGCAATTATCCAAGGGAAGATAGCAATAGTAATAATGTCAGATATGATGTTGGAACTAGTGATGATAGCGATATTGATGGTAACAATGCTGGTGAAGATGAAGATATTGATGAAAACCAGAAGGGGTCACTTACAATTTCTGATAGTAAGAATAAACGCATGCGCTGTCTTTATCAAATCATTGTTTATATGTTGCATAATGGTACAAATGTAACGACGTTGCATACAATGCTAGGTCCTGCTGTATTTGCTCGTAATCGGAGTAAAACATTGATAACAACTCTAAATCACATGAGTATCTAATAGCTATAATGCAGTGAAGAAAGATAGAGACCTTCTTATGGCGTATACTGTAGATGCAGCTGGAGAAGACAGTGTGTCCATACCAAGTCATTCACAAAAACTGACTTTACAATCGGGGGGTAACAGACAATTCAAACTATGCTGATAGGTCATCTCTTTCGGGTACACAAGGATCAAATTATGCAGCAAGTGTGCTCTTTCATGATGCAACACTTACAAAGGATCTACAAAACAGCCAGTATCAGCCACAATTGCGAACGACTTTAAAGAGCCAAGAGGTTGCTCTGTAGAACAAACTGATGGTAAGACCTTCTCTTCCAGACGACATGCTTTTTTATCCATAGAATTCAAATATTGATATTCTTGATATGGATTGAGCTTGCCAGACAGCCTCCGAGAGAGAATTTATCATAGGATTACTTCATGTAGGTTTAGTGCCTGTACAGCCTCAAACTCTAATATGGGCTGCTACACACACACACACACTAGCATATGCAGCTGTTGTGCCCCTAATGAGAATTGGTTATCTATCTGTGATCCTGCAACCCATAACAGATCAAGCAGTAATTCTCCAATTTTTGACAAACTTTGAGAACATACGTAAGCAACTCAATCAGCCATCATTTGCAATCTGGTGCGACGGAGCTGTTTTTGCATTAGCCTGCTAACTTGTGATTTCTCGGCCAGAACTGTTGGATAAGTGGCTTCCTTGCATGGAACCATTTCATTAGGATCGTATTTTGTTGAAGTACCAAAGTAGACTTCTACGAGGTTCCGGAATTGAAGATGCTTTAGTCGAGTATGAAGTGTTTGGTAAAGGAGTCCTAGGAATCTGTTTTGAATGTAACTCATTACTATAGGTCATTTTCTGGGATGTTGATAGTTGAGAATATAATCTTATCCCTAATGTGGAGAGCATTTTGGGAATCACATGATAAGAAAGATTACCCGTGTGTTCCCGAGATGGAATCACTCGCAAGACTCTATCTAGTGAAAAGAAGTGGCCCCTAGCCTTTGATAAAGCACGCACACAAGTGAAATCGCTGAGAGATGAGTTTTTTTAGGTTCCAGTGATAATGTGAAGAAAAGTCTCTTCTTTGGAGTATGGCTGAGGATTGTACAGATGATTAAGCGTGTTGTTGCTTCAGACAGAGAAGGCAACTTTGACATGTACGCAGCAACTGTGCAGGACTCAATATCTTTGTTTGCTGAGTTTGAATGTCTGAACTATTTGCGCTATGGAGCCTACTATTGCGAGCAGATCAAGACACTTGAGCTCACTCATCCCTGGTTGTTTCGTCATTTCAAAATAGGTCAATGGGTAGTGTAGGAGAATCTTGTCACATTCAAAGCCGTATGTACAGAAAGTATCCAAAGGTCTGATGGACACTACGTTGTTAGTGAGACCCGAAAAGGCTCAGTATGCTATTGATCAGTTTCGCATTTTCCTCGCCTTGCTGCTTGTGCCCCTGACGACGTGAACCTAGACACTTGCGTTAGTGTCGTCGCCTCTCTGCGGGAGGAATTTGCCCCCCGTTTCGCAGGAGTCATGCCCCTGGCTGCAGACTTCAAGCTTTTCACCGACCCCTTTGACTTCATCCGGGACGAAGCCCCTGCTCCCCTGCAGATGTAGTTGGTATAGCTACAGTGTAATGATGAACTGAAGGCGAAGTTCCACATCTCTTCTCCGCTGTCCTTCTTCCGCGACTTCGTCATCCCTTCTAGCAAATTCCCCCCCAAAAAAATAAATTGCGCATGTTGAACGCATCGTTGCAATGTTTGGCAGCACCTACTGTTGTGAGCAGCTCTTCAAAAGGAAGTACTTGAAGTCTCACCTTCGTTCCCAACTCTCGAACCGCCACATCAATGAACATTCTTCAGTTGTCTACCTCATCCATTGAGTCGGACATTAAAACACTTCTTCATGGCAAGCAGCACCATCCGTCACACTGATTTGTATGTTTTTACATAGAAATCTTGTATAATGTATTCTAGTATATTTAAGAAGCAGTAGCTTATCGCAGATTGTCAGACACAATTTTTTCAACAATGGAGAAGGTTGAGCAACGCGCCGTGATCAAATATTTGACCAAGGAAGGCAAAAATGCAAAAGAGATCCATGAACGCATGGTTGCAGTGTATACCGACACTTCCCCTTCCTATGCAACCATTGTTTGCTGGAATATGGAGTTCCGCCATGGTCGTGAGTCCCTTGAAGATGACCCCCGTCCTGGACGCCCGTCAGACGTGACCAACAAGGACAATGTAGCCCGTGTGAAGAGGATGATCCTCGAAAATCAACGGTGAAATTCGAAGAAATCGAGCGAGAACTTGAAATATCCCATGGAAGTGTTATCAACATCATCCGCGACAATTTGGCCATGTCCAAGGTCTTTGCCCGTTGGGTCCCTAGAAACCTCACGCCCCACTATCGACTTCAACGTCGCAACGTCGTCAAAGTCTACAAGGCCCGAGTTGCACAAACTGCCCTGCGCGAGTGCGGATTCGAGGAGCTTAACCATCTCCCCTACAGTCCAGATCTGGCCCCTAGCGACTGCTTTTTATTCTGCCAGCTCAAGGCTGCATTGCGTGGACGCCGGTTTGGGGACGATGAAGATGTCTAGCTCACCGTCCAGGAGTGGATTGAACAGCATTCGGAAGATTTCTGGTTGTCGGAAATTCGAAGCCTCAGGGACAAGTGGCGCAAGTGCATTGAAGTCGAGGGTAGCATATATTGAAAAATAATAAAACCCTTTTCCTCATATCTCGTTTTTTTATATCCGAATTTCAAAACTTATTGACTGTCCATGGTGTACATATATATATATATATATATATATATATATATATATATATATATATATATATATATATATATATATATATGGTCACTTTGGGGATTTAGTTTGTCACTCCGGCCCGCGGGGCCTGTTCCCAAAGTCTCATTTGGCCCTCACTATGAAAAGGTTGCCCGCCCCTGCCTATATGTAGTGTCTGGTATTAAAATTATCTAAAATAGAAATTGGGTAGGAAGTCGAGATAAAAGGTCTAAAAACTAAGCCATTGAATTGGCCTCATCTGGGAGAATATAAATCGAGCAAAAAGTATAAATTGTATCCGTAAGATGAAACCGGGCTGCGACTTCTTGAAGAGTATTCCGCAGAGTTGAAGGGGTACAAAAGTGGCTAGTGATCACCAGGAGTGAGACACCATCATGGGCCATGCCGCCAGGGGCGGTGTTAAAAAGTTAAAAACAGTGAAATAGCGAAACTTGGCGAACAAGGAGATGTGCCGAGCTTTGTTTCTTGTAAGTATATAACAGATAGTGCTATTTCAGATACTAGAGAAGAAAAATTCTCCCATTTGGGAAGAATCCCATGACAGTTCGATTGAAAGACTACCTCCAGCACTCAGACCGGTGAGAGACAACAGTCGCAGTAGTACGGGAAGCGGAGGAGCCCTCACGAACAGGGCCACGTCTGAAGGGCGGTCGGAAGTGGGAGTTACGGATGGTTTCAAATGAACAGTGGTAGCGGAAAGAGGAGATGAGGTATGGTCGTGATCCTAGGGAAATGGCAATGATAAAGGAGACTTGGAGGCATCGTTAATCTTCGGGGGTGGGGTACATCAATATGGGGGAAAGGTATACCCTCTCAGCCAGAGGGGATGTGGGAAGTTATAGTTACATGTGTGGAAGCAACATTGGTAGGGGGGAGAGAGGAGTGGATATGGTGTACCATAACAGAGGTGAAAAAGAGTTTCTGGAAAGGAAGATTGCCCGCCCTTCTTGGAGATTAGCTTTTTAGAGGAAAGAGAAGAGTTGAGAGAGGCCTTACACTTGGGGCAGGAGTCGTCAGTCATGACTACATAAAAGTGAAGCGCTTCAGTGGATTCAATATAGGCCTGAATGGCGTCTAGTCTCTAGAGTGGCATCTGGTGATTAGACACAATCGGCCAGTGCGTTGGAAATAAGTGGAGAGGAAGTGGGTATGCTAGATAACACTTGGGTTGGGGTAGGAGATGAAGGTGATACAGCAGAGGGTGGTGCGGCTGCATCCCGGAAGGCTGGTGAAACAGATGGGGTAATATACCGAATACGTGGTGGTTTTCATGCGCCACCTTTGGATAACCTGACGCCGAAACAGGTGAAATTCTCCCGGATCTTCTGCAATCAACCTTAGCAGAATCACAGACAGCTAAGACCTATTTTTCAGGGAGATGGGCAGCATCTCGAAGATACATTAGAGGACTCTCTCGACAGTTGGTACAGATACGAAGATGGTCACAGGAATTACAATGGCGCAATCCACTCATGCGATGGGGTGGCGGCAGGCAGTGCTCACATGACCAAACATATGACAATTGAAGCAGCGCCTCTGATTAGAAATATAAAGGGTCAAACTGGTATCCTTAAGTAGCACGTCTTAATACACGATGGGTGATCCAGTCGATCAAACGTTAGGAAACATCGTTGGTGTGTTCACCAATCTCACCAACGGTTCTCTGTTGTCTATGGATGTCAATAACCCGCTGGCTAGCCAGCTTTGAGTGAAGCATCTAAAAGTCATATATAGTCTCTAAGTTCGTTAGAATCTATAACAGCCCTCACATTGTTGAAGGTCGGGTGAGATGAGATAATAATCAGAGAGCAAGCAAGTCTCGAGGGATTGGACAGAATCATTTTGAGGAGGGGAGTTGACTTTCACTACCAGACTTCATCATTACGAGACCACATGCACCGCAGTTCACCGCACCTTTTATCAAAATCACCTTTAAAGTCGAAAATATTAAGTTTGAATAGGAGAATAACGGATTTAGTTCGAAAGGCCAAAAAGCGGGGGTAATCCAAATCAGGATACACCTATGAAAACGGATCTAACGGCAAAGAACCGGAACCATATCCAGAAGGAAGAGGAGCAAATCTGAAACTTTTGCGAAGTAATTTATTTTGTTTTTATCCATACGCTATTATACTATTTTTATTTTCAGATAGGGGGGGAGTCTCGCGCAGTGCGGCACCAGCAAACGCAACTGCGTCGCTCGATGCACCCCCCGTTAAGAATGGAGGGAACCCGTGCACTATTCAACCAGTACAGTCGTTTTAAAAACAACGTTTTCAGGGCACAAAGACCATTGTTCGAGCTATTCGGGGCCCGGGAGCCAACCATATCCAAGTCAGCGGTGTTCAGCAATGGAAAAACGTACCCTGGTGAAGCATGACCGGGGCAACGAGACTGCAAAAGTCCGAACTTAAAACCTAAAACACGCACTAGCACTCACACATTCGTACAAGCCACACAACGACACAGATACACAAAGGCGCAATCAACCACATGTGACAGGGGCAAAAAAAGGGGGACTGGAGATCATGAATGACATAACGATAAGATCATAAATAAAGGTCGAGGAGGTAGGTATAATAAAAGTCCCCGGGGTCCTTGGTCCCCCTCCCGTCCTTTTGGATGGCACGGCGATTGAATATGTCCTCGTTCTTAAGTTTTGTGGTTTAACGCTTGATGGCAAGCTCACTTGCGTACCCCATTTGCGTTGCTTGAGGGCTGTATGTTCGAAGGCTATGGATTTGCTTCGTGTTTTATCCCATATCACTTAGGGTAGTGACAGGAGCACCTTGTGGTCGCTTTATTCGGCGTTGGTTCAATTCCGGTTGTACTACGGTTGACAGGTGTACTCTTCAGAGTCTCCTTCGGCCTTGAAGTCACTTGACTCACTTCGTTCGCTTAGGGCCCGTCTTAGTAGAGCCTTTCGTACATCGTCTAGCCTCTTTGTGGAGGGTGGCGTGCTTTCCTTGCGATATCACCGGCTGCAGGTGTGCATACGATTAGTTTAGTTTTCAGTAATACCCTTCATCCCCAGTCCATGAGTGCCTTTTTGCCCCGTCCTCTTGAGCATCTTGTGATCGGCGGCCATCTCTACGCCCGGCCTCTGAGTTTGGGATCATCTCGCCTTACTGGGTGTTGGCCCTCCCATTCCCGCCGTCTCTGTGTTAGAGTGTTCGCCCTCCTGAGGTATGTACTGCTTTCTTGCGTTTCGAGAAAGTGTCTTCTGACCCCCGTTTATTAAAGTGCCTGTATAGCGTATGAGAAGTGCAGGCAAGCTATTTAAAAGCTTCATTTGAGTGAGTCTTTTTTGAGACTTAGGATGGCCAAGTGGATTCGCCGCTGGCTAATAGTGGTCCAGCGACGGGGAAAGCTGTTCGCAACTCGCCTACGCTATTATTTTTTTTCTTGCCCCTTTTCCTACTGCCCTCTATTTACAATGGTGCCCAGAGCCGGGAGGGGAAGCGTTAGCCCCTGGATAACATTTCCAAACGGACTCTCTTCATTTCTTTAAAATACGCTCCGCTTCTAGGAGGGGGTATAGGTTGTTAAGTGATTATTGCGCCAATACACTAGATAGCTCAGATCACAATAAACCCCCTAAAATATATTTTTGTTATACAAGGGGAATGAAGTTAATTGCTAACGGGAAGTCTGAATTTGCAGACGAAATTTCCTTAGGCCTAAATTGGCAACCTCGTGGGAATACGTGTATTAAAACAAAGAGATACGAAAAATATATATTATGGAATGAACAGTTATGATTAAAAAGTGAAATTATACAGTTTATGATTAGATTGAATTTTACGCGGGTAAATTAACTTTGCATGAGTTAATGAGAATTAGAGTACACATACGATGATTGATAATTAGATTGACAATTATTAATTAGATTATAGTTGAATGTTAAATGAGTAAATAAATGAATGATAAATATTTATATGGATTGATAAATAGATTATATGAGCAAATAGATTATATAGTTAAATGGATAGGGTCAATATAAAATAGATGGGATAAATATTAAATAGATTGATATGTATAAATATTGGTATAAATCGATTGTAATTTGGATACATAAATAGATTAAATAAATAGATTACAACGGAGTTGGAAGGGTCTGTAATTGAGAGAAGAATCACGCATTAAATCAGGATTTTTTCGGGACATATTTAGCTAAATTTTACTATTTAAATATTACAGACCTGATTCCCATGAGCAGAGCAAAGTGAATGAATCTCACGTTCAATTTTAAAACGCATTGGAGATCGGGAGTACCAATCACACGATTTAAGTTATGGTTACCAACCCTTGTTGAAAATAAATATATATATATATATATATATATATATATATATATATATATATATATATATATATACCTATATACCTATATACCTATATACCTATATACCTATATACCTATATACCTATATACCTATATACATATATACATATATACATATATACATATATACATATTAACATATATACATATATACATATATACATATATACATATATACATATATACATATATACATACATACATACATACATACATATATATATATATATATATATATATATATATATATATATATATATATATATATACTGTTATGATTAAATATTTCCACTTGTAGGGGTATAGAACGCTACAGGGGGTGGCATAGCGTACGAGAAGTGCAGGCGAGCGGCTTAAAAGCTTCGTTTGAACGAGTTCTTTTTTTGAGACTCAGGATGGCTTAGTGGATTCACCACTGTCTAACAGTGCTCCAGCGACGCGGGAAGCTGTTCGTAACTCGCCTACGCTATTATTTTTTTCTTTGTCCCTTTTCCTACCCCACTCTATCAACGCCTGTTTCTTGAACATGCGTGTTCTCATGTGCGCCAGCGTTCCATCTATACTGACGGCTCGAAGTCAGACCTCGGTGTCCTCCACGGAGTCCCTTCGATCCGCTCTGCCTCTTGTAGCATCCGTTTTTACTGCCAAGTTTGCGGCAATTCTTTTGACTTTTAATTTGATTTTATCCCTCAATTTTTCTTGGAGGTGGTTCGTTCTTTCACGTCCACCCACCCTTTGGTGGGTTAGAAATGCCTCCCATTACAGTCCTGTTTGGCTCAGGACAATGAGGCCGTTCGACCACCCCACTGTCCTTTAAGGACTCCTACCCC
The DNA here is from genome assembly GCA_963969495.1 of Ceratothoa steindachneri. Taxonomy (NCBI): domain Eukaryota; kingdom Metazoa; phylum Arthropoda; class Malacostraca; order Isopoda; family Cymothoidae; genus Ceratothoa; species Ceratothoa steindachneri. The sequence continues at coordinate 46,496,875 of OZ018339.1, forward strand.
GTAATCAGGGCGTATATCTTTCGTTTGTGGCATTCGTTTCCACCTTCTAAGCCGGTTACGAACTGGGCACACGCGACTCACCCCTAGCTATTTACTTTCGGGTGGAGGTCGGGTTGTCCCTTTGGCGGTGACTCACATCTTAGTAGTTTGTCTTCGCCTTGCTTCCCTACCCTTTCTGAGGTCGGGCCCCCCTGCTCAATCTCGCTTTCTTTTAGCAGAGTACTTCCTCCTTACATTTTTATCGCGAAGTGGTGTTTTATCCCCTTAGTAATTCGTCTTTTCATTTTTACTTTATTTTATCTTTTGTCGTGTACTTCCCGTGCGGCTGGCGCATGTCATTTCTTTATTGCCCCAGCCGCCCTTGTGTATAGTGGCCTATATTTTAAGTGTGCGTCTGTGTGTGTTGTGCCGTCTTCTTTTAGTTCTTTGCTTTTGCCCGTTTTATTGTTTTCCACGCCCCTTGGGACCTTTTTCGGGCGACCTCGTTTTATCAGTGAGAATCCATCAGGATTAGGCGGCTGGCTTCTTGTTTTCCTTAAATAAATAATAAAAGTCCAGCTCGCAGTCCGCTTCAATGAGCTGGCTGCCCCCCTCTCCAACGACAAGGCAGGGGCACTTTTGCGGTGAGCCTCTGAAAATACCGCGTTCGTGGAGGATTGAATCCTCCTGTAGAAACTATTCTACCAAACACCAAGCCAAAGCACACTTGTGTCACCCTAGCAAAGCTTGGATGCGGTTTATAACCGAAAATCAACATCGCATCGAGTTGACCTGTATAGGTTTTGGATTATAACAAATGATTGGTAAATAGATTATACCGGAATTGAATGGGTCTGTAAATGAGACAAAAGAATCAAGCATTAATTTGAGATTCTAATGGGGAAATATTTAGCCTAAGCTACAATTACAACAATTCAAATCTTTACAGACCTGGTGACCGATGAAGCACAGCTAAACGAATGAAGCCTCATGGCTTATTTTTAAGACGCTTGGGAGAGCGGCTGTACCAATCTCCCGATTTAAGTCAGGGTTACCAACCCTTCTTGAAATTATATATATATATATATATATATATATATATATATATATATATATAGAGAGAGAGAGAGAGAGAGAGAGAGAGAGAGAGAGAGAGAGAAAAGAGAGAGAGAGAGAGATAGAGAGAAAGTAAGAAATAAATATTTATATTTGTAGGGGTGTAGACCGCTACATCTGGACAGACTATCCCCGGGGACTAGATAAAAGTTCAACACACATGTCAAAACACTTGGAATCTTAGTCAAAACCTAGAGATGCGCGGAGAACTCAGACTGCTCACTCTTGGTCATCGAATTTGCAGGCCTCGGGAAGGTATGCCAGCTTTGGGGCTACAATAACGACCTTATTAAATCATACTGCTCTACTTAAAAGTATATGGGTTGGTTTGGTTCAAAGGAAAACAAGGTAGCAGCTGCCCAATCGTAATAGATTCTTAATGGCAGCTCTGTTAAAACGGGGTCGCTCAAAAAAAGTCCGAAGAGGCGTGGGAGACACTCAATAAAAATGGGGGTAAAGCAAAGGATTAGAAGAAAACAGTACAACACAGAGTTGTTGTTTTTTTTAAGAGCTCATCTGGCGACTGCCTACTTGGGCATTACTCGCCGTATTAAAACTGCCCTAGTTCTAGGCTACTTTAAAATAAAATTAAAGAGACGAAAAACACCCTAAAAAGGGGGAAAGGAAGCAAGCTCCTGCGTCGGGGGATACAACACAGAGACGCACACTTAAATTACGGGCATACAGCACACATTCTAAAAACAAGGGTGACTGGGGCAATAAACAAATGATATGCACCAGCCGCAGGGGAGGGCACAGGATAAAAGATAAAACAATAAATGGAAAGAATTTATAAAAGGGATAAAACGCCACTTCGTGATAGAAATCTAAGGAGGAAGGACGACCGAAGGGAGGGCGACCGGGCAACCGAAGGGAGTCCTCTGTTAAAATAAAGCGAAGTCGAGCAGAAAAAACGACGCCAGAAAGGGTGGGGAAGCAAGAATTTTTAAGAGAAGCAAGGCGAGGACAAACTACTAAAATGTGAGCAACAGACAGCTCGCCACCGCAAAAGGAACGACCAGGGGCCACTCGGCCTCCACCCAAAACTAAATAACCATGAGTGAATCGCGTGTGCCCAATTCGCAACCGGCAAAGAACAACCTCCAAAGACTGGAGTAGCTGAGAGCTAGAGAACCAGGAACGGACAGAGTTTTTAATAAGGGACAGCTTAGAAGAGAGGAACGAATCCCTCTCCCCCTGCCACAAATAAAAGACATTAGCTCTGATTACAGGGTAGGAATCCCTAAAGGGCAGAGGGGCTGCATCCGTACCTCGAGGGCGGCCGAGCGGGACAGCCTATTGGCTCCCTCGTTGCCCGGGACCCCAAAAGAACGCCACACTGTAACGAGAGGCATTTCTAACCAGCCAGGAGCGAATTAGTAAAACCAAAGGGTGGTTGGACCTAAACAAACGAACCGCCTCCAAAGCAGGCCGGAAATCGCTAAAAAATAAAATCTGAATAAATGATAGATAAAATCAAATTAAAAGCCAAAACAATGGCCGTCAACTCTGCGGTAAAAACAGATGCTACAAGAGGGAGGGCGGACCGAAGAGACTCCGTAGAGGACACCCCGGCAGCCCCAGCACCGAGGCGTCAGTATAGATGGGACGCTGGTGAGCATGAGAACACGCATGTTCAAGAAACAGGCACTTAAATAGACGAGGGTCAGTAGACCCTTTCTAGAAATGCCAAAAAGCAGTAAAACCTCAGGAGGGCGAACGCTTCAACACGGGGCCGAGGGGAATGGTAGGGCCAACACCCCGAGAACACCCAGGTAGCCGAGATGGTCCCCAACCCGGAGCCCCACAGGCCGCCGATCATAAGATGCCAAAGAGGACGGGGCAAAAAGGCACTGATGGACTGGGAATGAAGAATATTGCATATCACAAAACAGGGATCGTAGGCACACCTGCAGCCAGTGATATCGCAAGGGAAGCACGCCACCCTCAACAAAGAGGTTAGGGATAGGTGATGTGTGAAAGGCTCCAATACTAAGACGAGCCCCAAGCAAACGAACAGTGCCAAGTATCTTTAAGGCTGAAGGAGACGCTATAGAGTACACCTGGCAACCGTAGTCCCGCCGGGATTGGATCAGTGCCGAATAAAGCGACAAGTGCGCTTGACATCACCCCAAGTGGTGTGGAATAAATCCCTAGCCTTCGAACAGGACGTCTTCAAGCGATGCAAATGGGGCGCCCAAGTGAGCTTGCTATTAAGCGTTAAGCGCAAGAACTTAAAAACAGGGACATATTCAATCGCTGTGCCATGGACAAAGGGCACCACGACCCCAATAAAAACACATGGCCTAAGTTTTGGTGACCGAAAAACGGAAACCCTTTCAGACAGCAAGACCCAACACGGCATCAATTGCCAGCTGTAATCGACGGGCAGCAGAAGGGAAGCGGAAAGATGAACAAAACAACGCTAAGTCATCGACGAAGAGGGAAGCAAAAACCCCCTCCGGAAGAGTCGACACCAGACTATTAAAGGCAACGGCAAAACATATCACACTTAAAACACACCCTTGGTAAACACCCTCCTCTTGAATCCGCAAGCCTGAGAAAGCATCACCAATACGGACCTTAAAATAACGGGAGGATAAAAGTTCTTGAATAAAAACAGGAACAAAGCCCTTCATACCCAAATGATATAACTGACGAAAAACACCGTATAGCCAGGTGGTACCGTAGGCCTTCGGAATATCTAAAAACTTCTTCTTTTTTTAAGAGCTCAACTGGAGACTGCCTACTTGGGCATTAGTCGCCATATTCAACACTACCTATTACTAGGAATCTTTAAAATAAGATGCAAAAAAAAACCCAACAAAAATAAAAGGGCAATAAGCAGGAAGCAAGCTCTGACGTCGGGAGGGAGAGGTCTGCCTTACCCCGGCGCATGAACGTGCGAGCTATTAAAATAAGAAAAACCAACAAAAACTCCAACTAGTTAAATAAAGGGAAGAAGGCCGGCCTGACCTCAAAAGTCTACGTATCAATGTGCATGAACTCGTTCCGAGTACAACGACAGGCGGTAGCGACCCCGCCAATCCTGGTACCGGGAGAGGTAACGTGCGGGGAGATCGCCTAGACTGGGATATTCAACAAGAATGTGCCTAACGGTCTAGGGGACAACGCAGCCTTCACAGTAGGGCGCTGGCGAACGTCCGTCAAATGGCGGTGCGTCCCGCGAGTGTGTCCAATTCGGATACGACACAAAGCAACCTGAAACCTTCGCGGCATTGAGGGGTAGGTCCATGGAAAGAGTCGCAGCGCAATGGCACGCAACTTTAAGTTCCCATCCACCGTCTCCCATCTTCTTTGAGCAGGGCCTGCTCCTGCTTAAGGGACTATTTAAGGAGCAGTCTTCACCGCAAGTCCTTAATCGAAGTTTGGCGCTCGTAACGGCAACACTTCCCCGGCTCCTCTGAGAACTCATCTTTCCTTCCTTGTCTCTTCCTTGCCCGGCATCCCTTGGGATCAACGTCAGATCGGTACGAGACATCGACGGTCCAGGCCCCTCAGGATCACGAAAAAGCACACGTCTCGGATACTAGCGATAGTACTGAAGCCTCAACGGTCGTTCCCGAGCAACAAGTTATCGCCTCAGTGGATTTTTTTTTTTTTTAAGAGCTCATCTGTCGACTGCCTACTTGGGCATTAGTCGCCGTATTAAAACTGGCCTAGTTCTGGGCTACTTTAAAATAAAATTAAAGAGACGAAAAACCCCCCCTAAAAAAGGGAAAGGAAGCAAGCTTCTGCGTCGAAGAAAGGTACCCCTGGTGCAGGAGCGTGCAACCTAAAGGAGAAAAAAAACAACACAAAAGCAAAAACCAAAAAAAACTGCTTAAATAATAGGGAGAAGGCCGGCCTGCCCCCAAAAGTCAACAAGTCCACCAGTCAATGTGCACCTACTCGTCCCGAGTACAAGGGACAGGCGGTAGCGACCCCGCCCATCCCGGTACCGGGAGAGGTAACGTGCGCGAAGATCACCCACAGTGAGACATTCGACAAGAATGTGCCGAACAGTCTGGGAGACGATGCAGTCGTAACAATAGGGCGCAGGTGAGTGCTCCATCAAATAGCGATGAGTCAAACGAGTGTGCCCGATTCGGAGAAGGAAGAAAACGACCTGAAGCCGCCGCAGCATTGGGGGATAGGTCCATGGGAACAGTCGGGGCGCAATGGCACGCAACTTTAAGTTCCCTTTGACCGTCTCCCATCTTCTTTCCCAAGCAGCCCAAGGAGCTGCCCGTATTGCTGCTATGTAGTCAGTGTAAGGAAGAGCGAAACGTTCGTCTGGTCGCAGAGACCTCGCGGACTCTTTGGCGCCCTCATTGGCGCGCTCATTCCCCGCGATTCCTACATGTCCAGGAACCCAGCAGAAGATAATCTCGACCTCCGCCCGGCTCGCAAGACCATGGCGTCACGGATATCGCGAATCAGGAAATGCGGAGAATCCAATGCCCCAAGAGCACTCAGGGTGCTTTGTGAGTCGCTATAGATCACAATCCAGGCTCCGAACCAGAAACGTTTCGTAAGCTCCCGTACCGAGTGGTGTCTTGCCACCAGCTTGGCCGTGAAGACAGACGCAGCGCCTGGCAGAGCCCCGATTATTTCAAACAGAGGGGATACGGCGTGAAAGCAGACCCCCTCATGGGACTTGAAGCCATCCGTATACACTGGCACGGTTCCAGCGTGACACGAGGTGTGCTCCAAAAAGTTCGAACGCAATACTTCCGGCGCTGTACAAGCTTTGGGAGCAGAGGCGTGGCGACAAATAGCCAAATGTGGTACCCTCCAGGGTGGCGTGTTGGGCAAAACCAGGGGTGCCACCGGTACGAGAGCTATATCTAGCTGCCCAAGGAGATCCTTGGCCCTAAACCCAAAGGGCTTAGGGTATGACTGGCGTCTCTCGGCGGCATACGACCCGTCGAAAGTGGCTGCGGATACAGTGAGAGCTGTTGGCGACTAAGGGAGATTCCGGGCTCGTGCGTACAGGCGGGTGATGCACTGCATGCGGCGCAGAGCGAGTGGCATCTCCCCATATTCGATCAACAGGCTCTCAATGGAGGAAGTGCGGAAGGCACCGGTCGCCAAGCGAAGGCCAGTGTAGTGGATCGAATCCACCTCCCGCAATACACGCTTGGCTGCGGTTGAATAAAACTCGCAACCGTAATCGAGCTTCGAACGAACAAAGAATCGGTAGAAAAGTAAGGGAGTAGCCCTAACAGCACTCCAAGCGCTGAACTTCACGGAACGGAGAATATCCATGGCGTGGGTACAGGAGACCTTAAGCCTGCGAATATAAGCCTCCCAGGTGAGGCGTCGGTTGAATACAAGACCATGGAAACGGTCTTGACCAAATAAAACCAAAACCTGTGCGCTTCGGCATAGCGAGAGACGCGGTTCAATGAATGTTGGAGTCGACGCTCCAGAGTTGGCATCTGGGCCGCGCCAAAAGAGATCGAAAGGTCGTCCACGTAGAGCGTAGCGAAAACATCTTCCGACAGCAACGAGGTGATGCCGTTGATGCTCAGGGCAAAGAGTGTGATACTGAGGACACTTCCCTGCGGGACACCCTATTCCTGCTCCTTTGGGTCCGAGAGAGGTCCCCCCACATGTACGCGGATTTGACGATCTAGCAAAAACTCAGATATAAAGACTATGAGGCGTCCCCTCGCCCCCATTGTGTAGAGAGTCTCCATGACACCGTATCGCCATGAGGTATAATTGGCCTGCTCCATATCAAAAAAGACCGTGGCGTAGTTCTGTCTACGAAGGAAAGCCTCGCAGACGGCATTTTCCAGTCGGAGCAGAGCATCCGACGTGTAGTGGAACTACCGTAAGCCGCATTGTGCGGAAGACAGATGGCCTCCGCTGTCCAGGAAAAAGGCTAGTCTAACATTTACCAATTTCTCCATCGACTTGCACACGCAAGAGGTTAGAGAGATTGGGCGAAAACCGGTCGAAGTAGTGTGATCTCTCCCCGGCTTACGAAAGGCGAGCACAGTAGCGAGTCGCCAAGAATCTGGAAGAAGACCCTCCACCCAGATGTGGTTGAAAAAATCTAACAGAAAGGCCATGCCTTGCTCACCCAGGTGTCGAAGCATAGAGTACGGGAGAGGCCGGACCATGGGCGGTGTCGGCGCACAAAGCGAGAGCGGAGCGCAACTTACTCACAGTAAACCTGTCGTTGAAGGGTTCTCCGCCTCTGGAGGTAAAGTCCAGCCAGCGGCCTTCAGCGCCATCACAAAGTGCATTGAATGCTGGCGGAGCAGCATCCCGGCTAGAGAATGCGGAAAAAGCGGTCGCGAAGGATTCCGCCACGGACGCGGGGTCCGAGATTGCGGTCCCATTCTCCTGGAGAACGGGAGGGATGGTCCTGCGAGAACTTGCCCCGAATCCTTTAGACTCGCTTCCACACCTCAGCTAAAGGTGTCTTCCCGTTAAGTGGAGACACGTATGCCCGCCAAGAAGAGCGGCGTCGTGCTTAGAAATATACCGGAACCTAGCCCGACGAAATTCAGTGACAGTGAAATCGTTCGGGCGGCGCTTATAGCGCATTTAAGTATAACGCTTTTGTTTGAGGGCCGTCTCACACTCGGCTTACCACCATAGACGTGGTCGCCGTTAAAACGACCAGATGTCCTAGGAATAGTAGTCAGGCCCACGTACATGAGGTTGCCGGAGAACTCAACGGCCTAATCTACCGACCTAAACCTCTGGACTGAGATAGAGAATTCAGTTATTTCCTGAAATGCAGGCCACCGCGCCAGCGCCAAGCACCACCGAGGTGGGCTCTCAGACGGCAGTTGCCCTGAAAATGATATTTAAATGGGAAAGTGATCACAACCATGGAGTTCATCGACCACCCCCAACAAAAATCAGGCTGTGCATCCGAAGAGCACAAAGATAGGTCAAGGCAAGAAAATGAAGCGGTTCTCGGACAGTAATGCGTAAACTCATCCACGTTTAGGACACCTATCTCAAGCTCGTCGATCAGATCGGCAAGGACTTGTCCCCTGGGATTTATTGAGTAATCTCCACAGAGAGGATGCCTGACGATCAGATCTCCAAGCAAGAGAAATAGCCTCGTCGAACGTGCCACGACGCAGCGGAAGTCCCGCGCGTCGAAGTCAGCTGACGGTGGAATGTACGCAGAAATGATAGTATACCTCCTATCCAGGTGCAGCTGCACAGCCACTGCCTGAAAGGAAGTATCTAAAGAGAAAGAAAGAAGGGAGACATCATGCCGGGTGTAAACGGTGCATTCCCAACCCCGGCCATCCCGTGGTGGTAGGGTCGCAAGACCCTTATACCCCGGGAGGGCGGGAAGGGAGCACGCGCCTAGCATGGTCTCCTGCAAAAAGAGTGCTAACGGGTAACGGGACGATTAGAGCCTCCGAAGATCGTCACCGTTGGCCCGGAATCCACGGCAATTCCATTGAAGGAATATACCCTCCAGGCCTAAATCGGAGGAGACGCGGATGCCCTCCTCGAACAGAAGACCCTCACGGGAATGGTCGTACGATTCCCGGAGGCAGAACCAAAGGCGCTGCTGGCCGAAGCTCCTTTTTTCTATCCTCCTTTCGGAGGACAGCTTTAGGAACCCAGGAAGATGGCCAGGCGAGCAACTTCAGGGGTGTTGCCCCCTGTGAGTCTAATGACTCGGTGGAGGCGCGTGGCTGTTTCGCCTTACGGGAAACTGTCACGCTGGGGGAAGAGAGGGTAGCCCTGGTTTTAGCCGGGGCTGGGTATCAACCCTTTTTGCCGCCAGCTTTACCAGGGGAGCGCCCGGGTTTAGTAGAGCACGCAGAAAGGCTCCGAATTGGCGCGGAAACAACCGTGCTCGTTGGCCTGGATGGGCCAGGAGCAGAGGGTGCCTTTCTAACTATTGAGGCATATGACGTCCCAGGCAGAGCCGGGCGCGCCAGGACCAAGTCCTTAGTCTCGCGGAATGAGATTCGATCCTGTGCCTGAACGGCCAGGATTTCTCACTCGAGGAGATAGGCACCACATTGCTTCGAAGAAGAGGGGTTCGGCTACCGCAATTGACACACTTGGCTACACATGATTTAGACTAATCGCGTGCGGCGTTAGATAAATTTACACAGAATTCGGGTGACCCCGACTTCACACGTTTACAAGATAGATTCATATGGCCAAAGCGGTAACAGTAATAGCACCGCCGTGGCAGTGACACGAATGCCTTAACGCGGTAGCGGTACCAATCAGCACGCACCGACTCAGGAAGTTTGTCACAGTTGAACGTGACGAATAGTGTAGGGGTGGGTCTCGATGCCCCTCCCTGTTTCCTCATAACACGTTAGACCTTGACCGCCTCATGGTCGACCAGCTCTAAGGTGATGTCCTCAATGGAGTAGTCAACGAGTTTCCTCGCATAAACTACTCCTTTCATAAAGTTTATGGTAAAGTGCGGCGTCATTATTTTTTTTTTGATAGCTCATCTGGCGACTGCCTACTTGGGCATTAGTCACCGTATTTAAACTGGCCAAGTTCTAGGCTACTTTAAATCATAATTAAAGAGACAAAAAAACACCCAAAAAACGGGGGAAAAAAGCTAGCTGGTGCGTCGTGGGGAAGTCCCCCTGGCGCAGGAGCGTGCAACCTAAAGAAAAAAAAAGGGAAATAAACAAGAAGACCAAAAAAAAACCCTGCTTAAATAATAAGGAGAAGGCCGGCCTTCCCCAAGAAGTCAACAATTCCACCAGTCAATGTGCACGCACTCGTCCCGAGTACAAGGAAGAGGCGGTAGCGACCCCGCCCATCCCGGTGCCGAGACAGGTATCGTGCGCGAAGATCACCCAGACTGGGACATTCGACAAGAATGTGCCGAACAGTCTGGGGGACTACGCAGTCGTTGCAATAGGGCGCAGGCGAGCGCTCCACCAAAGAGCGATGCGTCACACGAGTGTGTCTGATTCGAAGACGACAGAAAGCAACCTGAAGCCGCCGTGGCATTGGCGGATAGGTCCATGAAAACAGTCGCGGCGCAATGGTACGCAAATTTAAGTTCCCTTCGACCGTCTCCCATCTTCTTTGCCAAGCAGTCCGAAGAGCTGCCCGTATTCCTGCCATGTAGTCGGTGTGAAAAAGAGACAATGCTGGTCCGGTCGCAGAGTCCTCGCGGACTCTTTGGCGCCCTCATCGGCGCGCTCATTCCCCGCAATTCCTACATGTCCAGAAACCCAGCAAAAGATAATCTTGACATCTGCCCGGCTCGCCAAAACCGTAGCGTCACGGATATCGCGAACCAAGGGATGCGGAGATTCCAATGCCCCGAGAGCTCTCCGGGCGCTTTGTGAGTCGCTATAGATTACAATCCGGTCTCCGAACCGTGCACGTCACGTAATCTCCCGTACCGAGTGGTGTATTGTCACCAGCTCGGCCATGAAAACAGACGCAGCGCCTGGTAGAGCACCGCTGACTTCAAACAGAGGGGATACGGCGTGGAAGCCGACCCCCTCATGGGACTTGGAGCCATCCGTATACACTGGCACGGTTCCAGCGTGACACGAGGTGTGCTCCAAAGAGGTCAAACGCAATACTCCCGGCGCCGTACAAGCTTTGGGAGCAGAGGCGTGGCGACAAATAGCCAAATGTGGTACCCTCCAGGGTGGCGTCGGGCAGAACCAATGGCGCCACCAACCCGAGAGCTATATCTACCTCTAGAAGGAGTTTCCTGGACCTAAACCTAAAGGGCATAGGGTATGACTGGCGTCTCTTGGCGGCATAGGCACCATCGAGATCAGCTGCGAAAGCGGTGAGAGCTGTTTGCGACTGAGGAAGGCGCCGGGCTCGCGCGTACAGGCGGGTGATGCACTACACGCGGCGCAGAGTGAGTGGCATCTCCCCAGCATCGATCAACAGGCTCTCAATGGGGGAAGTATGGAAGGCACCGGTCCAAGGCGAAGGCCGGTGTGGTGGATTGAATCCACCTTCCGCAATAAACGCTCGGCTGCGGATGCATAAAACTCACATCCGTAGTCGAGCTTCGAGCGAACAAAGGATCGATGAAAAAGTAGGGCAGTAGCCCTATCAGCGCCCCAAGCGCTGAACTTCACAGAACGGAAAATGTCCATTGCGCCAGGACAAGGGACCCTAAGGCTGCGAATATGAGCCTCCCAGGTAAGGCATCGGTCGAATACAAGACCATGGAAACGGTGCGACTCAACCACATCCAGGCGCACTCCAATAAGAAACCAATCTGGCTCGGGGTAAGGCCGTGGATGGCGGCAGAATTTCACCACCTTAGGCTTGGCCAAAGAAAACCGAAACATGTGCGCTTCGGCATAGCGAGAGACGCGGTTCAATGCCTGTTGGAGTCGACGCTCTAGAGCTGGAATCTGGGATGCGCCAAAAGAGATCGAAAGGTCGTCCACGTAGAGCGTAGCGAGAACATCTTCCGGCAGCAACGAGGTGATGCCGTTGATGCTCAGGGCAAAGAGTGTGACACTGAGGACACTTCACTGCGGGACACCATCTTCCTGCTCCTTTGGGCCGGAGAGGGCTCCTTCCACCCGTCCACGGAATCGACGATCTCGCAAAAATTCAGATATAAACACTTGGAGGCGTCCCCTCACCCGCATCGTGTGGAGAGTCTCCATGATGCCGTATCGCCATGCGGTATCAAAGGCCTTCTCCAGATCGATTTTTTTTTTTTTTTTTTAAGAGCTCATCTTGCGACTGCCTACTTGGGCATTATTCGCCGTATTAAAACTGGCCTAGTTCTAGGCTACTTTAAAAATAATAAACGAGAGAAAATAAAACCCAAAAGGGAGAAAGGAAGGTAGCTGGGGCGACGGGGAGAGGTCCCCCCGGCGCAGGAGCGTGCAACTAAAGGAAAAAAACAAACAGAAAAAAACAAATGCAAAAAAACAAAAACAAAAATAACAAACCTTGCTTAAATAATAAGGGGAAGGCCAGCCCCCCCCCCAAAAAAAGTCAACAAGTCCACCAGTCAATGTGCACGCACTCGTCCCGAGTACAAGGGACAGGCGGTAGCGACCCCACCCATCCCGGTACCGGGACAAGTTACTTTCGCGAAGATCACCCAGACTGGAACATTCGACAAGAATGTGACGAACAGTCTGGGAGGAAACGCAGTCGTCGCAATAGGGCACAGGCGAGCACTCCATCAAATAGCGATGCGTCACACGAGTGTGTCCGATTCGGAGACGACAGAAAGCCACCTCAAGCCGTCGCGGCATTGGGGGATAGGTCCATGGGAACAGTCGCGGCGCAATAGTACGCAACTTTAAGTTCCCTTCGACCGTCTCCCATCTTCTTTGCCAAGCAGTCCGAAGAGCTGCCCGTATTCCTGCCATGTAGTCAGTGTGAGGAAGAGCGAAACGCTGGTCCGGTCGCAGAGTCCTCGCGGACTCTTTGGCGCCCTCATCAGCGCGCTCATTCCCCGGAATTCCTACATGTCCAGAAACCCAGCAGAAGATAATCTCGACATCTGCCCGGCTCGCCAAAACCGTAGCGTCACGGATATCGCGAACCAGGGGATGCGGAGATTCAAATGCCCCAAGAGCACTCAGGGCGCTTTGTGAGTCGCTATAGATCACAATCTGGTCTCGGAACCAGGCACGTCGTGTAATCTCCCATAGCGAGTGGTGTATTGACACCAGCTCGGCCGTGAAGACAGACGCAGCGCCTGGTAGAGCACCGCTGACTTCAAACGGAGTGGATACAGCGTGGAAGCCGACCCCCTCATGGGACTTGGAGCCATCCGTATACACTGGCACGGTTCCAGCGTGACACGATGTGTGCTCCAAAAAGGTCAAACGCAATACTCCCGGCGCAGTACAAGCTTTGGGAGCAGAGGCGTGGCGACAAATAGCCAAATGTGGTACCCTCCAGGGTGGCGTCCTGGGCAGAACCAGGGGCGCCACCGGCCCGAGAGCGATATCTACCTCTCGAAGGAGTTTCCTGGCCCTAAACCCAAAGGGCTTATAGTAAGCCTGGCGTCTCTCGGCGGCATAGGCACCATCAAGATCTGCTGCGGATGCAGTGAAAGCTGTTGGCGACTGAGGGAGGCGCCGGGCTCGCGCGTACAGGCGAGTGATGCACTACACGCGGCGCAGAGCGAGTGGCATCTCTCAGCATCAACCAACAGGCTCTTAATGAAGGGAGTGCGGAAGGCACCGGTCGCATAAAACTCGCATCTGTAGTCGAGCTTCGAGCGAACAAAGGATCGATAAAAAAGTAGGGCAGTAACCCTTTCAGCGCCCCAAGCGCTGAACGTCACGGAACGGAGAATGTCCATGGCGCGGGTACAAGAGACCCTAAGGCTGCGAATATGAGCCTCCCAGGTGAGGCGTCGGTCGAATACAAGACCAAGGAAACGGTGCGACTCAACCACATCCAGGCGCACCCCATTAAGAAACAAATCTGGGTCGGGAAAAAGCCGTGGATGGCAGCAAAAGTGCACCACTTTAGTCTTGGCAAAAGAAAACCGAAACCTGTGCGCTTCAGGAGAGCGAGAGACGCGGTTCAATGCCTGTTGGAGTCGACGCTCCAGAGTTAGCATCTGGGCCGCGGCAAAAGAGATCGAAAGTTCGTGCACGTAGAACGTAGCGAGAAAATCTTCCGGCAGCAACAAGGTGATACCGTTGATGCTCAGGGCAAAGAGTATGACACTGAGGACACTTCCATGCGGGACACCCTCTTCCTGCTCCTTTGGGCCGGAGAGGGCTCCCCCTAACCGTACGCGGAATCGAAGATCTCGCAAAAATTCAGATATAAACATTGGGAGGCGTCCCCTCGCCCCCATCGTGTGGAGAGTCTCCATGATACCGTATCGCCATGCGGTATCATAGGCCTTCTCTAGATCGAAAAAGACCGTGGCGTAGTGCTGTCTACGAAGGAAAGCCTCGCTGAACGCATTTTCCAGTCGGAGCAGACCATCCCACGTGGAGTGGAACTTGCGGAAGCCGCACTGTGCGAAAGACAGATGGCCTTCGCTGTCCAGGAAAACGGCTAATCTAACATTTACCAACTTTTCCATCAACTTGCACACGCAAGAGGTTAGAAAGATTGGGCGAAAACCGGTCAGAGTAGAGTGATCTCTCCCCGGCTTGCGAAAGGCGAGCAAAGTAGCGATTCGCCAGGAGTCTGGGAGAAAACCTTCCACCCAGATCCTGTTGAACAAATCTAACAGAAAGGCCATGCCTCGCTCACCCAGGTGTCGAAGCATGGCGTACGGGACATCGTCCGGACCATGGGCGGTGTCCGCACACGAAGCGAGAGCGAAACGTAACTCACTCACAGTAAACTTGTCGTTAAGGGGTTCTCCGCCTCTGGAGGTAAAGTCCAGCCGGCGGCCTTCCGCGACATCACGACGTGCATTGAATGCTGGCGGAGCAGCATCCCGGCTAGAGAATGCAGAAAAAGCGGTCGCTAAGGATTCTGCCACGGACGCGGGAACCGAGATTGCGGTCCCATTCGCCTAAAGAACGGGAGGGAGGTCCTGCGAGAACTTGCCCTGAATCCTTTTGACTCGCTTCCACACCTCAGCTAAAGGGGTCTTCCCGTTATGTGAAGACACGTATGCCCGCCAAGAAGAGCGGGAGGCTTGCTTCGAAATATACCGGAACCTAGCCCTAGACCGACGAAATTCAGCGACACTGAAATCGTTCGGGCGGCGCTTATAGCGCATGTAGGCATAACGCTTCTGTTTGAGGGCCGTCTCACACTCGGCCGACCACCATGGGAGTGGTTAGCGTGCAAAACGGCCTGACATCCTAGGAATAGTAGTCAGGCCCACGGCGATGAGGTTGCCGGAGAAGAACTCAACGGCCTCATCTACCGACCTAAACTCCTCGACTGAGATAGAGAATTCAGTCATTTCCTGAAATGCAGGCCACCGCGCCACCGCCAAGCACCACCGAGGTGGTCTCTCAGGCGGCAGTTGCCCTGAAAATGATATTTCAATGGAAAAGTGATCACTCCCATGGAGGTCATCGACCACCTCCCAATCAAAATCAGGCTGTGCATCCGAAGAGCACAAAGATAGGTCGAGGCAAGAAAATGAAGCGGTTCTCGGACAGTGATGCGTAAACTCAGCCACGTAAAGGACACCCATCTCAAGCTCTTCAAACAGATCGGCAAGGACTCGTCCCCTGGGATTTATGGAGTAATCTCCCCAGAGAAGATGCCTGCCATTCAGATCTCCAAGCATGAGATAGGGCCTCGGCAACCGTGCCACGACGCGGCGGAAGTCCCTAGCGTCGAAGTCAGCTGACGGTGGAATGTACGCAGAAATGATAGAATACCTCCTATCCAGGTGCAGCTGCACAGCCACTGCCTGAAAGGAGGTATCTAAAGAGAAAGGAAGAAGGAAGACATCATGCCGGGTGTAAACCGCGCATCCCCCAGCCCGGCC
Source organism: Ceratothoa steindachneri (assembly GCA_963969495.1). Lineage (NCBI taxonomy): Eukaryota > Metazoa > Arthropoda > Malacostraca > Isopoda > Cymothoidae > Ceratothoa > Ceratothoa steindachneri. The sequence goes on from OZ018339.1 coordinate 46,512,380, forward strand.
ATCCCACGGTGGTGGGGTCGCAACACCCTTATAACCCGAAAGGGTGGGCAGGGGGCACGCGCCTAGCATGGCCTCCTGCAAAACGATAGCTAACGGGATGAGACGAGCCTCCGCAGCTCCTCCCAGTTGGACCGGAGTCCACGGCAATTTCATTGAAGAAATATGCCCTTCAGGCATAGCTCGGAGGAAACGCGGGGGCCCTCCTCGAATTGAAGACCCTCACGGGAATGACCGTACGTTTCCCGGGGGTAGAACCCCGGGCGCTGTTGGCCGGACAAAGCGCTGGAGGCGCTGTCGCCTTCGAGGACTTATTGGGGGAGGTTGGGCTTGCTATGCGAGTCTTTTCCTCCCTCCGCCTCAAAACTTTAGGCGGGCGATGCGGCTTCGGAGGCGAGAGGCCCCTTTTTTCGAGGAACCACCGTCTCCGAGCCACTCGCTTCACCTCGGGGCGTGGGCGAAGGGGCCGAAGATCTTTTGTTGCTTTCCTCCTTTCGGGAACAGCTTTAGAAACCTCCGAAGATGGCCTACCGACCATCTTCAGGGGTGTTGCACCCTGTGAGTCTAACGACACGGTGGAGAAACGTGGCCGTTTCGCCTTACGGGTAACGGTCACGCTGGTGGAAGAGGGCAAAGCCCTAGTTTTAGCCGGGGCTGGGTATGAACCCTCTTTGCCGCCAGCTTTACCAGGAGAGCGCCAGGGTTGGGTAGAGCACGCAGAAGGGCTCCGAATGAGCGCGGAAACAACCGTGCTCGTTGGCCTGGATGGGCCAGGAGCAGAGGGTGCCTTTCTAACTACTGAGGCATATGACGTCCCAGGCAGAGCCGAGCGCGCCAGGACCAAGTCCTTTGCCTCGCGGAATTAGAGTCTATCCTGGGCCTAAACGGCCAGGATTTCTTTTTCAAGGAGATATACACCACATTGCTTCGAAGAAGAAGAGTACGGCTCTCCGCAATTGACACACCTGGCCACACACGATTTTGACTTATCGTGTACGACCTTGGAGCAATTTACACAGACTTCGGGTGAACCCGACTTTGCACGTCTACATGAGCGATTCGTATAGCCGAAGCGGTGACAGTAATAGCACCGCCGCGGCAGAGGCACGAATGCCTTCACGGGGTAGCGGTACCAACCGGCACGCACCGACTCAGGGAGCTTGTCACAGTCGAACGTGACGAAGAGTGTAGGGGTGGGTCTCGAGGCCCCTCCCTGTTTTCTACTCACGCGTTCGACCTTGACCGCCCCATGTTCGGCCAGCTCTAGGGTGATGTCTTCAATGTAGTAGTCAGCAGGTTTCCTCGCATAAACTACTTCTTTCACAAAGTTCATGGTAGAGTGCGGCGTCACACTAACCGAAGTGCCATGAAGTGTCCGAAGAGCACTTATCTTGGCCGCCTCGGCGGGACTCGCTGCATTCGCCAGAAGGCTTCCGTCCGAGAAACGGGTTTCCCTCGGCTCTCTACCAATTGCACTAGCTAATCCTCTCCTCTGATGGATCATGTTGCCCTTTGACAACATGGTGCCATCAGTGGAGCGAATAACGAGGAAGCATTTGAAGCCAGCGGGCTCGAAAACGCCAGGTAACCTCTGAATGAGGGGCCCCGATGTCATCGAGGCTCCGCCCTGTGCACTCTTGGTGTTAGTCTTGGTCAGGGGCTCCGCACACGAGGGGGTAGAGGGGCCAGATGTGCCAATCTTGGCTTGGTCGCCTACCAAAGTGGCAGCAGACCCATCCGTCCCCGCAGCCCCCGCGGATGGAGAGGAGCCCCGAGTCGTTTTCTTTTTTGGAGAGGAGGGCGGGGAATGAACCCGCTTCTCACCTCCGCCGGCAGAAGCCCCCAGGCCAGATGGACCGGCCTCAGCCAGGTCCCTGTCCGAAATGGAAAAGGTCCTGGTTGTCGGAGGGGCACTTGTCGGAGGGGCACTAGTCGGAGGAGATCCCTCCCCTCCTTTTACTGCCTCGGAGCCCTCAGCCATTTGAGGAGGACCTTGCATAGGGGCGGATTCGGGTTCAGTGCTTGGCACCGAGCCCGAATTCCCCCCCATGGAAGGCCCTACCGTCTGAGGCTTGGTCTCCTCAAGGACCATGTCTATCACAGGAGGGGCCTCCAGTTGGCCATCCCATCCCAGGACATCGCAGGTCCCCTTGGCAGTGTCGCCAGTCTTGTGTGGGGAAGCACAGGCCTTGACCCCGCCAAGGTTTAAAATTCTTGCCAGCAGGTCTTTTGAGTGAAGCGACCGAAGTGGCCTGGCTTCCCTCTCCCCCCTAAGGGGGTTTGCCCTACCAAGCCGATTCGATGGAGAGCGGCTGGCTAAGGGCTGCCTGCTGGCTTTCTTGGCAGTCCCCTTATAAAGAAAAGAGGGGACTGCCGCTGGTAAAAGGGAGGTGCCCGAAAACCCCTCCAGAGAACGGGGTGAGGGGAAGTCCCCTGCACCCGTAGGCGAAGGAGAGGAGTAAGCCTCCTCTCCGGTTAGAGAAATATGGAGGGTCCCCTGTGCAAGCACAGGGGGTGGGACCTCCATTTTTTTGCTGGAGCTGCCCGAGGGCGGCTCAGTTGATGTTTCAGGGAAAGTTGGGGGTTGAGTTTTTTTTTTTTGGTCTTCATCATTGGGCATGGTGACCCTTTTTTTTAACACGACATGCAATAGAGCACACCTCTCGCAGTAGCTGCACTGCGAGAGGTGCTTACAAGCCCGGCAGAGCCAGGCGCCGCACATTGGAAACACCCCTCCCCCCTGGGGGCCTGGCAGTACATCGGCATGGCGGCTCCACCTTGAACACGGCGTAAAATATATAGATTGTGAAGAGGAGAGGAAAAGGGATGTAAGGATGGTATGGGTGGGGATGAAACAGGTTGTTAAAAACCAGCCACCCCAGACCGGAGCTCAGGCGTTAGGGAACATTGTCCCCAACCCCCTCAGCCCCGATGCGGGACGGTTGGCTGAAAGGAAGGTCATCATCTACCCTGTGAAATTAGAGGCTGACCAGAGAAAGTTGTGGGAGAGGTTGTATGAAAAGAGAGGAAAGAAGTGTTTTGAAGGAAGGAAGAGAGGCTAAGCTGAGGCCGGACGGGGTGCTGAGTCCCGTCAGCATGGCGGCCAGGATGGCAAATCGCGGCGCCCCTTACGGGGCGATGTCGCAAAAATTCAGATATAAACATTCAGAGGCGGTCCTCGCCCCCATCGTGTGGAGAGTCTCCATGATACCGTATCGCCATGCGGTATCATAGGCCTTCTCCAGATCAAAAAACACCGTGGCGTAGAGCTGTCTACGAAGGAAAGCCTCGCAGACGGAAATTCACGTCGGAGCAGAGCATCCGACGTGGAGTGGAACTTACGGAAGCCGCACTGTGCAGAAGACAGATGGCCTCCGCTGTCCAGGAAAAAGGCTAATCTAACATTTACCAATTTCTCCATCAACTTGCACACGCAAGAGGTTAGAGAGATTGGGCGAAAACCGGTCAGAGTAGAGTGATCTCTCCCCGGCTTGCGAAAGGCGAGCAAAGTAGCGATTCGCCAGGAGTCTGGGAGAAGACCTTCCACCCAGATCCTGTTGAACAAATCTAACAGAAAGGCCATGCCTCGCTCACCCAGGTGTCGAAGCATGGCGTACGGGACATCGTCCGGACCATGGGCGGTGTCCGCGCACGAAGCGAGAGCGAAACGTAACTCACTCACAGTAAACTTGTCGTTAAGGGGTTCTCCGCCTCTGGAGGTAAAGTCCAGCCGGCAGCCTTCCGCGACATCACGACGTGCATTGAATGCTGGCGGAGCAGCATCCCGGCTAGAGAATGCGGAAAAAGCGGTCGCTAAGGATTCCGTTACGGACGCGGGGGCCGAGATTGCGTTCCCATTCTCCTAAAGAACGGGAGGGAGGTCCTGCGAGAACTTGCCCTGAATCCTTTTGACTCGCTTCCACACCTCAGCTAAAGGGGTCTTCCCGTTAAGTGAAGACACGTATGCCCGCCAAGAAGAGCGGCGGCGTGCTTCGAAATATACCGGAACCTAGCCCTAGCCCGAAGAAATTCACCGACAGTGAAATCGTTCGGGCGGCGATTATAGCGCATGTAGGCATAACACTTTCGTTTGAGGGCAGTCTCACACTCGGCCGACCACCATGGGAGTGGTTAGCGTGCAAAACGGCAAGACGTCCTAGGAATAGTAGTCAGGCTCACGGTGATGAGGGCTCCGGAGAAGAACTCAACGGCCTCATCTACCGACCTAAACTCCTCAAATGAGATAGAGAATTAAGTCATTTTCTGGAATGCAGGCCACCGCGCCACCGCCAAGCACCACCGAGGTGGTCTCTCAGGCGGCAGTTGCCCTGAAAATGATATTTGAATGGGAAAGTGATCACTACCATGGAGGTCATCGATCACCCCCCAATCAAAATCAGGCTGTGCATCCGAAGAGCACAAAGATAGGTCAAGGCAAGAAAATGAAGCGGTTGTCGGACAGTGATGCGTAAACTCATCCACGTTTAGGACACCCATCTCAAGCTCTTCGATCAGATCAGCAAAGACTTGTCCCCTGGGATTTATGGAGTAATCTCCCCAGAAAGGATGCCTGCCGTTCAGATCTCAAAGCAAGAGATAGGGCTTCGGCAACCGTGCCACGACGCGGCGGAAGTCCCCCGCGTCGAAGTCAGCTGACGGTGGAATGTACGCAAAAATGATAGTATACCTCCTATCCAGGTGCAGCTGCACAGCCACTGCCTGAAAGGAGGTATCTAAAGAGAAAGGAAGAACGGAGACATCATGCCGGGTGTAAACCACGCATCCCCCAGCGTTGCCATCCCGCGGTGGTGGGGTCGCAAGACCCTTGTACCCCGGGAGGGCGGGCAGGGGGCACGCGCCTAGCATGGTCTCTTGCAAAAAGATAGCTAACGGGGAGCGGGACGAGACGAGCTTCGCAGATCCTCCCAGTTGGCTTGGAGTCCACGGCAATTCCATTAAAGGAATATGCCCTCCAGGCATAGCTCGGAGAAGACGCGGGGACACTCCTCGAACTGAAGACCCTCACGGAAATGGCCGTATGCTTCCCGGGGGCAGAATCCCGGGTGCTGTTTGCCGGACAAAGCACTGGAGGCGCTGTCCCCTTCGAGGACTCATTGGGGGAAGTTGGGCTCTCCATGCGAGTCTTTTCCTCCCTCCGCCTCGAAACCTTAGGCGGGCGCTGCGGCTTCGAAGGCGGGGGGCCCTCTTTTCGAGGAACCACCGTCTCCGAGCCACTCGCTCCACTTCGGGGCGTGGGCGAAGGAGCCGAAGCTCCTTTGTTGCTGTCCTCCTTTCAGGGGACAGCTTTAGGAACCCCCGAAGATGGCCTAGCGACCATCCTCAGGGGTGTTGCCTCCTGTGAGTCTAACGACTCGTTGGAGGCGCGTGGCCGTTTCGCCTTGCGGGAAACGGTCACGCTAGGGGAAGAGCGGGGAGCCCTGGTTTTAGCCGGGGCTGGGTATGAACCCTTTTTGCCGCAAGCTTTACCAGAGGAGCACCCGGGTTTGGGTAGAGCCCGCAGAAGGGCTCCAAATGGGCGCGGAAACAACCGTGCGCGTTGGCCTGGATGGGCCAGGAGCAGAGGGTGCCTTTCTAACTACTGAGGCATATGACGTCCCAGGCAGAGCTGGGCGCACCAGGACCAAGTCCTTAGCCTCGCGGAATGAGAGTCTATCCTGGGCCTGAACGGCCAGGATTTCTTTCTCCAGGAGATATGCACCACATTGCTTCGAAGAAGCAGGGTGCGGCTCTCCGCCATTGACATACTTGGCCACACACGATTTGGACTTATCATGTGCGACCTTGGAGCAATTTACACAGACTTCGGGTGACCCCGACTTTGCACGTCTACATGAGCGATTCGTATGGCCGAAGCGGTGACAGTAATAGCACCGCCGCGGCAGTGGCACGAATGCCTTCACGCGGTAGCGGTACCAACCGGCACGCACCGACTCAGGGAGCTTGTCACAGTCGAACGTGAGGTAGAGTGTAGGGGTGGGCCTCGAAGCCCCTCCCTGTTTTCTTATCACACCTTCGACCTTGACCGCCCCATGGTCGGCCAGCTCTAGGGTGATGTCCTCAATGGAGTAGTCAACGAGTTCCCTCGCATAAACTACTCCTTTCACAAAGTTCATGGTAGAGTGCGGCGTGACACTCACCGGGGTGCCATGAAGTGTCCGAAGAGCACTTATCTTGGCCGCCTCGGCGGGATTCGCCGCATTCGCCAGAAGGCTGCCCTCCGAAAAACGGGTCACCTTCGGCTCTCTACCAATTGCACTAGCTAATCCTCTCCTCTGATGGATCATGTTGCGCTTGGACAACATGGTGCCATCAGTGGAGCGAATAACGAGGAAGCGTTTGAAGCCAGCGGGCTCGAAAACGACAGGTAACCTCTGAATGAGGGGCCCCGATGTCATCGAGGCTCAGCCCTGTGCACTCTTGGTGTTAGTCTTGGCCAGGGGCTCCGCACACGAGGGGGTAGAGGGGCCGGATGTGCCGATCTTGGCTTGGTCGCCTACCAAAGTGGTAGCAGACCCATCCGTCCCCGCAGCCCCCGCGGGTGGAGAGGGGCCCCAAGTCTTTTTCGTCTTTTTAGTCTTCTTTGTCTTTTTCTCTTTTGGAGAGGAGGGCGGGGAATAAACCCGCTTTTCACATCCGCCGGCAGAAGCCCCTAGGCCAGATGGACTGGCCTCAGCCAGGTCCCTCTCCGAAATGCAGAAGGTTCTGGTTGTGGTAGGGTCACCTGTTGGAGGAGATCCCTCCCCTCCTTTTACTGCCTCGGAGCCCTCAGCTATTTGAGGAGGACCTTGCATAGGGGCGGATTCGGGTTCGGTGCTTGGCACCGAGCCCGAATTCCCCCCCATGGAAGGCCCTACCGTCTGAGGCTGGGTCTCTTCAAGGACCATGTTTATCACAGGAGGGGCCTCCAGTTGGCCATCTCCTCCCAGGACATCGCAGGTCCCCTTTGCAGTGTCGCCAGTCTTGTGTGGGGAGGCACAGGCCTTGACCCCGGCAAGGTTTAAAATTCTTGCCAGCAGGTCTTTTGAGGGAAGCGACCGAAGGGGCCTGGCTTCCCTCTCCCCCCTAAGGGGGTTTGCCCTACCGAGCCGCTTTGTTGGGGAGCGGCTGTCTAAGGGCTGCCTGCTGGCTTTTTTGGCAGTCCCCTTGGAAAGAAAAGAGGGGACTGCCGCTGGTAAAAGGGAGCTGCCCGAAAGCCCCTCCAGAGAAGGGGGTGAGGGGGAGTCCCCTGCACCCGTAGGCGAAGGAGAGGAGTAAGCCTCCTCTCCGGTTAGAGAAATATGGAGGGTCCCCTGTGCAAGCACAGGGGGCGGGACCTCCATTTTTTTTTGCTGCAGCTGCCCGAGGGCGGCTCCGTTGATGTTTCTGGGAAAGTTGGGGGTTGAGTCTTTGTTTTTTTTGGTCTTCATCATTGGGCATGGTGACCCTTTTTTTTAACACGGGATGCAATAGCGCACACCTCTCGCAGTAGCCTGCACTGCGAGAGGTGCTTAAAGCCCATAAGAGCCAGGCGCCGCCATTTGGGACCACCCCTCCCGCCTGGTGGCCTGGCAGTCCATCGGCATGGCGGCTCTACCTTGAACACGGCGTAAAATATATAGATTGTGAAGAGGAGAGGAAAAGAGATATGAGGAAGGTATGGGTGGGGAGGAAGCAGGTTGTTAAAAACCAGCCACCCCAGACCGGAGCTCAGGGGTTAGGGAACATTGTCCTTCACCCCCTCAGTCCCGATGCGGGACGGTTGGCTGAAAGGAAGGTCAGCATCTACCTTGGGAAATTAGAGGCTGACCAGAGAAAGTTGTGGGAGAAGTTGTGTAAAAAGAGAGGAAACAAGTGTTTTGAAGGAAGGAAGAGAGGCTAAGCTGGGGCCGGACGGAGCGCTGGATCCCGCCAGCACGGCGGCCAGGATGGCATTTTTTTTTTTTTTTTTAATTAAGGGGCTATCTGGCGACTGCCGACTTAGGCATAAGTCGCCGTAAATAAACAGCCTAGTTCTAGGCTACTTTAAAAAATTAAACAGGAAAGAATGAAAAGAAATAACAATAACAATAACAATGCAATAACAAAAACAATAACAAAAACAACAACAACAATTAAACCGGGTTAAATGGAAGGGAGAAGGCCAGCCTCCCCCAAAAAGTCAATAAGTCCACCAGTCAAAGTACACGAACTCGTCCCGAGTACAAGGGACAGGCGGTAGCGACCCCGCCCATCCCGGTACCGGGACAGGTGTCGTGCGCGAAGATCACCCAGACTGGGACATTCGAAAAGAATGTGCCGAACAGTCTGGGGGACGACGCAGTCGTTGCAATAGGGCGCAGGCGAGCGCTCCATCAAATAGCGATGCGTCACACGAGTGTGCCCGATTCGGAGACGACAGAAAGCAACCTGAAGCCGCCACGGCATTGGGGGATAGGTCCATGGGAACAGTCGCGGCGCAATGGCACGCAACTTTAAGTTCCCTTCGACCGTCTCCCATCTTCTTTGCCAAGCAGTCCGAAGAGCTGCCCGTATTCCTGCCATGTAGTCAGGGTGAGGAAGAGCGAAACGCTGGTCCGGTCGCAGAGTCCTCGCGGACGCTTTGGCGCCCTCATCAGCGCGCTCATTCCCCGCAATTCTGACATGTCCAGGAACCCAGCAGAAGATAATCTCAACATCTGCCCGGCTCGCCAAAACCGTAGTGTCACGGATTTCGCGAACCAGGGGATGCGGAGATTCCAATGCCCCGAGAGCACTCAGGGCACTTTGTGAGTCGCTATAGATCACAATCCGGTCTCCAAACCGGGCACGTCGCGTAATCTCCCGTACCGAGTGGTGTATTGCCACCAGCTCGGCCGTGAAGACAGACGCAGCGCCTGGTAGAGCCCCGCTGACTTCAAACAGAGGGGATACGGCGTGGAAGCCGACATCCTCTTGGGACTTGGAGCCATCCGTATACACTGGCACGGTACCAGCGTGACACGATGTGTGCTCCAAAAAGGTCGAACGCAATACTCCCGGCGCAGTACAAGCTTTGGGAGCAGAGGCGTGGCGACAAATAGCCAAATGTGGTACCCTGCAGGGTGGCGTCCTGGGCAGAACCAGGGGCGCCACCGGCCCGAGAGCTATGTCTACCTCTCGAAGGAGTTTCCTGGCCCTAAACCCAAAGGGCTCAGGGTATGACTGGCGTCTCTCGGCGGCATAGGCACCATCGAGATCAGCTGCGGATGCAGTGAGAGCTGTTGGCGACTGAGGGAGGCGCCGGGCTCGCGCGTACAGGCAAGTGATGCACTGCACGCGGCGCAGAGCGAGTGGCATCTCCCCAGCATCGACCAACAGGCTCTCAATGGGGGAAGTGCCGAAGGCACCGGTCGCAAGGCAAAGGCCGGTGTGGTGGATCGAATCCACCTTCGGCAATAAACGCTCGGCTGCGGATGCATAAAACTCGCATCCATAGTCGAGCTTCGAGCGAACAAAGGATCGATAAAAAAGTAAGGCAGTAGCCCTATCAGCGCCCCAAGCACTGAACGTCACGAAACGGAGAATGTCCATGGCGCGGGTACAAGAGACCCTAAGGCTGCGAATATGAGCCTCCCAGGTGAGGCGTCAGTCGAATACAAGACCAAGGAAACGGTGCGAATCAACCACATCCAGGCGCACCCCATTAAGAAACAAATCTGGGTCGGCGTGAAGCCGTGGATGGCGGCAGAGGTGCACCACCTTAGTCTTGGCCAAAGAAAACCGAAACCTGTGCGCTTCGGCATAGCGAGAGACGCGGTTCAATGCCTGTTGGAGTCGACGCTCCAGAGTTGGCATCTGGGCCGCGCCAAAAGAGATCGAAAGGTCGTCCACGTAGAGCGTAGCGAGAACATCTTCCGGCAGCACCGAGTTGATGCCGTTGATGCTCAGGGCAAAGAGTGTGACACTGAGGACACTTCCCTGCGGGACACCCTCTTCCTGCTCCTTTGGGCCGGAGAGGGCTCCCCCCACCCGTACGCGGAATCGACGATCTCGCAAAAATTCAGATATAAACATTGGGAGGCGTCCCCTCGCCCCCATCGTGTGGAGAGTCTTCATGATACCGTATTGCCTTGCGGTATCATAGGCCTTCTCCAGATCGAAAAAGACCGTGGCGTAGTGCTGTCTACGAAGGAAAGCCTCGCAGACGGCACTTTCCAGTCGGAGCAGAGCATCCGACGTGGAGTGGAACTTACGGAAGCCGCACTGTGCAGAAGACAGATGGCCTCCGCTAACCAGGAAATAGGCTAATCTAACATTTACCAATTTCTCCATCAACTTGCACACGCAAGAGGTTAGAGAGATTGGGCGGAAACCGGTCGGAGTAGAGTGATCTCTCCCCGGTTTGCGAAAGGCGAGCACAGTAGCGATTCGCCAGGAGTCTGGGAGAAGACCTTCCACCCAGATCCTGTTGAACAAATCTAACAGAAAGGCCATGCCTCGCTCACCCAGGTGTCGAAGCATGGCGTACGGGACATCGTCCGGACCATGGGCGGTGTCCGCGCACGAAGCGAGAGCGGAACGCAACTCACTCACAGTAAACTTGTCGTTGAAGGGTTCTCCGCCTCTGGAGGTAAAGTCCAGCCGGCGGCCTTCCGCGACATCACGACGTGCATTGAATGCTGGCGGAGCAGCATCCCGGCTAGAGAATGCGGAAAAAGCGGTCGCTAAGGATTCCGCCACGGACGCGGGGTCCGAGATTGCGGTCCCATTCTCCTGGAGAACGGGAGGGGGGTCCTGCGAGAACTTGCCCCGAATTCTTTTGACTCGCTTCCACACCTCAGCTAAAGGGGTCTTCCCGTTAAGTGAAGACACGTATGCCGGCCAAGAAGAGCGGCGGGCGTGCTTTGAAATATACCGGAACCTAGCTCTAGGTCGACGAAATTCAGCGACACAGAAATCGTTCGGGCGGCGCTTATAGCGCATGTAGGCATAACGCTTCTGTTTGAGGGCCGTCTCACACTCTGCCGACCACCATGGGAGTGGTTAGCGTGCAAAACGGCCAGACGTCCTAGGAATAGTAGTCAGGCCCACGGCGATGAGGTTTGCCGGAGAAGAACTCAACGGCCTAATCTACCGACCTAAACTCCTCGACTGAGATAGAGAATTCAGTCATTTCCTGAAATGCAGGCCACCGCGCCCGCGCCAAGCACCACCGAGGTGGTCTCTCAGGCGGCAGTTGCCCTGAAAATTATATTCGAATAAGAAAGTGATCACTACCATGGAGGTCATCGACCACCCCCCAATCAAAATCAGGCTGTGCATCCGAAGAGCACAAAGATAGGTCAAGGCAAGAAAATGAAGCGGTTCTCGGACAGTGATGCGTAAACTCACCCACGTTTAGGACACCCATCTCAAGCTCTTCGATCAGATCGGCAAGGACTTGTCCCCTGGGATTTATGGAGTAATCTCCCCAGAGAGGATGCCTGCCATTCAGATCTCCAAGCAAGAGATAGGGCCTCGGAAACCGTGCCACGACACGGCGGAAGTCCCCCGCGTCGAAGTCAGCTGACGGTGGAATGTACGCAGAAATGATAGTATACCTCCTATCCAGGTGCAGCTGCACAGCCACTGCCTCAAAGGAGGTATCTAAAGAGAAAGAAAAAACGGAGACATCATGCCGGGTGTAAACCGCGCATCCCCCAGCCCGGCCATCCCGCGGTGGTGGGGTCGCAAGACCCTTGTACCACGGAAGGGCGGGCAGGGGGCACGCGCCTAGCATGGTCTCCTGCAAAAAAAAAGCTAACGGGGAGCGGGACGAGACGAGCCTCCGCAGCTCCTCCTAGTTGGCCCGGAGTCCACGGCAATTCCATTGAAGGAATATGCCCTCCAGGCCTAGCTCGGAGGAGATGCAGGGGCCCTCCTCGAACTGAAGACCCTCACGGGAATGGCCGTACGCTTCCCGGGGGCAGAACCCCGGGCGCTGTTGTCCGGACAAAGCGCTGGAGGCACTGTCGCCTTCAAGAACTTATTGGGGGAGGTTGGGCTCGCCCTGCGAGTCTTTTCCTCCCTCCGCCTCGAAACCTTAGGCGGGCGCTGCGGCTCCGAAGGCGGGGGGCCCTCTTTTCAAGGAACCACCGTCTCCGAGCCACTCGCTCCACCTCAGGGCGTGGGCGAAAGAGCCGAAGCTCCTTTGTTGCTGTCCTCCTTTCAGGGGACAGCTTTAGGAACCCCCAAAGATGGCCTAGCGACCATCTTCAGGGATGTGGCCTCCTGTGAGTCTAACGACTCGGTGGAGGCGCGTGGCCGTTTCGCCTTGCGGGATTCGGTCACGCTGGGGGAAGAGGGGGGGAGCCCTGGTCTTAGCCGGGACAGGGTATGAACCCTTTTTGCCGCCAGCTTTACCAGGGAAGCGCCCGGGTTGGGTAGAGCCCGCAGAAGGGCTCCGAATGGGCGCGGAAAAAACCATGCTCGTTGGCCTGGATGGGCCAGGAGCAGAGGGTGCCTTTCTAACTACTGAGGCATATGACGTCCCAGGCAGTGCCGGGCGCGCCAGGACCAAGTCCTTTGCCTCGCGGAATGAGAATCGATCCTGGGCCTGAACGGCCAGGATTTCTTTCTCAAGGAGATATGGACCACATTGCTTCGAAGAAGCAGGGTGCGGCTCTCCGCCATTGACACACTTGGCCACACACGATTTTGACTTATCGTGTGCGACCTTGGAGCAATTTACACAGACTTCGGGTGACCCCGACTTTGCACGTCTACATGAACGATTCATATGGCCGAAGCTGTGACAGTAATAGCACCGCCGCGGCAGTGGCACGGATGCCTTCACGCGGTAGCGGTACCAACCGGCACGCACTGACTCAGGGAGCTTGTCACAGTCGAACGTGACGAAGAGTGTAGGGGTGGGTCTCGAGGCCCCTCCCTGTTTTCTCATCACACGTTCGACTTTGACCGCCCCATGGTCGGCCAGCTCAAGGGTGATGTCCTCAATGGAGTAGTCAATGAGTTCCCTCGCATAAACTACTCCTTTCACAAAGTTCATGGTAGAGTGCGGTGTCACACTCACCAGGGTGCCATGAAGTGTCCGAAGAGCACTTATCTTGGCCGCCTGGGCGGGTTTCGCCGCATTCGCCAGAAGGCTCCCGTCCGAGAAACGGGTTACCTTCGGCTCTCTACCAATTGCACTAGCTAATCCTCTCCTCTGATGGATCATGTTTCTCTTGGACAACATGGTGCCATCAGTGGAGCGAATAACGAGGAAGCGTTTGAAGTCAGCGGGTTTTGAAAACGCTAGATAACCTCTGAATCAGGGGCCCCGATGTCATCGAGGCTCCGCCCTGTGCACTCTTGGTGTAAGTCTTGGTCAGGGGCTCCGCACACGAGGGGTTAGAGGGGCCGGATGTGCCGATCTTGGCTTGGTCGCCTACCAAAGGGGTAGCAGACCCATCCGTCCCCGCAGCCCCCGCGGATGGAGAGGAGCCCCGAGTCTTTTTAGTCTTTTTCTTTTTTGGAGAGGAGGGCGGGGAATGAACCCGCTTCTCACCTCCGCCGGCAGAAGCCCCCAGGCCAGATGGACCGGCCTCAGCCAGGTCCCTCTCCGAAATGGAGAAGGTCCTGGTTGTCGTAGGGGCACCTGTCGGAGGAGATCCCTCCCGTCCTTTTACTGCCTCGGAGCCCTCAGCCATTTGAGGAGGACCTTGCATAGGGGCGGATTCGGGTTCGGTGCTTGGCGCCGAGCCCGAATTCCCCCCCATGGAAGGCACTACCGTCTGAGGCTGGGTCTCCTCAAGGACCATGTCTATCACAGGAGGGGCCTCCAGTTGGCCATCCCCTCCCAGAACATAGCAGGTCCCCTTGGCAGTGTCGCCAGTCTTGTGTGGGGAGGCACAGGCCTTGACCCCGGCAAGGTTTAAAATTCTTGCCAGCAGGTCTTTTGAGGGAAGCGACCGAAGGGGCCTGGCTTCCCTCTCCCCCCTAATGGGGTTTGCCCTACCGAGCCGCTTTGATGGGGAGCGGCTGGCTAAGGGCCTCCTGCTGGCTTTCTTAGCAGTCCCCTTGGAAAGAAAAGAGGGGACTGCCGCTGGGAAAAGGGAGGTGCCCGAAAGCACCTCCAGAGAAGGGGGTGAGGGGGAGTCCCCTGCACCCGTAGGTGAAGGAGAGGAGTAAGCCTCCTCTCCGGTTAGAGAAATATGGAGGGGTCCCTGTGCAAGCACAGGGGGGGGGACCTCCATTTTTTCGGTGGAGCTGCCCGAGGGCGGCTCCGTCGATGAGCAAGGGGGAGTTAAAGGGGTTTGAGGTTTTATTAATTCATCCATAGGCATGGTGACCCTATTTTTGACACGGGACGCAATAGCTCATCACCTCTTGCAGTTGCCTGCACTGCAAGAGGTGCTTACAGGCCTGGCAGAGCCAGGCGCCGCCATTTTGGACCACCCCTCCCGCCTGGTGGCCTTGCAGTCCATCGGCATGGCGTCTCCACCTTAGACACGGCGTAAAAAAATATAGGTTGTGAAGAGGAGAGGAAAAGGGATGTAAGGATGGTATGGATGGGGATGAAGCAGGTTGTTAAAAACCGGCCACCCCAGACCGGAGCTCAGGGGTTAGGGAACATTGTCCCCCACCCCCTCAGCCCCGAAGCGGGACGGTTGGCTGAAAGGAAGGTCAGCATCTACCCTGTGAAATTAGAGGCTGACCAGAGAAAGTTGTGTATAAGGTTGCGTGAAAAGAGAGGTAACAAGTGTTTTGAAGGAAGGAAGAGAGGCTAAGCTGGGGCCGGACGGAGTGCTGAATCCCGTCAGCACGGCGGCCAGGATGGCAAATCGCCGCGCCCCTTACGGGGTTCTCACAGTCGAACGTGACGAAGAGTGTAGGGGTGGGTCTCGAGGCCCCTCCCTGTTTTCTCATCACACGTTCGACCTTGACCGCCCCATGGTCGGCCAGCTCTAGGGTGATGTCCTCAATGGAGTAGTCAACGAGTTCCCTCGCATAAACTACTCCTTTCACAAAGGTCATGGTAGAGTGCGGCGTCACACTCACCTGGGTGCCATGAAGTGTCCGAAGAGCACTTATCTTGGCCGCCTCGGCGGGATTCGCCAGAAGACTCCCGTCGGAGAAACGGGTTACCTTCGGCTCTCTACCAATTGCACTAGCTAATCCTCTCCTCTGATGGATCATGTTGCCCTTGGACAACATGGTGCAATCAGTGGAGCGAATAACGAGGACGCGTTTGAATCCAGCGGGCTCGAAAACGCCAGGTAACCGCTGAATGAGGGGCCCCGATGTCATCGAGGCTCCGCCCTGTGCACTTTTGGTCTTTGTCATCGTCAGGAGCTCCGTACCCGGGGGGGGGGGCAGAGAGGCCGGATGTGCCGATCTTGGCTTGGTCGCTTGCTAAAGTGGCAGCAGACCCATCCGTCCCCGTAGCCCCCACGGATGGAGAGGATTTTTTTTTTTTTTTTTTGAAGAGCTCATCTGGCGACTGCCTACTTGGGCATTAGTCGCCGTATTAAAACTGGCCTAGTTCTAGGCTACTTTAAAATAAAATTAAAGAGAGAAAAAAAAACAACAACACCCCAAAAGGGGGAAAGGAAGCAAGCTGGTGCGTCGGGGAGAGGTCCCCCCGGCGCAGGAGCGTGCAACTAAAGGAAAAAAACAAACAAATAAAAACAAAAAAAAAACCACTGAAAAAAACAAAAAAAAACCAACCTTGCTTAAATAATAGGGAGAAGGCCGGCCTCCCCCAAGAAGTCAACAAGTCCACAAGTCAATGTGCACGAATCTGTCCCGAGCACAAGGGACAGGCGGTAGCGACCCCGCCCATCCCGTACTGGGACAGGTATCGTGCGCGAAGATCACCCAGACTGGGACATTCGACAAGAATGTGCCGAAAAGTCTGGGGGACGACGCAGTCGTTGCCTTCGGGCGCAGGCGAGCGCTCCATCAGATAGCGATGCGTCACACGAGTGTGTCCGATTCGGAGACGACAGAAAGCAACCTGAAGCCACCGCGGCATTGGGGGATAGGTCCATGGGAACATGATATGTGGTTTGGACTGGAAAATAGACTTATAGCCTATGCTGATGATGCTACTCTAATAGCCCCAGTCCCATCTCCTGAGTTGAGAGCATCGGTTGCAGAGTCTTTAAATAGAGATCTGGCTAAGATAAATGTTTGGTGCACTTCATGGGGCATGAAGTTAAATGCAAAGAAAACCCAGAGTATGATTGTTAGCAGATCCAGAACACTAGATCCTCCCCATCCAGATCTTTTAATAAATAACATTCCCATCTCCATATGTGATTCTTTTAAGTTGCTTGGAGTTATGCTTGACTCTAGGTTTACTTTTGAGAATCACATTCGATCTATTTCCTCCTCTATTGCTCAAAAAATTGGCATTTTGCGGAAATCTTACAAAGTATTTGGAGAGCAGACTGTTCTTAAAAATTGTTTTAATGCTTTTATTCTTCCGTGTTTTGAATATTGCGCCCCTGTTTGGAGTTCGGCAGCCAACTCTTATCTTAATTTATTAGATAAAAATTTGAGAGCAATAAAATTTTTAATTCCTGACCTCAAAGTTGATCTGTGGCACAGGCGAGCAATAAGCTCCTTATGCATCTTATATAAAATTTTTAACAATGCAGATCATCCACTGCATCACGATCTGCCCAATTTATATGCCCCTCAACGAGTTACCAGAGGTGTACTAAATGCCAATAGTAGGGCCTTTACGCCTATGAGATTCAACACAACACAGTTTTCAAGAAGTTTCATTCCTAACACAACTAAACTGTGGAATGAACTTCCTAGTGTTGTTGTTGAGTCCTTGGAACTTCAGAAATTTAAAGTGGGTGCTAATACATTTTTAATTAACAGAAACTTATAACTTTAATATTTTATTCATTATCCACACATATATAATATTATAATATTTTTAACATTATAGCATTTAATTTTTTTTTTTTTTTTTTTTTAATTTTCTATTTATTTATTATGTTTTTCTTAATCTTTGTTTCGTTTTTTCCATACCAGGTTTCTTTCCCCGCTGGGGCCCTTGGGCTTATAGCTATTTGCTCTTCCAGTTGGGGTTGTGGCTTGGAACTTTAATAAAAATAATAATAATGGCACGCAACTTTAAGTTCCCTTCGACCGTCTCCAATCTTCTTTGCCAAGCAGTCCGAAGAGCTACCCGTATTCCTGCCATGTAGTCGGTGTGAGGAAGAGCGAAACGCTGGTCCGGTCGCAGAGTCCTCAACGACTCTTTGGCGCCCTCATCGGCGCGCTCATTCCCCGCAATTCCTACATGTCCAGGAACCCAGCAGAAGATAATCTCGACATCTGCCCGACTCGCCAAAACCGTGGCGTCACGGATATCGCGAACCAGGGGATGCGGAGATTCCAATGCCCCGAGAGCACTCAGGGTGCTTTGTGAGTCGCTATAGATCACAATCCGGTCTCCGAACCGGACACGTCGCGTAATCTCTTGTACCGAGTGGTGTATTGCCACCAGCTCGGCCCTGAAGACAGACGCAGCGCCTGGTAGAGCCCAACTGACTTCAAACAGAGGGGATACGGCGTGGAATCCGACCCCCTCTTGGGACTTGAAGCCATCCGTATACACTGGCACGGTACCAGCGTGACACGATGTGTGCTCCAAAAAGGTCGAACGCAATACTTCCGGCGCCGTACAAGCTTTGGGAGCAGAGGCGTGGCGACAAATAGCCAAATGTGGTACCCTCCAGGGTGGCGTCCTGGGCAGAACCAGGGGCGCCACCGGCCCGAGAGCTATATCTACCTCTCGAAGGAGTTTCCTGGCCCTAAACCCAAAGGGCGTAGGGTATGACTGGCGTCTCTCGACGGCATAGGCACCATCGAGATCAGCTGCGGATGCAGTGAGAGCTGTTGGCGACTGAGGGAGTCGCCGGGCTCGCGCGTATAGGCGAGTGATGCACTGCACGCGGCGCAGAGCGAGTGGCATCTCCGCAGCATAGACCAACAGGCTCTCAATGGGGGAAGTGCGGAAGGCACCGGTCGCAAAACGAAGGCCGGTGTGGTGGATCGAATCCACCTTCCGCAATAAACGCTCGGCTGCGGATGCATAAAACTCGCATCCGTTTTCGAGCTTCGGGCGAACAAAGGATCGATAAAAAAGTAAGGCGGTAGCCCTATCAGCGCCCCAAGCACTGAACGTCACGGAACAGAGAATGTCCATGGCGCGGGTACAAGAGACCCTAAGGCTGCGAATATGAGCCTCCCAGGTGAGGCGTCGGTCGAATACAAGACCAAGGAAACGGTGCGACTCAACCACATCCAGGCGCACCCCATTAAGAAACAAATCTGGGTCGGGGTGAAGCCGTGGATGGCGGCAGAAGTGCACCACCTTAGTCTTGGCCAAAGACGCGGTTCAATGCCTGTTGGAGTCGACGCTCCAGAGTTGGCATCTGGGCAACGCCAAAAGAGATCGAAAGGTCGTCCACGTAGAGCGTAGCGAGAACATCTTCCGGCAGCACCGAGGTGATGCCGTTGATGCTCAGGGCAAAGAGTGTGACACTGAGGACACTTCCCTGCGGGACACCCTCTTCCTGCTCCTTTGGGCCGGAGAGGGCTCCCCCCACCCGTACGCGGAATCGACGATCTCGCAAAAATTCAGATATAAACATTGGGAGGCGTCCCCTCTCCCCCATCGTGTGGAGAGTCTCCATGATACCGTATCGCCATGCGGTATCATAGGCCTTCTCCAGATCAAAAAACACCGTGGCGTAGTGCTGTCTACGAAGGAAAGCCTCGCAGACGGCACTTTCCAGTCGGAGCAGAGCATCCGACGTGGAGTGGAACTTACGGAAGCCGCACTGTGCAGAAGACAGATGGCCTCCGCTGTCCAGGAAATAAGCTAATCTAACATTTACCAATTTCTCCATCAACTTGCACACGCAAGAGGTTAGAGAGATTGGGCGGAAACCGGTCGGAGTAGAGTGATCTCTCCCCGGCTTGCGAAAGGCGAGCACAGTAGCGATTCGCCAGGAGTCTGGGAGAAGACCTTCCACCCAGATCCTGTTGAACAAATCTAACAGAAAGGCCATACCTCGCTCACCCAGGCGTACGGGACATCGTCCGGACCATGGGCGGTGTCCGCGCACGAAGCGAGAACGGAACGCAACTCACTCACAGTAAACTTGTCGTTAAGGGGTTCTCCGCCTCTGGAGGTAAAGTCCAGCCGGCGGCCTTCCGCGACATCACGACGTGCATTGAATGCTGGCGGAGCAGCATCACGGCTAGAGAATGCGGAAAAAGCGGTCGCTACGGATTCCGCCACGGACGCGGGGTCCAAGATTGCGGTCCCATTCTCCTGGAGAACGGGAGGGGGGTCCTGCGAGAACTTGCCCCGAATCCTTTTGACTCGCTTCCACACCTTGGCTAAAGGGGTCTTCCCGTTAAGTGAAGACACGTATGCCCGCCAAGAAGAGCGGCGGGCGTGCTTCGGGATATACCGGAACCTAGCCCTAGCCCGACGAAATTCAGCGACAGTGAAATCGTTCGGGCCGCGCTTATAGCGCATGTAGGCATAACGCTTCTGTTTGAGGGCCGTCTCACACTCGGCCGACCACCGTGGGAGTGGTCGGCGTGCAAAACGGCCAGACGTCCTAGGAATAGTAGTCAGGCCCACGGCGATGAGGTTGCCGGAGAAGAACTCAACGGCCTCATCTACCGACCTAAACTCCTCGACTGAGATAGAGAATTCAGTCATTTCCTGAAATGCAGGCCACCGCGCCCGCGCCAAGCACCACCGAGGTTGTCTTTCAGGCGGCAGTTGCCCTGAAAAGGATATTTGAATGGGAAAGTGATCACTACCATGGAGGTCATCGACCACCCCCCAATCAAAATCAGGCTGTGCATCCGAAGAGCACAAAGATAGGTCAAGGCAAGAAAATGAAGCGGTTCTCGGACAGTGATGCGTAAACTCATCCACGTTTAGGACACCCATCTCAAGCTCTTCGATCAGATTGGCAAGGACTGGTCCCCTGGGATTTATGGAGTAATCTCCCCAGAGAGGATGCCTGCCGTTCAGATCTCCAAGCAAGAGATAGGGCCTCGGCAACCGTGCCACGACGCGGCGGAAGTCCCCCGCGTCGAAGTCAGCTGACGGTGGAATGTACGCAGAAATGATAGTATACCTCCTATCCAGGTGCAGCTGCACAGCCACTGCCTGAAAGGAGGTATCTAAAGAGAAAGGAAGAACGGAGACATCATGCCGGGTGTAAACCGCGCATCCCCCAGCGTTGCCATCCCGCGGTGGTGGGGTCGCAAGACCCTTATACCCCGGGAGGGCAGGCAGCGGGCACGCGCCTAGCATGGTCTCCTGCAAAAAAATAGCTAACGGGGAACGGGACGAGACGAGCCTCCGCAGCTCCTCCCAGTTGGCCCGGAGTCCACGGCAATTCCATTGAAGGAATATGCCCTCCAGGCCTAGCTCGGACGAGACGCGGGGGCCCTCCTCGAATTGAAGACCCTCTCGGGAATGGCCGTACGCTTCCCGGGGGCAGAACCCCGGGCGCTCTCGCCTTCGAGGACTTATTGGGGGAGGTTGGGCTCGCCATGCGAATCTTTTCCTCCCTCCACCTCGAAACCTTAGGCGGGCGATGCGGCTTGGGAGGCGGGGGGCCCTCATTCGAGGAACCACCGTCTACGAGCCACTCGCTCCACCTCGGGGCGTGAGCGAAGGGGCCAAAGCTCCTTTGTTGCTGTCCTCCTTTCGGGGAACAGCTTTAGGAACCCCGGAAGATGGCCTAGCGACCATCTTCAGGGGTGTTGCCTCCTGTTAGTCTAACGACTCTGTGAAGGCGCGTGGCCGTTTCGCCTTACGGGAAACGGTCACGCTGGGGGAAGAGGGGGGAGCCCTGGTTTTAGCCGGGGCTGGGTGTGAACCCTTTTTGCCGCCAGCTCTACCAGGGGAGCGCCCGGGTGTAGTAGAGCCCGCAGAAGGGCTCCGAATGGGCGCGGAAACAACCGTGCTCGTTGGCCTGGATGGGCCAGGAGCAGAGGGTGCCTTTCTAACTACTGAGGCATATGACGTCCCAGGCAGAGCTGGGCGCGCCAGGACCAAGTCCTTAGCCTCGCGGAATGAGAGTCTATCCTGGGCCTGAACGGCCAGGATTTCTTTCTCCAGGAGATATGCACCACATTGCTTCGAAGAAGCAGGGTGCGGCTCCCCGCAATTGACACACTTGGCCACACACGATTTGGACTTATCGTGTGCGACCTTGGAGCAATTTACACAGACTTTGGGTGACCCCGACTTTGCACGTCTACATGAGCGATTCGTATGGCCGAAGCGGTGACAGTAATAGCACCGCCGCGGCAGTGGCACGAATGCCTTCACGCGGTAGCGGTACCAACCGGCACGCACCGACTCAGGGAGCTTGTCACAGTCGAACGTGACGAAGAGTGTAGGGGTGGGTCTCGAAGCCCCTCCCTGTTTTCTCATCACACGTTCGACCTTGACCGCCCCATGGTCGGCCAGCTCTAGGGTGATGTCCTCAATGGAGTAGTCAACGAGTTCCCTCGCATAAACTACTCCTTTCACAAAGTTCATGGTAGAGTGCGGCGTGACACTCACCGGGGTGCCATGAAGTGTCCGAAGAGCACTTATCTTGGCCGCCTCGGCAGAATTCGCCAGAAGGCTGCCGTCCGAGAAACGGGTCACCTTCGGCTCTCTACCAATTGCACTAGCTAATCCTCTCCTCTGATGGATCATGTTGCCCTTGGACAACATGGTGCCAACAGTGGAGCGAATAACGAGGAAGCGTTTGAAGCCAGCGGGCTCGAAAACGCCAGGTAACCTCTGAATGAGGGGCCTCGATTTCTTTGAGGCTCCGCCCTGTGCACTCTTGGTGTTAGTCTTGGTCAGGGGCTCCGCACATGAAGGGGTAGAGGGCCCGGATGTGCCGATCTTGGCTTGGTCGCCTACCAAAGTGGTAGCAGACCCATCCGTCCCCGCATCCCCCGCGGATGGAGAGGAGCCCCGAGTCTTTTTCGTCTTTTTCGTTTTTGGAGAGAAGGGCTTGGAATGAACCCGCTTCTCACCTCCACCGGCAGAAGCCCCCAGGCCAGATGGACCGGCCTCAGCCAGGTCCCTCTCCGAAATGGAGAACGTCCTGGTTGTCGTAGGGGCACCAGACGGAGGAGATCCCTCCCCTCCTTTTACTGCCTCGGAGCCCTCAGCTATTTGAGAAGGACCTTGCATAGGGGCGGATTCGGGTTCAGTGCTTGGCGCCGAGCCCAAATTCCCCCCTATGGAAGGCCCTACCATCTAAGGCTGGGTCTCCTCAAGGACCATGTCTATCACAGGAGGGGCCTCCAGTTGGTTGTTTTTGTTTTTTTTATTAAGGGGCTATCTGGCGACTGCCGACTTAGGCATAAGTTGCCGTAAACAAACAGCCTAGTTCTAGGCTACTTCGAAAAATTCAACAGGAAACAACAATAAAAAGAAATAACAATAACAAAGCAATAACGTAAACGATAACAAAAACAACAACAACAATAAAACCGGGTTAAATGATAGGGAGAAGGCCGGCCTCCCCCAAAAAGTCAATAAGTCCACCAGTCATGGTGCACGCACTCGTCCCGAGTACAAGGGAGAAGCGGTAGCGACCCCCCCCCCCATCCCGGTGCTGAGACAGGTATCGTGCGCGAAGATCAGCCAGGCTGGGACATTCGACAAGAATGTGCCGAACAGTCTGGGGGACGACGCAGTCGTTGCAATAGGGCGCATGCGAGCGCTCCATCAAGTAGCGATGCGTCACACGATTGTGTCCGATTCGAAGACGACAGAAAGCAACCTGAAGCCACCGCGGCATTGGGGCATAGGTCCATGGGAACAGTCGCGGCGCAATGGCACGCAAATTTAAGTTCCCTTCGACCGTCTCCCATCTTCTTTGCCAAGCAGTCCGAAGAGCTACCCGTATTCCTGCCATGTAGTCAGTGTGAGGAAGAGCGAAACGCTGGTCCGGTCGCAGAGTCCTCGCGGACTCTTTGGCGCGCTCATTCCCTGCAATTCCTACATGTCCAGGAACCCAGCAGAAGATAATCTCGACATCTGCCCGGCTCGCCAAAACCGTGGCGTCACGGATTTCGCGAACCAGGGGATGCGGAGATTCCAATGCCCCGAGAGCACTCAGGGTGCTTTGTGAGTCGCTATAGATCACAATCCGGTCTCCGAACCGGGCACGTCGCGTAATCTCCCGTACCGAGTGGTGTATTACCACCAGCTCGGCCGTGAAGACAGACGCAGCGCCTGGTAGAGCCCCACTGACCTCAAACAGATGGGATACGGCGTGGAATCCGATCCCCTCTTGGGACTTGAAGCCATCCGTATACACTGGCACGGTTCCAGCGTGACACGATGTGTGCTCCAAAAAGGTTGAACGCAATACTCCCGGCGCAGTACAAGCTTTGGGAGCAGAGGCGTAGCGACAAATAGCCAAATGTGGTACCCTCCAGGGTGGCGTCCTGGGCAAAACCAGGGGCGCCACCGGCCGGAGAACTATATCTACCTCTCGAAGGAGTTTCCTGGCCCTAAACCCAAAAGGCTTAGGGTATGACTGGCGTCTCTCGACGGCATAGGCACCATCGAGATCAGCTGCGGATGCAGTGAGAGCTGTTGGCGACTGAGGGAGGCGCCGGGCTCGCGCGTACAGTCGAGTGATACACTGCACGCGGCGCAGAGCGAGTGGCATCTCCCCAGCATCGACCAACAGGCTCTCAATGGGGGAAGTGCCGAAGGCACCGGTCGCAAGGCGAAGGCCGGTGTGGTGGATCGAATCCACCTTCCGCAATAAACGCTCGGGTGCGGATGCATAAAACTCGCATCCGTAGTCGAACTTCGAACGAACAAAGGATCGATAAAAAAGTTAGGCAGTAGCCCTATTAGCGCCCCAAGCGCTGAACGTCACGGAACGGAGAATGTTCATGGCGCGGGTACAAGAGACCCTAAGGCTGCGAATATGAGCCTCCCAGGTGAGGCGTCGGTCGAATACAAGACCAAGGAAACGGTGCGACTCAACCACATCCAGGCGCACCCCTTTAAGAAAAAAATCTGGGTCGGGGTGAAGCCGTGGATGGCGGCAGAAGTGCACCACCTTAGTCTTGGCCAAAGAAAACCGAAACCTGTGCGCTTCGGCATAGCGAGAGACGCGGTTCAATGCCTATTGGAGTCGACGCTCCAGAGTTTGCATCTGGGCCGCGCCAAAAGAGATCGAAAGGTCGTCCACGTAGAGCGTAGCGAAAACATCTTCCGGCAGCACCTAGGTGAAGGTGTTGATGCTCAGGGAAAAGTGTGACACTGAGGACACTTCCCTGCGGGACACCCTCTTCCTGCTCCTTTGGGGCAGAGAGGGCTTCCCCCACCCGTAAACGGGAATCGACGATCTCGCAAAAATTCAGATATAAACATTGGGAGGCGTCCCCTCGCCCCCATCGTGTGGAGAGTCTCCATGATACCGTATCGCCATGCGATATCATAGGCCTTCTCCAGATCAAAAAACACCGTGGCGTAGTGCTGTCTACGAAGGAAAGCCTCGCAGACGGCATTTTCCAGTCGGAGCAGAGCATCCGACGTGGAGTGGAACTTACGGAAGCCGCACTGTGCAGAAGACAGATGGCCTCCGCTGTCCAGGAAATAGGCTAATCTAACATTTACCAATTTCTCCATCAACTTGCACACGCAAGAGGTTAGAGAGATTGGACGGAAACCGGTCGGAGTAGAGTGATCTCTCCCCGGCTTGCGAAAGGCGAGCACAGTAGCGATTCGCCAGGAGTCTGGGAGAAGACCCTCCACCCAGATCCTGTTGAACAAATCTAACAGAATGGCCATGCCTCGCTCACCCAGGTGTCGAAGCATAGCGTACGGGACATCGTCCGGACCATGGGCGGTGTCCGCGCACGAAGCGAGAGCGGAACGCAACTCACTCACAGTAAACTTGTCGTTGAAGGGTTCTCCGCCTCTGGAGGTAAAGTCCAGCCGGTGGCCTTCCGCGACATCACGACGTGCATTGAATGCTGGCGGAGCAGCATCACGGCTAGAGAATGCGGAAAAAGCGGTCGCTAAGGATTCCGCCACGGACGCGGGGGCCGAGATTGCGGTCCCATTCTCCTGGAGAACGGGAGGGGGGGTCCTGCGAGAACTTGCCCCGAATCCTTTTGACTCGCTTCCACACCTCAGCTAAAGGGGTCTTCCCGTTGATTGAAGACACGTATGCCCGCCAAGAAGAGCGGCGGGCGTGCTTCGAAACATATCGGAACCTAGCCCTAGCCCGACGAAATTCAGCGACAGTGAAATCGTTCGGGCCGCGCTTATAGCGCATGTAGGCATAACGCTTCTGTTTGAGGGCCGTCTCACACTAGGCCGACCACCATGGGAGTGGTCGGTGTGCAAAACGGCCAGACGTCCTAGGAATAGTAGTCAGGCCCACGGCGATGAGGTTGCCGGAGAAGAACTCAACGGCCTCATCTACCGACCTAAACTCCTCGACTGAGATAGAGAATTCAGTCATTTCCTGAAATGCAGGCCACCGCGCCCGCGCCAAGCACCACCGAGGTGGTCTCTCAGGCGGCAGTTGCCCTGAAAAGGATATTTGAATGGGAAAGTGATCACTACCATGGAGGTCATCGACCACCCCCCAATCAAAATCAGGCTGTGCATCCGAAGAGCACAAAGATAGGTCAAGGCAAGAAAATGAAGCGGTTCTCGGACAGTGATGCGTAAACTCATCCACGTTTAGGACACCCATCTCAAGCTCTTCGATCAGATCGGCAAGGACTTGTCCCCTGGGATTTATGGAGTAATCTCCCCAGAGAGGATGCCTGCCGTTCAGATCTCCAAGCAAGAGATAGGGCCTCGGCAACCGTGCTACGACGCGGCGGAAGTCCCCCGCGTCGAAGTCAGCTGACGGTGGAATGTACGCAGAAATGATAGTATACCTCCTATCCAAGTGCAGCTGCACAGCCACTGCCTGAAAGGAGGTATCTAAAGAGAAAGGAAGAACGGAGACATCATGCCGGGTGTAAACCGCGCATCCCCCAGCGTTGCCATCCCGCGGTGGTGGGGTCGCAAGACCCTTATACCCCGGGAGGGCAGGCAGCGGGCACGCACCTAGCATGGTCTCCTGCAAAAAAATAGCTAACGGGTTACGGGACGAGCCTCCGCAGCTCCTCCCAGTTGGCCCGGAGTCCACGGCAATTCCATTGAAGGAATATGCCCTCCAGGCCTAGCTCGGAGGAGACGCGGGGGCCCTCCTCGAATAGAAGACCCTCACGGGAATGGCCGTACGCTTCCCGGGGGCAGAACCCCGGGCGCTGTTGGCCGGACAAAGCGCTGTCGCCTTCGAGGACTTATTGGGGGAGGTTGGGCTCGCCATGCGAGTCTTTTCCTCCCTCCGCCTCGAAACCTTAGGCGGGCGTTGCGGCTTGGGAGGCGGGGGGCCCTCTTTTCGAGGAACCATCGTCTCCGATCCACTCGCTCCACCTCGGGGCGTGGGCGAAGGGGCCGAAGCTCATTTGTTGCTGTCCTCCTTTCGGGGAACAGCTTTAGGAACCCCGGAAGATGGCCTAGCGACCATCTTCAGGGGTGTTGCCTCCTGTGAGTCTGACTCTGTGGAGGCGCGTGGCCGTTTCGCCTTACGGGAAACGGTCACGCTGGGGGAAGAGGGGGGAGCCCTGGTTTTAGCCGGGGTGGGGGGGAACCCTTTTTGCCGCCAGCTCTACCAGGGGAGCGCCCGGGAGTAGTAGAGCCCGCAGAAGGGCTCCGAATGGGCGCGGAAAAAACCGTGCTCGTTGGCCTGGATGGGCCAGGAGTAGAGGGTGCTTTTCTAACTATTGAGGCATATGACGTCCCAGGCAGAGCCGGGCGCTCCAGGACCAAGTCCTTAGCCTCGCGGAATGAGAGTCGATCCTGGGCCTGAACGGCCAGGATTTCTTTCTCAAGGAGATATGCACCACATTGCTTCGAAGAAGCAGGGTGCGGCTCCCCGCAATTGACACACTTGGCCACACACGATTTGGACTTATCGTGTGCGACCTTGGAGCAATTTACACAGACTTCGGGTGACGCTGATTTTGCACGTCTACACGATCGATTCGTGAGGCCGAAGCTTTGACAGTAATAGCACCGCCGCGGCAGTGGCACGAATGCCTTCACGCGGTAGCGGTACCAACCGGCACGCACCGACTCAGGGAGCTTGTCACAGTCGAACGTGACGAAGTGTAGGGGTGGGTCTCGAGGCCCCTCCCTGTTTTCTCATCACACGCTCGACCTTGACCGCCCCATGGTCGGCCAGCTCAAGGGTGATGTCTTCTATGGAGTAGTCAACGAGTTCCCTCGCATAAACTACTCCTTTTACAAAGTTCATGGTAGAGTGCGGCGTCACACTCACCGGGGTGCCATGAAGTGTCCGAAGAGCACTTATCTTGGCCGCCTCGGCGGGATTTGCCGCATTCGCCAGAAGGCTCCCGTCCGAGAAACGGGTTACCTTCGGCTCTCTACCAATTGCACTAGCTAATCCTCTCCTCTGATGGATCATGTTGCCCTTGGACAACATGGTGCCATCAGTGGAGCGAATAACGAGGAAGCGTTTGAAGCCAGCGGGCTCGAAAACGCCAGGTAACCTCTGAATCAGTGGCCCCTATGTCATCGAGGCTCCGCCCTGTGCACTTTTGGTCTTTGTCGTCAGGAGCTCCGTACCCGGGGAAGCAGAGGGCCCGGATGTGCCGATCTTGGCTTGGTCGCTTGCCAAAGTGGCAGCAGACCCATCCGTCCCCGTAGCCCCCGCGGATTGAGAGGAGCCCCGAGTCTTCTTCGTCTTTTTGGTCCTTTTCTTTTTTGGAGAGGAGGGCGGGGAATGAACCCGCTTCTCACCCCCGCCGGTAGAAGCCCCCAGGCCAGATGGACCGGCCTCAGCCAGGTCCTTCTCCGAAATGGAGAAGGTCCTGGTGGTCGCAGGGGCATCATCCGGAGGAGATCCCTCCCCTCCTAGTACTGCCTGAGAATCTACAGCCGTTTGATGAGGACCTTGCATAGGGGCGGATTCGGGTTCGGTGCTTGGCGCCGAGCCCGGATTCCCCCCCATGGAAGGCCCTACCTTCTGAGGCTGGTTTTCCTCAAGGACCATGTCTATCACGGGAGGGGCCTCCAGTTGGCCATCCCCTCCCAGGACATCGCAGGTCCCCTTGGCAGCGTCATAAGTCTTTAGTGGGGAGGCACAGGCCTTGACCCCGGCAAGGTTTAATATTTTTGCCAGCAGGTCTTTTGAGGGAAGCGACCGAAGGGGCCTGGCTTCCCTCTCCCCCCTAAGGGGGTTTGCCCTACCGAGCCGCTTTGATGGGGAGCGGCTGGCTAAGGGCTGCCTGCTGGCTTTCTTGGCAGTCCCCTTGGAAAGAAAAGAGGGGACTGCCGCTGGGAAAAGGGAGGTGCCCGAAAGCACCTCCAGAGAAGGGGGTGAGGGGGAGTCCCCTGCACCCGTAGGCGAAGGAGAGGAGTAAGCCTCCTCTCCGGTTAGAGAAATATGGAGGGTCCCCTGTGCAAGCACAGGGGGGGGGACCTCCATTTTTTTGCTGGAGCTGCCCGAGGGCGGCTCCGTCGATGAGCAAGGGGGAATTAAGGGGAGATGGTTTTTTTTTTTCATCATTGGGCATGGTGACCCTCTTTGTTTTACGGGACGCAATCGCTCACCACCTCTTGCAGTAGCCCGCACTGCAAGAGGTGCTTACAGGCCCGGCAGAGCCAGGCGCCGCCATTCGGGACCACCCCTCCCGCCTGGTGGCCTGGCAGTCCTTCGGCATGGCGGCTCCACCTTAGACACGGCGTAAAACAGATAGAATGTGAAGAGGAGAGGAAAAGGGATGTGAGGAAGGTATGGGTGGGGATGAAGCAGGTTGTTAAAAAAAAACCATCCCGAACCGGAGCTGAGGGGTTAGGGAACAATGTCCCCTCCCCCCTCAGCCCCCATCCCGGGTGGTTGGCTTGAGAAGAAGGTCAGCATTCTACCCTGTGAAATTAGAGGCTGACCAGAGAAAGTTGTGGGAGAGGTTGTATGAAAAGCGACGAGGTAGGGAAGAAATCGGGCTATCTGAAGGAAGGAAGAGAGGCTAAGCTGGGGCCGGACGGAGCGCTGGATCCCGTCAGCACGGCGGCCAGGATGGCAAATCGCCGCGCCCCTTACGGGGTCTACCCTGTGAAATTAGAGGCTGACCAGAGAAAGTTGTGGGAGAGGTTGTATGAAAAGCGAGGAAATAAGTGTTTTGAAGGAAGGAGAAGAAGCTAACTGGGGTCGGACGGGGTGCTGAGTCCCGTCAGCGCGGCGGCCAGGAGAGCACATCGCCGCGCCCCTTACGGGGTATGGGCGATGAGAAATATAACAATACTAAAATACAAAAATTACTTCATTTATTTACAAAATATTTCAATAAAATGTAGATACAAATCTACCCCACCTGTTTTTCATAAATAAAAATACATAATTCCACTACAAAGTGACATAGATTTAAGGTATGATGGAACTTAATCTAGCCTCAAAAATGTACCGGTATAATACAGCAGAGATCATAAAGTATTGAATTAAAAGTATAAAAATTTAATACAAAATACACAATACATTTCATACTTAAAGTTCCAAGACTACAAACTAGATGTTTTCTAGCAAAATCTATTCCTTAAAACAGAAAATAAAACAAGGTATTTGGCAGCTGTAGTTAAAGCACTATATGATTATTCTATGTCCATTACACAAACATGAGAAAAAATTCTGAGCTCTGGTATACCAAAGAGCTCAAAAAAGCTTCACTTGAAAATTCCGAATAACTTAATCAGCCGAGAAATTATAAGGACTATGATGAACTATTTTATGTTAATGGTTCTTGTATTCTTATATTTTATTTTATCACAGTAAAGTTATATTTTCTAGCGCGATTATATAAACTCCATAAACTCGCCTATTCACTAGAGTGAAAAGATTTGTAAAACTACGATTGCTTGGTATGCTTAACATCTAATACAAGCCACTTTACACAGTTAAGGGATAGTAGAATACACTTCAAACTTTACCACGAGGGACAGAAAACTAAAAAAAAAGAAGTGAAAAACAATTCACCGGATTGAACAAAAAATATAAGCGATAAAAGCTAAATAAAGTCACTTTTATTTCCATTCCGGAGTAGTTTCCTACTTCGCTACTGCATTACTTTGAAGTATCTTTGAAACAAGACTATACAGAAAAAAAAATTACTACGAAATACATGTTAAATGTCACCAAGTTAATAAGCGTTTCCAAAGATGGGGAGGGGCGGGGGTAATGAACTAATTTGCGTTTGGACCATTAAACTAATTAGGAAGGTGGGGGTAGAGTCGGAGGATAGGTCGCGAGGGGGTCAAACCATATGAAGTTACCACTCAATATTCGAATTCCACATTAAGCTGTAGCTCAGAAAGGCATCGCAATATGACAAGGACTAAAGGTTCATACCAGGTGGCAATGAAGAATGATTCATCAAAAGAATCCCCATTTTTTCCCCTATAATTTAAAGCTATCACCCACAAAGGGTTTGTAAGAGAAACTGTAAAAAAAAGCGGTAAATATAGAAGCGAGAATGGGTGGAAGATATATAGACACGTCCAACTGCAGGCGTAGGTCCACGGGGGACCAGGCAATTCTTCACATGTCACCAGTAGCTGACACACTGTCTTGCACGCCTAAACAAGACCCTCTTTCTCGGTTCCTACTACTAGTTAGTCAATACACTTCGTGGTTATAATAAGTCATAATTATCAAATTGTGGCAAAGGTAAAAACGCCCCCCGCCCCTCCAATTCTGAGAGTAAAGCAAACTGAATCTTTCTTAGGAAACGCCATTGAGAAGAATCATTCTGTGCCCTTTGAGAACTCAAATATAAACATTTTATTTTAATCAAGGAAATAAACATTTATCATTTAATTATACATTTATTTAAGATTCCAGGCTAAAGGAATCCTTTCCAGGGCAGTAATTTTGGCACTGAGCTTTTCAATTGTTATAGACTCGAGCTCTCGCTACTCTTGTGGCACGGCAGAGGTTCAATCCCACATCGGAATAAGCAGTTCCACACGCATCACATGCACATTTCCCATCACGCCTTCACAACATACCCATTCACTCCTCTGTTCCGAAATCCTGCCGATGTAGCACTAAGATCACCAATGGGGCGCTAATAACTATACATTTCCCTGATGGCAACGCCCCCCCCTCCTTCCTAACAAATTGCATCACAAAAGACTCCTAAATCGTTTGTTAGTACAAAAAAAAAATTGCCCGCCACCCACCCTGAATGAGGACCGACCTCTTGGTGCCTTCGGGTTCACCAATGACTGTCATTCTAATCATTATATGCATTTCAAAATGCTAAGGGAAATTGCATATAAGCAAAGTACTAACTTGAGCCGAGCCTTTGGCGAGGCATATTGTAATTGTTAATAGCTAACTCCCTGGGAACAGATGACCTCTGCTTCACCTTCTTGGGAGTTTAAGGGAGAAAGTTTTGATCCTACAGGGAATATCCTTCAAAGGTAGCAAAAGAGGAATGTAGCGCAAAGGGATATATGGATTTTATTTAAGATGGAATCTCTAAATTATGCCAGGTAAGAACCACTTGTTAATTACTCGGTGTTATATGTAATGAAGGATACTTAGCCATTCAACATCTTCATAAATGATTACAGGAATTCTCAAGTATCAGCCCTTGCAAGAAATCGGGGAATTTTTGCGACGAGTTCACTAAAATAAGGTAGGCGGGGAAGAGGAGGGGGGGTATAAAAACTGCAGGGAATAACAATTACCAAAATGTATAAAAAAATGTGAATAAGCAGAAATAACAAAAACCTAATCATGCATCTCAAGATCGAACCATGGCAAAACCATAGACACTGTAAGGAGACAATAGGCAAATCCTAAAATACATTTCCTCTTTGACATTTATGGACCATTATGACTGCATGATAATAAAACTGATACAAACAATGGGAGGAATATTATAAATCATTAATATCAATCATATGAAAAAAAAAAATTCTAGCAAACAATTACTCCGGCAATCAATTAAAAATAATAATGGCAACGACCCTAATTAAGTGATGTGAATCAATGAAATGTTATTTATTAAGGCATAAATAAAAGATTGTTACAAAAGATTGCTATAAATTTGTTTTCCAGTCATAGAGCTATAATTTAATAATATACATATATACAATTATTTCTATATAGATTTATATATATATATTCATATGTGCAAAGTAAATTTCATCTGATAAAATACTTCATATACATAAACACACTTAAAAATGTGACGAAGGCAGTCTACAATTTGTGCAATGGGAGAGAGTAGCTCTCCCAAATTAATATTTGGATTAAGTGGATGTGTAAGCAAGTGTACACTCATTTACACACCAAACACGTACATAGATTCACCCTATTGAATTACTGCTGTTGGTAAACTAAATATCCAATGAAAAAAAGTCAATCAAGTCCATATTCCTTTTTGGATAATTGTATTGCATTCCCCCCAAAAACAAAGTATAATATGCACCTATGTTTTTTTTCAAGGAATAATTTAATGGTTAATAAGTATTTGTAAAAATCACTACGCTTTTTAGGTCTGTAGTACATGGTGTGTTTACATAAAGAGTATAAATAAAAATCTGCATTTTCACAGCACAACATTGGAAGCGAGCAACAGAATAGGAGGGTTTGTGACGGTAAAAAAAATAATTAGAAAGACGCAAATTTACCGACGAACATAAGGTTCTTACTATTCTGCTAGATCCAGCGCCATATGGTATGAGAGTTCAAATAGACCAATCGTAATGGGACTAAGATTATCTGGTAGACTGGTAATCGAAAAGGTGCTACTACTTATCTGGTAGATTCATGATCACAAAGTTACTACTTTTAACTAGAAGCGTTATGGAATTAAGCATGTAAAAATGACATCAGGAAATGGCATCTCACTACTTAGAATAAAGTTACAAGTCTGCTTGACAATCACGGGATGTGTTGAAAAATATTATATTAAATTGCACCTACGAGACGCTACAAAGCAGCGCACACCATTAATTCATAGAGGAAAATTATATATGCATAAATGATCAGAAAAAAGAATCAACCAATTTCCGCGCGAGACATAAAAAGATGTCAAATGATATGTATTCTTCGTCTCAATACTGAAGACAGCGAGCGGATTTGTACAAAACGGTCAAAGGACGAGCAACCATGCGAGCAACCATAGAATGGATAAAGGGCCTCATTGTGAAGCACAGAGATAGCGTTCAATGACATTGGTCCAAACTGATGACGAGTGTCTTGTAGAACTAGAAATTAGACCCACTAGTGCTGCTCAATGAATCTTGTTCAGAAAATTTACCTCTTTTAACCGAAGTTGTGGGAATCTTCTTGTTCGCTTTAGTGTGAATTCGATCGTCCATTTGCTTCAGCACGCTTGTCAGTTCAGGCTGTAACAAGGAAACATCTAAGACACGAGTTTTACGACGAAAGGTAACGAGCCAAAAGCAGAAAAGAATACAATTAAAAACCAAAGCGTGACAGAGACCACAGGACGTTCACAAACGATAATCATGGCGACGTTTTAAGCAAGTAACTCAACGCGTTTGAATCTTCATTGCCCAAACATAAACCAAAAAGACGAATCAGGGAAAAAGTAAAGGAAAGGAGGCAAAAAAGGTACAATAGAATCCACTAATTCTAATATAAATAAAAATTCAAATCTTTGAGATGGACAAAAACGGGAATTTTGAAACTCTTACCAGTAATATTGAATAAGCCACTAATACCAATAAACTTGATAGTAAGATATCATACACATAATCCCCTCCCCTCCCACAAGAACTGATCACAGGTCAAAATCAGGTACGGGGGTTCAATTTCTACAATATGAATGAATATCTGTGCCCTTTGTAGTGGTTGAAGCGCTCGCTACCAAAGACCTTTCACTTTAAGGCCTGTATGAATATCTGTACTCTGTAAAGATTTTAAGATTTAAGATAAGTTACCGGTGGGTTGCTGCCCAATCCAAGTGGATTTTATATGGCCGCTAGGGTGAAACGAGAAATATCATCTATAAAAGGTGGAGGAGACCACTTTGTGACAAAAATTTAAAAAACGACGGGTTAAAAGATTCCTCCGCCAATATGAATCGAAGACGGGTGTGTTGAGGAATAGTTAAAAGGGTCGGGATGCATTTTGGATCAGCCAGTTACAACCGGAGAATGGTAAAATGGCTACAATCCAATAAAAGGTGGGCAACCGATTGGTCCCCACCACAAAAACGACAGCGAGGGCTGATATGGGCATCGCCCGAAACAAGATGGCCGTGAGTAAGTCTCGTGTGGCCAATGCGAACTCGGCAAAGGGCCACCTCCAACGACCGCATTCTATGACGACTCGAGGGCCAAGAGCGGATAGAATTTTTTATTTTGTATAGTTTGGATGATGAACAGTCATCCCATTCATTCTGCCACAGTTGAAAAATATACTTTCTTATTGAAGGAAAGTAGTCCCTAAAAGGCAGAGCAGAGTTCTCAGGGGACACAGAATGTGCTGAGCGGGCCAGCCGATCAGCCTTCTCGTTGCCCAGGACCCCCACATGCCCAGGAACCCAGCAAAAAATAATTCTATATCGGGATGCATTTTGGATCAGCCAGTTGCAAATTTCTGTGACCACGGGATGGGACGCATTAAAAGATCTAATTGATTGTAAGACACTCCTTGAGTCGGAAAAGATGACAAAATCACTAAAAGGTAAGATTTGGATGAGTCTAAAGGCTAAAAGGATTGCTGAAAGTTCAGCGGTAAAAATGGATGCTGCTGGCGGCAAAGATAAAGTTAAGAATTCTCCTCCAGGGTAGATGGCTGCGGCGCCCACGCCACCGTCCGACTTAGAGCCATCCGTGTAGAGTGGGCAGCATTGTTTGTGGGAGATCGAATGCTCTAAGAACAGGCTTTTAATGATGCGAGGGTCCATGGAGGACTTCTCCAGGCTCCACATGTTGGTACATACTGTGGGGAGAGGAGCACGCCACCTAGGGTTCAGTAAGGATGGAAGGGTAAGGACCCTTGGAGCACCCAGGTTAGAGAGATGATCTCCTATGCGAAGGTTCAAAGGGCGGAGTAAAGATGGCAACTTATCATATGCCGCCGTTGATTCGGCAGCATACAGGCATCTGTAGACCTCTGACACAGGGGCTTGCTGTACTCGGCAGAGGTATCGCATGCAGATTTGAAGTCTATGGTAGGGCAAAGGGAGTACCCCACTCTCGCAGTAAAGGCTGTTGACAGGAGAAGTACGGAAGGCTCCACTAGAAAGGCGAACTCCAAGGTTTCGAATGGGGTTCAGCATTTTAAGGGCTGAAGGGGAAGCCGATGAGTAAATTTGACAGCCATAATCCAATTTGGATTGAACGAGGGCTGTGTATAATGTCCACAATGTTTGTCGGTCACTGCCCCACGAAGTGTGTGAGAGGACTTTCAAAATGTCTAGAGCCCGCAGACAGCCTGTTCGAAGTCGGCGTAGGTGTGGTAACCAGGATAACTTTGGATCGAGAGTTACGCCAAGGAACCGAAACTCGGAGACGAACTCTATTTCTTTGCCTTGTAGGGATATAGATGGCGGAACAAGAACCCCTCTGCCTCGGTGAAAATACATTGCTTTGGTTTTGGTCGTGGAAAAGCGGAATCCCTTAAGTTGTGCTCTTTTGGATACAGCATCGACCGCCAGTTGTAGCCGACGCGCTGCTGATGAAAGGCGAGGTGAGGAACAGTATAGTGCTAAATCATCGACAAACAGAGTTGCCAATACACCTTCTGGGAGAGACGAAATAATATCATTGATGGCAATTATAAAACATAAGACACTTAAAACACTGCCCTGAGGAACTCCCTCCTCTTGGGGTTGCAGGTCAGAGTATGCGTCTCCAACACGTACCTTGAAGGATCGAGATGCTAAAAAACTTTGAATAAATGAAGGTAAAAGGCCTCTCATCCCCCAGACGTATAACTGCTTCAAGATGCCGTATCTCCATGTTGTGTCGTAGGCTTTCTCAATATCGAAAAATATGGCCAGGACTCGGTGCTTTAATGAGAAAGCTTTCCGGACCGATCCCTCGAAACGTACAAGTAGGTCAAGGGTACTATGACCTTTGCGGAAGCCACATTGAAATGGAGAGAGAAGGTGATTGGCTTCTAGGAACCAGTTTAGGCGCTCCAATATCATTTTTTTCCAGCAACTTACTCAAACAGCTGGTGAGAGCTATAGGGCGGTAGTGATCTGCATTCAACCCGTCCCTGCCCGGTTTGACAAAGGGAAGGATGATCCCAATGCGCCATGATGACGGGTAAAAACCCTTCACCCATATAAGGTTGTACAAATCAAGCAGGAAGAGAGTAGAGTGTGGATGTAGGTGCCGAATCATGTCGAAATGGATCTCATCAAGGCCAGGGGAAGTAGATCTGCAAAGGGACAAAGCGCTTTGCAGCTCATAGATGCTGAATAGAGCGTTATACGGAAGGTTAGATTTTGTTGTGAAGTTGAGAGAATGAGATTCTTCCTTTGATTTGTAGGATTGAAAAGCCTTATCGTAACGGCTGACACTGCTGACGGCGCGAAAATGGTCAGCAAAAGCATTGCTGACCGCCAGGCCGTCATTCTCCAAGGAACCGTCTAAGTTGAGTGTGGGGGTATGATGATTAGCATAACGGCCCCTGATCTTATTAATCCTCTTCCAGATCTTAGCAGTAGGTGTCATAGAGGAGATCGATGAAACGTATCTGCGCCATGAATTTCAGCGAGCTTGACGAAGGGTTCTTTGGCGAAGCGCACGAGCTCGGTTTCGGTCGACCTTGTTGCACAAAGTTGGGTTCTTTCGGAATCGGACATGGGCTAACTTGTAATTTTTGATAGCTGTTGCACACGTAGAAGTCCACCAGGGCACGGTTGAGCGGCCCGTGACAGGTCGCCTCCGTGGGATGGTTTGTGTTGCTGCATTGTAGATAGTAGATGTTAAGGATTTTACTGCCGCGTCCACTCCATTGAAGGTCCCCAAAGATGCATTTGTGAAGGACGCCTCTTGGAAACCTTCCCAATCTGCATGACCTAAGTCCCACTTAAGGGGCATGGTTGTATGAGGGCTAACTTGAAGGGCCGACAAGACAATAGGGAAGTGGTCACTTCCATGGAGATCGTCAAGAATTGACCATCGAAATTCCGTGAAGCAATCAGGGGAACAAACGGAAAGGTCAACACAGCTAAAAGAGTCCGTCTGGACATGATAAGAGGTAAAATCGCCAGTATTTAAAACACAAAGAAGGTCAGATAATAAAAGAGACTCTAAAACACTGCCTTTGGCATTTCGAGTGATGTCACCCCAGTATGGGTGACGGGCGTTAAAATCTCCTAGTAATAAGAATGGGGAGGGTAACTGGTCTATAAGTTCTAAAAGGTCGGATCTTGACAATGATAAACAAGGGGGTAGGTAAATAGAGCAAACGGTAAAAAGCTTAGTAAGAAAAACCCTCACAGCAACAGCTTGGAGGGTAGTATGTAGGGAGATGAGAGAAACATGGTAGGATGAAGATACCATGATTGACACTCCTCCATGAGAGGGGCTTCCAGCAGGAGCAATAGAGTTGAAAGTGAGAAAATCGGGTACCGGCGGAAAGGGCCGTATACCCAGTTTATTCTCCTGGAGACAAATAACAGCGGGGTGGATAGTCGTCAAAAGAATTTTGAGTTCTTCCCACTTTGGAAGAACTCCTTGACAATTCCATTGTAAAATGGAAGATATTATGTGTGACGATTAGATACCCCTGTTGATATCTTTTTCTCTTTTGAGGCCGATAATGTATTTGAGGTTCTTCCCAAAGAGCTTGGGAGACGGAGAGCTGATTTTGAGGATCCTGCTTTTGCAGGGGGAGAAATCCTAGATGGAGTAGTAACTGAGGTTTTTTTCGTGGGTTTTGGAGAACCGACCGAGGCCCTTGATTGTAATTCGGGCTCGCAACCTGGCGGAAAAGGAAGATCAAGAAGGGATTTTCGGCCGGTAGATCCGGATTCATGGGTCGAGGGTATTTTAGGTGTCTGAGGAGTTGGTCCAACCGCCGCAGTTGGTGATGTTGGAGTATCAACTGCTTCAATCGGATCTTGGTTTGAAGGGTGAGCGGGGCGAACAGGTGATCTGAGCGAGGTGTGTGGAGCTGGGTGTATTTCTGCCATCGTTTGGATCAGGATGGGGCCTACGTCCTGTGAAGGGCGAGACGGACTTAAGGGCAGAGAATGTTCAACCATAGGGGAGGAGTCCATTGGAGATTCTCGGGGTATGGCCAAGTCGGCTCCAGAGGCTGCCCGCTTATTGGTGGTCGATGACCCAGGTGAGGAATCCTTTGTCTTACCACTGGGCTTTGAGTCTCGTGGCCAGGTGGATGATCCTTCACTGGTCGATGTTGAGGATTCTTTCAAATAGCGCCTGATGTCTTCAAGCGTCTCACCCTGAGCGTCTTTCCCAGCTAGAGCTGCTGGAGAGAGGGGGGCTACATTAATTATCTCGGTATGAGAGCGATGCTTCGACTGCATATTCTGAATATTTTCGACGCCGCGAGTAGATCTAGGGTGAAGTGCTTCAGGCCGGTCGGAACTCGCGCGTGATGGTCGGTTTCGTCCAGCATCACGTAAAACGTCAGAGAAGAGCCGGCCGAGTGGCGAGGTTTGTGCTCGGGCACGCTGGCGGGCCTCTCTTATATCTAGACGTAGGGAGTCGCGCAAAGCGAGAACTTCCTTTTCATATAAAAATATAGAGCAGAGTTTCGACGCGGCACTGTGGGTACCTCCGCAGTTGGCACAGTGGGGCGTTTTGGTGCATTCGGGGCCATGGTAGTCAGAGCTACAATTCACGCAGGAGCGAGAGTGCCGACAAGCTCGGCCAACATGTCCAAATTGATTGCAATTGAAGCAGCGTCTGGGTACTTCGATGTAGGGACTTACCGGGACACGAAGGTACCCAGCTTTAATATACTGCGGCAGTTCTTGTCGTTCAAATGTTAAAATCAGTGTGGCGGTTGGAACTTTAGTGGAGCCTAATGTTTTAGTTACCCTGTGTACGTGTGTCACACGTTGGGTACTGAGCTTACTCTGAAGGCGGGTGGGGTCGTAGTCCTTTAGTTCGTTTGAACGGACGACACCTTTGACGAAATTCAGACGCGGATGGGGCGAGACAGTTATTGGAATTTCAGCTATCGAAGATAGATTTCGCACAAGGTTGTGTTGAGAGTGGGATGACACCTCGACTACGACATCACCACTTCCTCTTGACCACATCCGGCGGGGTTCACCACAGCGGGACTCAAAAGATTCATTGACGTCAAACACATCGACTTTTGCAAGTGGGATGTCAGATGATGAATTCATGACAAGAAAGCGAGGATAATCAAGATCTGGGTCTACTTCGTTGGAATAGGGGTCCAACGAGCGAGGAAAGGCTGAAAGGGAAGCTAAGGAACGTTTGGCACGAGAACCCTTACGAGAAGGGGAGGTTTTTGGTTTATGGCTAGCCATTGCAAAAAGAAAAAAACTTCGCATTCTCCCTCGGGGCTCCCCACCATGGAGGCCTACAAGGGCCCGGCACTACTGCAACTATGCAATCAGTTACGTCCGGTATGTCCTCTTGGAGAATGGATACGGATCCACCACACCATCTTTGTAACCCTAAGAGGCTGCCCGAGTTCTCCTACGCACGGAGAAAAGGGGCCAACGATGGGTTTTTCCTTGGGCATTCGGTAGACGAAGGCGGTGGAGATGCCCAGCCTCTTTCACCTTCATGAAAGAACAATTCAGAATCAATCCATTAAACGAGCAGAGGTGGGGTATTGATAAGGACCACTAGATAGGTGAAGGAAGAGGGGGAAATAAAGGGCAGTGGAAGATCGTAATAGAGGAGGAAAGAAAGAGGGGTATGTTAAAAGTCTTGTTGGCAGCACCATGGGTCCCCTAGGGGGCCCAGGGCTGACCCCCCTCGCCACGAGAAGGCCAGAGCCTCTCTGGGAACAACCCCTGAAGAAAAGATCCCAGAGAGGGAGGGGGTACTCTGTAAAGTGGTTAAAAAGCTTGCTGACGGAGACCTTTTCATTTTTAAGGCCTTTTTATGAATAGCTGTGCTATTTCTAGAGTGGTCAAAGAGCTCACTACCACAGACCTTTTCAATTCAAGATTTTAAGTCCTGTATTCTTTCAATCATATTTCTGGGTCTGCCCTTACCCTCGCCTACTGACTGAATAGCTCTTTACAATAGTTTACTTTCCCGTCTCGATACCTACTGAACAATTACATGTCTGAACTTAGACCAAATAGTAAAGTGAAGAAGGATTTACACTGAAATGTAATGAATTCACTTACCAAACTATAAGTGTACATCAACTTGCAAGACGATAGGTGCGAGCTGGACTTCGTGAGGAATGAAATAGCATGCTGTAAGCAATACACCGTTTCCTCTTGCAAATTCGTGACCTATAAAATGTTAATAATACCATAAAAAGATGCAAAAAGTAGTCTAAATTTTTTTCACTGGCAACCACAAAGGGACTCCTGAGCTGAAATTACAAAAAGGGACATCTTTAGGTTGTGTTACTAAAAAATATAAATTAAAAATAATGGAGTGACAAAAAAATAACTAAAAAGCACTGCTCAGGTGAGAGGTGGAAGAGGAGGCAAGCCTCTCTCATGGTCTGAGCGTGCACCCAACGATTTTAATAAGAGACTACAAAGGAGGCCCCTCTCCTCCAAGAACTCAATCACACAGCAGGAGGTGTACTGGAGTCGCTCCCAAGGACAGGCGGTGGAGACACACCTGTCGCGGTATTGGGACATGTAAAGCTCACGAAAGTTTCTCAGACATTCACCAAAGGGCACCCTATCAAAAGAAGCTGCATCCTGCTAGAGTTCCCGATTCAGAGGCGACAAAAGATGAGCTGGTACTGTTAAGGCATTCGGGGTTAGGTAGGTCTAGGGGCTCAATGGCACGCAACTTTCAATTCCTGTGCACCATCTCACAGCTTCTTTGCCATTTAACCAGAGGAGCTCTGCGGATTCTTGCCATCCAGTCAAAGTATGGAAAAAGAAAAACGCTGCCAACCCATGAAGTCTGTGACACCAATTGTTTTGGTCACTACTGGTAGGCCCAGTAGGACCTACCAGTGTTGCAGGAGGAGATGATGTTCTCTCTTTCAACCACCACCCACATACAATAAGTCCAGGGGTTGCTGTATGGTGGTGAGTTGGGAGGACAGATGTTCAGTGATGTGATCAAAGAGAATTTCTGAGTCAAGATTGAGTCCTTCTGCTTGTGTGGCACATGTAAGGCCTTCCAGCGGTCACCACCTCCTGAGTGATGCTCTAGGGGAACATAAACTGGGGCATAACGTGACCCGAGCTAATGACCACCTCTAACACCATGATGTGGACTGGGAACATGGTCTTCATGACTCTTGGTACATCTTTCGAGGACACAACAAGCTGGTGGTTGTATTATGAGTTCACCGCTTGGTCCTGGCCATAAATTGTTCTCGTCGGAGAAAAACCAAAACATGCAAGGCTTGAGGGGATCCTTCAGTTTGTTTACAAGCATTGTAATAGTTCCTTCCGCTTGTCCATCTTTCTTGGACAGAAGCCGGCTCATTTTTATCTTGTATGAGTAGAAGCCGATCTCTCATGCACTAAATGCCTGATGAAAGACTCTGCTACTCCTTTTTCACTGTCTATGGACCTCCTTGACTTGCTGGGATCGTTGTCAATGATGTACTGGATACCTGCGCCAAGTTCGGAGGTTCTTTTTTGTATCAGAACACTTAAGAGTGAGGATTCAGAGCCGTCCCACTCTCCTAAACACAGCCTGAATCATCCAACTCTTTCCTGATCATCTTCACCACCCTCAGATTGGCAACCAAGGACTCGATCTTCGCATCGGAACTCCCGGCTTGAATACCAAGAAGGACAGATGCCTTTTCCAAATTTTGGAGAAGATTGAATTAAGCCAAGCTATTGCTTCTAAATAGACAATGGAAAACTGAGTCTACTATGATAGGGATTTTTTTTTTTTTTTTTAAGAGCTCATCTGGCGACTGCCTACTTGGGCATTAGTCGCCGTATTAAAACTGGCCTAGTTCTAGGCTACTTTAAAATAAAATTAAAGAGAGAAAAAAAAAAAAAACACCCCAAAAGGGCTTAGGGAGCAAGCTGGTGCGTCGGGGAGAGGTCCCCCTGGCGCAGGAGCGTGCAACTAAAGGAAAAAAACAAACAAAAAACAAAACAAAAAAAAACAACAAAAAAAAAACAAAAAAAACAAACAAACCTTGCTTAAATAATAGGGAGAAGGCCGGCCTCCCCCAAGAAGTCAACAAGTCCACAAGTCAATGTGCACGAATCTGTCCCGAGCACAAGGGACAGGCGGTAGCGACCCCGCCCATCCCGGTACTGGGACAGGTATCGTGCGCGAAGATCACCCAGACTGGGACATTCGACAAGAATGTGCCGAACAGTCTGGGGGAAGACGCAGTCGTTGCAATAGGGCGCAGGCGAGCGCTCCATCAGATAGCGATGCGTCACACGAGTGTGTCCGATTCGGAGACGACAGAAAGCAACCTGAAGCCGCCGCGGCATTGGGGGATAGGTCCATGGGAACAGTCGCGGCGCAATGGCACGCAACTTTAAGTTCCCTACTATGATAGGGAGAAAAGAGAGCAGATGCCAAACAACACACATGCATGGAATTCAATTACCAATGGCGACAAATAACCAACTGCGTCCTGTATTATGTTTTGTTGTTAATTTTAAATAGAGTCTAAATATCTATTAGATGGAATAATGAGATAGATGATGAATGGAATCTCTCTCGGATGGGTCCTCCACTGTTTCTGTTCCTTTTTGCCCAATAAACACTTATTGAATATCTATTTAAATCAAATCAACAATTTTATCTTGGTTGAAGGGTGTAAACATTTTGTGAACAAAAAATCCACCAAAATTAGTCAAACACGAGCGCCTAATAGTAACATGTGATATTTTTATGCTGTGTCGTACATGAGTTGTGGTTCCTGAATGAAGCCCATGTAATGCATGCTCTGTGTTAGGATTTTTTTTGTAGCGCACAATTGGAGACTAACTACAAAGGCATAAGTCACCATAATCATCTTATAGCCTAATGCTAGACACGATTAAATACTAAACAAGCAAATAATAGACCAAAAGCAAACAAACAAACAAAAACAAAAAAAGCAAGAAGAGGGAAGCACACGACATCATCGAGAGGGAAGCTCTGCATCATGAGTTAATCCTTAAGCACTGTATTTGTTTTGTACGCCATTTATGCTTATTTACATCATGTGTCCTAAGCAAGTACAAACACTCAAAATACAACATTAAATGAGACACGGAAATAAAATACCCCTACAAATGAAAACAATGGGGAGGAAACTACAATAGATACACAAAATTAAAGGTTACCAAGGAAACGTAGAGGTGTTGACGACATATCTCGCAGCAGTTCTCTTCCTCATCATCTACGTAACGATTCTTGCGTTTACGGTAAGCATCGGGTGTGGAGAGACGTTCGCTGGCAGTCAATCCTGCATGGAAGATCATGGCTCAAATCAGAACAGAGCGGCGTGGAAAGTCCAAATAAGGGTTCAATGTTCGATACCAGGAACAAATTACTTTTTTTATTATTTTAATAATGGGAGAGAGAAAGCGGTGTCCCCCAAATTGTCTTCTTGTCTGCGCAATAAACTATGGACCCCATCCAGTCATTGCACACCAACCGCACCTTGTGAAAAAGTGGTTAATGAAACAGCGTAACAATCCTTAAGGTATTTTTAAAAGAGGTGGGGAGAATGAGACATTTGAAGAGGAAATAGGAGGAATAATAAATGAGAATAGCCTCAATAAAAAAAAACTCAGGAACCCTAAATACTTGTTACTAGTGTCAAAAGAGCGCATTATAAAGCTGAAGAACAAATCCCTAAAAATAGCAGGTACTCGAAAAATTGCAAGATTGAACGAATCTTCTTGCATGGCACCAGGCAGGGAAATGAAAAATGGCAGGATCCATGGCACAGGGCAGAGGAATGAAAAAATGGCACAGGGCAGAGGAATGAAAAAATGGCACCAGGCAGGGGAATTAAAAATGACAGGATGCATGGCACCAGGCAGGGGAATGAAAATGGCAGGATGCATGGCGCAAGGCAGGGTAAATGGCACCAGGCAGGGGAATAAAAAATGGCACAGGGCAGGAGAATGAAAAAAATGGCAGGATACATGGCACAGGGCAGGGAAATGGAAAAAAATGGCAGGGGAATGAAAAAAACCTGGATCCAGGGCACTAGGCAGAGGAATGAAAATGGCAGGATGTATGGCACAAGGCAGAGGAATGAAAATGGCAGGATGCATGGCACCATGCAGGGGGAATAAAAAAATGGCAGGATGTATGGCACCAGGTTGGGAAATGGAAAATGGCAGGGTGTATGGCACCAGGCAAGGGAATAAAAAAAGGCAGGATGCATGGCAAAGGCAGTGGAATAAAAAATGGCCGGA
The DNA here is from genome assembly GCA_963969495.1 of Ceratothoa steindachneri. Taxonomy (NCBI): domain Eukaryota; kingdom Metazoa; phylum Arthropoda; class Malacostraca; order Isopoda; family Cymothoidae; genus Ceratothoa; species Ceratothoa steindachneri. The sequence continues at coordinate 46,556,996 of OZ018339.1, forward strand.
TGTATGGCAGCAGGTAGGGGAGTGAAAATGGCGGGATGCATGGCACCAAGCAGGGAAATGAAAAATGCCAGGAACCCACCCTATCGCGGTCCTGATCTGGGATGAATGGACAAAGGAGATTGGCGACTAGCCTACGATATTAAGACCGGCCAATAGGTGAGAAGAGGTTTGAAAAGAAAGTGAGCATAAAAGGGTAAAATGAAAATGCCTAGTATAGCCAAGGTAGTCTCAATCGAGTTCGAGAATTCAAGGCGGGCGGGCCGCTCCTCCAGGTATCAGGTCCAAAAGTACACAGAAGACACTCCCTTGCGCGATTGAGGGACTAATTCCCAACCAGGAACAAGTTCAAGAACACGAAAGGAAATTCCAGTAAGAATCCCAGTGAGTGAAAACGAAATAATGACTGTGTAAAGAGCAGAATAAATACATCTTTTAACTACAGGTTGTTAATGATCCCCCCCCCCCAAAAAAAAAACAACATACTTTGACAAATTAACATGTAAGAATTGTAAGGAACCTGCCGGCCAATAATGTTGGTCGAGATAACACACGCGTGGTTGGGGCGGCTAAGACGCTACTAACCCTTGGGTAAAATCTCGAACACATAACACTAGCAAGGAAAACAGAGTTGATCAATTATTATAAGGAATTATGGGAAACGGAATGTCTCGGCCAAATAAATCCCCATCGTCGGCTGAAGGGATGCGCTTCAATACCTTAACGAACTCGTCTGTCCGACAGCACATCGAGACTGAGAAATGACGAAACGAGGCCCTACCTCGACGACTTACCCAACTGAACCAAAGAATGCCGGTCGCATTTTTCACGTTCGACCACAGTCGCGACCACTTGTCGGGCTCGAATAAGGGCGTCGAGGGTTGCTCGCGTGTCCGACGCCACTGAGAGCGCCAATCGGTCGAGAGAGAACATCGACGGCTCGCAACACTCGAACAGCGTCTTAAAGGACTGAGAGATGAGGAAGGTTAAAATAGACACAGAGTTCGAGGATTAACCCTATATCTAGAGACTCCTCTTCCTCGGTCTCTAATGTAGAATTCGACTTACAGGGACAGCTCGATCGAAGTAAAGGGGGCGAGCGAAGAAGGCGCTTTCGGAGATGAGATACCCCGAGCAGACACTCGACGTGAAAGCACCAGGAAACACGACCACGAATTGACCAGGTTCCTGCACCACGCGGCAAACTTTCACACCTTCTGCAGTCAAATCCTCGGGAGGAACCTAGAGAATAAGGTTATTTCAGACGTTTACACGATTGTAAATGGGTTTTTCTCCCCCAGTAAATAAACTCTAATATTCTTGTAATTATTAGGTATCTATTGGCAAGGATAATTAGGTTGGTTTATTTAGTAAACAACGCTAATGACTTTCTAACACTGAAGAACATATTTGGTTTTCTTGAATGGTATTTATCAGACAAAATCTTGTAAAGATTCGCATTTAAACAAACAAATGTAAAATTAAGATGCGAAACTTGTGTAATCTAAGGAGAAAATAATAATTCATACAGGAAAGGTGAAAAAGGGCATAAGAAAGAGTAGGAGGGACAAAAGTACCAATACCAGCTGGGTATAAGCAAACTTCCCCACTCTTAAATATTAGAGATGGGAGGGCCTAATCTAAACCTTGAAAATATTACACATGAGAATGGACACAACCAAAATAAGCAGTGACCACAAAGGCAACAACACCGATTAACGCGACCTGAATCCCTTTAATTTGGTTGCTAATCTCGACTCAAAGCACCAGAGCCCAGAGCAGACCTATAAAAATGAATGTTAAGACCGTTCGTTGTTATGCCAAAAGACCGGTTCAATCGCCTGAGCCTACCATAGCGGTATCGGAAGGCAGCCACAATGGGGAGTCCTTGATGAAATCCGGAACGAGCTTGGACAAAGCTGAACGGAAGTTTTCCTCGTTATTGGCGGAAACACCGTACCTGGGACCAAGATGAGAAGTTAATAATACAGGGAAATAAAGATTTTTGCGGGTTACCAGTTACTGCAGGTTAAACCCTGGTAAAAGGAATGGATTGATGGGATTATTATAGTTGTAGCGATTATTTCACCCGAACCAAGAATGTACATTTATTATACGCATTGCAGCAAGCTTATAAAGTAGCAGTCTCTTAATGGCAGCTACTTCTGAACATTAAGTAAAACGATAGCAGCAGTTTAGAAAAATATTAGTCCTTATCACGCAGGATTTTCAAGGACTCAGCTTAAGTGAATTGTACCAGAGGACAAAAAATAATCGCAGGCTTAACAAAAAAAAAAACCCACCGACAAAGAAAATAAACAAAGATTTAGCCTAAGATTACAACAAAATTATTAAAATGAAAGGGGAAAAGAGTGAACAATAAAATGTTTAAAAATTATGAAGCTTTGAAACAGAAAATAATGGAAGACATTAATGGAGATGCCAACGAAGAACAAAACACGCAAAGCCATCTACTCCAACGCAAATTGGGGCAACTTAGGCAAACATCCACTCTTATACAACACAAAAATTATTATGCTCCAGCGTCGGAGGGAACCAACATCACCTTGGTGCGCGAGCGCGAACCCAACACCAGGACAAGTCAAATAAAATGGATGAAGTAAAAGAACACTTCTCAAGAGCCATAAACAAACACCTACAATCACTAACAATAGACATGACGCCTACTTAAAACACAGATACAAGAAGCATTGACTTCCTCACATAAAAATTATGGAACGTCAATAAAATCAACCCACACATACCAAAAAGATGCTTCTCGATATGGATTAGAGCAATTACACTAACCAGCATTACCAGCTCAACAAAATGGTAAGTAGACACCACTCTTGAGATCAACAATGGCTTGACAACTTCTTCACAAACCGACAAGAAAAATACACTAAGGAAAGCTACCAAAAAATCAATGGAGTTCCGCAAGGACCCGGACTCTCTCGTACCTTCAAAATTTACCTTCTTAAAATCCCCTCCCAGAGTCCAACATCACACAACTATACAGATGACATAAGCATTCTCTCCGAATCCTAAAAGCACACCCGAGCAGCTCGTGATCTACACCTCTAAAACACAAGAGAAATGATAGCTAGCTAAAAGAGAACCTGTCAAATATGGGTGAAAGAGGGCTCTATATTTATTAAAAAAATACAACAGAACCTAATGACCGACCATCCTTCAAAATCTTCTTACCCTCTTCAGTCTTCACAAGCCACAAATGAGTTGAACAAACACTTTGGGATATTTTAATAAATGTATCCCCCCCCCCCATCATTATAGTGTTAACACATTCCGATTTTTTTTTTTTTAGCCCATCTGGCGACTACCTGCTTGGGCATAAGTCACTGTACACGACACGGCCTACTGGTAGCCTATATTTAGAAACAAGTAACAAAACAGAAAACAAATAACTATGTAAATAAGAAATAACAACGCTAAAAAAAAATAACAACAAAAAAAACAAAGAAAGATGGAGGCGGGCTCCGGCGTCGGGGGTCGGCCGGCCTCCTCCCAAAAGTCATAAAGTCCACAAGTCCGTGTGAATGAACCCGTCTCGAGTACAAAGGACAAGCGGTAGTAAAACCGCTCGTCCCGGTACCGGGAAAGATAACGTTCGCGAAGATCACCCAGACTGAGACATTCAACAAGAATGTGCCGAGCACGATGAGAGACAACGCAGTCTTCACAGTAGGGCAGAAGTGAGCGCTCCATCAAATGGCGGTGCATCGCGAGTGTGTTAAATTCTCAGAAGACAGAAAGCAACGTGAAGCCGTCGCAGCATTAGGGGGTAGGTTCATAGGAACAGTCACGGCGCAATGGCATGCTCAACCAGCTCCCATCTTCTTTGCCAAGCAGCCGTATCCCTGCCATATAATCGGTGTGAGAAACAGCGAAACGCTGGTCTGGTCGCCCAGTCCTCGCGGACTCTTTAGCGCCCTCATCGGCGCGCTGATTCCCCTCAATTCTTACATGTCCAGCAATCCAGCAGAAGATAATCTCGACATCCGCCAGGCTCGCTAAAACCGTGGCGAAACAAGGGATGCGGAGATTCCAATGCCACGAGAGCACTCAGGGCGCTTTGTGAGTCGCTATAGATCACAATCCGGTCTCCGAACCGGGCACGTCGCGTAATCTCCCGTACCGAGTGGTGTATTGCCACCAGCTCGGCCGTGAAGACAGACGCAGCGCCTGGTAGAGCCCCGCTGACTTCAAACAGAGGGGATACGGCGTGGAAGCCGACCCCCTCTTGGGACTTGGAGCCATCCGTATACACTTGCACGGTTCCAGCGTGACACGAAGTGTGCTCCAAAGAGGTCGAACGCAATATTCTCGGCGCTGTAGAAGCTTTGGGAGCCGAGGCGTGGCGACAAATAGCCAAATTGGTACCCTGCAGGGTGGCGTCCTGGGCAGAACAGGGGCGCCAACGGTCCGAGGGCTATACCTAGCTCTCGAAGGAGTCTCCTGGCCCTAAACGCAGGGGCGGACTCATGTTCGGTGCTTGGCACCGAGCCCAGGTTCGTCACCATGGAGGTCCTACTGTCTGGCGTTTGGTTGCCTCAGGGACCATGTCCATCTCAGATGACCTCCATTTGGTCACCAGCCCCACTCCCAGGAAATCACAGATCCCATCGTCTTTAGTCGGGTAAGAGACGGAGGCACAAAACGGTGACCCCCACTAAGCTCAAAATTAGAGCCCGCAGGTCTTTGGAGAGAAGCCGACGGGCCCTCTCTTCCCTCCTACCCCTAAGGGGGTTGGCCCTATAGTGCCGCTCCCAACGAGAGCGGTCAATTATTGGTCACCGCTGGAAAGAGGGAGGAACCGGAGGGCACTTCCAGAGAAGGGGGTGAGGGGGAGTCCCCTACACTGTAGGCAAAGGAGAGAAGTAAGCCTCCTCTACAGTTGAAGAATTTTGCAGGGTTCCCTGCGAAAGCACACGGGAGGGGGGGGGGACCTCCATTTTCTAATTGGAGCTGCCCGAGGGCTGCTCCGACGATGGTCGAGGGGAAAGTAAAGGGAGATTATTTTTTTTTTTAATTTCATCATTGGGCATGGGGAGCCTGTTTTAAATAGGGGAAGCAAACGCTAATCACCCCCACGCAGTAGCTTGCTCTGCGAGGGGTGAGTACGGGGCCGGCAGAGCCAACTGCCGCCATTTGGGACCACTCCTCCCGCCTAGTGGCCTGGCAGCCCATCGGCATGGAAGCTCCATCTTGGGCTCGGCGTAAAATGGATAGAGATTGAAATGAGAAAGAAAGGAAAGTGAGGAAGGTGTGGATGGGGATGAAGCAGGTTGCTTAAAAATCCACCACCCCAGACTGGAGCTCAGGGGTGAGGGAACGTTGTCCCCCACCTCTCAGCCCCGATCCGGGATAGTTGGGTGAGAGGAAGCTGGTCGGTATCTACCCTGTGAAATTAGAGACCGACCAGAGAACGTTGTGTGAGAGGTTGTAGGGAAAGTGTAGAAGTAGGGTAGAAAATACAGGCTGTCAGAAAGAAGAGGCTAAGCTGGGGCCGGCCAGTGCACTGACTCCCGTCAGCACGGCGGCCAGGAAGGTAAATCACCGGGCCCCTTACGGGGTAACACATTCCGATCACTCATAGGCACCACATTAGGGCAATCCATCATCTGCCCCTACAAGCAGTAAATCCCTCCCTCAATCGCCTATACCACTATGGCTTGGACACCAAATGTTGCATCCTCTCACCAACACAACACAAAATTTATAAAGTTTTGTTAGGGGCAAAGCAACTGGAGATTCAAGATAAGCACGCATGGATCGACCTGTGAGTGGATGTGCGCGGAGCCTTATGGCATGGTGAATGATCCTCTAACAGTGAGACGCGTAAAGTCTAGTTACTAGGAGCAATGAGATTTAAGGACCAAAAATGAAAATGAACATTAGAGAAGAAGAAACGCTAACCAAGAATCTGCTGCATCAAGCTTAATGCTGGGTTGATGAAAACTACAAGTTCACCTCTACCATTAAACTCACCAAATTTTACAAGCACCAGTGTGGAGATATTCAATCCAGGGTAAGCTGTGCGGGTCACGGTACCAGCACACCGAACTAAACATCATTCCTACATGTAATGTTGGCGCAGTGACGCCTGCAACGAGAAAATAACTGGATAAAAAATGAAGAGGAAGACATACTGCTCTCAAACAAGTTAGCTTTAATTCGTTGGAAGGTTAAAGTTCATACTTACTCTGCTTTGAGGGTGCACAGTTCTTCCAGCAGGTTTTAGAGTCTATCTTTCCATCAAAGAATTTAGAGCAATCCCCCCCCCCCTCCCTGACATCTTCGATCTCTTCACCTGTTTTTATTTTTCTATTAATTAGACAATGTATTGGGGATCATTATCTCTTAAAAACTAAGTATAGCCCAAGCAGAAAAAGGAGATTACCAGGCCAATATCCCCTATCAGGACTTAGTCAACTTTGAGGACAAGTGCCGGTAGATTGCGTGGGCACTTTCCAACATTGCCTACTTCAGTGTGGGGCGGAAGTTACTGATGATGAATTAAAACTGAGAAGCAAAAACTAACAAGGGCAAGGGCACATATGCTAGAAAGTTTGTGAGGAGAGGCTCATAAGCAAAGCCGCCATGAGGAAAATGAAATGTGAGAAAGGCATACAGCCAGATAAGCTAAAAGAGGATCCAACCTGGGGCCCTAAGGACCAATAGGACAAGAAATTCTAGAACCCGCCCACCCTCTACATTTAAAATAAATGCCAAGGCAGTGCTGGGGCATGGAAGGCACAAAATCCTATATAAGTCAACAGGAGGGATCTGTGATGCTGTAATGGCAGAGTAAGGGTATGCACAAAGGTGTCAGCCGCACCTCCCAGGCCAAGAATTGAACCATGGCAAGGGTAAATATGCAGGGGTGGAGCCAGAAGGCTCCCATCCGAGAAACGGGACACCTTCAGCTCTCTACCAATCACACTAGCTAATGCTCTCCTCTGATGGATCTTATTGCCCTTGGCTAACATGCTGCCATCAGCAGAGCAAATAATCAGAAAGCGTTTGAAGCCAGCGGGCTCAAAAACACCAGGTAGTCTTGCAATGAAAGGCCCTGACATGATCGAGTCTCCACTCAGTGCACTTGCAACTTTGGTCTTGGTCTGGGTCCTTCCACCAGAGGGAGGTGCCTCGGGGCCGGATGGGCCGATTTTCGCTTGGTCGCTAACTATAGTGTCACTGGATCCGCCCATCCTCGAGCGCCACGCAGAGGGAGAGGAATCCTTAGCGCTCTTTTTCTTATTGGGGTGAGAGCGGGATGGGGAATGAACCTGATTGTCTCCACCGACGGAATTAGCCACATAGGCCGGAAGGATTGGCCTCAGCAAGATCCTTCTCAGAGATGCAGAAAGTCTTGGTTGAAAAAGGGGCACCAGCCAGGAATAGGAGGTCCTTCCTCTCATACAATCTTCGGGAACTTGAGCCACGCGAAATGCTTGAAAAGGGGCGAATCTAGGTCCTACTATATGTGGTTGGGACACCTCAGGGACCATGGACATGTGGGGGATGGGGGGCTCCATGTGGCAGCCATTGCTCCCTGAGGCATCACAGATCCCAATTAAGGACTGTCTGTTCGTGTTGTGCAAACCCCTGCAAGCTTAAAATACAGGCTGTTAGAGGGCATGGACCAATGGGCCCTCCTCTCCCTTGCCCTTAAATAGCTGCTGCCACCCGGAGTGGTTGATCTTGGACAGTCTGCCTTCTCTCTTGATAGTCCCCTCAAATGGGAGAGGAGGGAGTGCCGCTGGTAGGGAGATGGAGTCATTCTAGAGCGCCTCCAAAGAAGGGGGTGAGGAAGAAGCCACCGCACCCGTAGGCCTAGGCTCTCTAGTAAATTAGAGGGGCCCCTGAGAAAGCACAGGAGACCACCTCCTTTTCAGAGGTGGAGCTGCCTGAGAGCAGTTACAAAGATGGAAAAAAGGAACCAACCCCGTTTGTAACGTGGCAATGGTGAGAGGGAAGCCCCTTCCCCGATTGAAGGGCTGCCTCGATTTTCCTTGTCCTCCCGGAGACCAAGGTGAGTCAAAATGAATTTATTTTCAGGGGTCGAGTCTGAAGGAAAAGAAGAAACTTGGAGATGGAATGAGAAAAGGAAAAATATAATGATAAGTATAGTATAAGGATGAAAGTGTAGGGGAGAGTTGGAGTATGAAGCAAAAATTACAAAGTTTTCTTTATTTTTTTAGAGTAATGACTTTTCAAAATTTCAATAAGTTAATTTTCTAAGCTTTATATTTATACATATAAATCCAAAGTAGTACACCTCATCCAGGTCATTATTTCGATATAATTATTGAATAAAGAAGAAAAAAGTAACAGAAGAAAATAAAGAGGAAATAAAGACGGTAAAAAAAAGAACAAGAAAAATTCTTGCACGTCCTTCATGAGATCTGCCCTTTTTGTTTTGTTTTGTTTTTTTTTCTTCTATACCTTTTTAAAATTATTATAATTGGCGAAATTAAAAAATTCCGGAGAAAAGGCACCTATAAACATTGCCCCCCTGACTTATTTGATTGGATGTAATTTTTCTGCTTCATTGTGATGCTCATACTATCTCAAGGGGGCACTGGGTATGCCCGCAAACTAGTGTTTCTCTAGGGAAATAGGTGGGCTAGCAAGTAAAGATAAGAAACAATAACTCTAAGGTAAGATTACATTCAATAACATTCCTTCTTCTCTTTATGTTTAAATAACGAAGTTAAGAGTTCGTTTTGCCTCCTAGGAAGGGAGAGGCTGCGCATGGAGGCGGATCTCCATGCACTTTGTCAAAATAGCCTTCCGTTGTTAGCATATTAGAAGAGAAAAAAAGGAGGGGGGGGGGGCTTCATTGAAAGTAAATACTATGAGTTTTCAATGACTTGGGTTAAGAGAAAAGATTCCATAGGATCAGAAAATTCCAGAAAGTGATCAATTACACATAATCGGCCCTGGTCCAGCGTTCAAGATTTTACCAACCTGGCCCACCATTCAGGAGTAATTGTCCTGGAGCTTCAACCTAAAGGATGGTGCCGGCGTAACCACTATATATGTGTAATGGAGGAAGGTGAGCAGGGTCAACAGCCAAACACACCCTGTACTAAATACTTGCCCTCGCAGCAGGTAGACACCTTCCCAGTATACACTACCGATCGACTAAGGTTCATTTGAGGATGAAAGTGCGCTGGGCAACCAGAACCTCTATGGATAGGAGAGCAAGTGTGAAAAGGGCATGTAATAAAGAGAAGTAGAGATAGGCGGATCCACTAACGAGTTGGGTGATCACCTATAATTATCATAGCCTGGTACTAGGTGATCCCAGCATGGCATGCAGTCCACCAAAACACCAATGACTACCAGACCGAACTCGTCAAGGTGGGAAAGGTCCTCCTGGTACAAAGTTTGGGTAGAAAAGGTTGAGGGAAAACCCATAACAATACATAATAATTGTAATAAATACCGTAAATAATAAAAGATTAATAATAATTAATACTAATGATAACAAAAATAATACTATATAATAATACTAATAATAAAAATAATAATAATAAAAGGTAAAGTAGTGCTGAGTAGGGGCGAGTGGAAAGCGCCCCCACACCTTTCCCAGGCACCAATCATGTCAACCCAGTGACAGGGCCTCCCAAATTAGCCCCCAGGCAGGGAGGATGTGCACCTCCTCCAGGTACCAAGTGTTAGAGGAATTGAGAATGTGTGGAAGATATATAACTGCAGGTCACATGCGAGCATTGGGGCTAGGGGGGGGGGGGCACATACTCCTCAAGGTCACAACAGTGGCATAATGGCCTATTGCTACACCTGACACTGTGGTCAGTAGGGTGTGCCATTCCTCGCGGTTTGGTGTGTACCCTGGAGCTTTACCCCTGATAACCCCTTCCCTTGTCGATATCACCAGCAAAAGATTAAAAAGTGTAAGAGTTAGGGTTAGGTTATAAGGAGATTAGTTTGCTTATTGTAGCTGGGAAAAGTTTATGTAAGGAGATGGATGACCTTTAATTAGAGTAAGGGATAAGCAAGGGCCAGGGGAGGTCTCCGAGCCTCAAGTAGCGGAGTAGAGTATGATAGAAACCCAAATGCTTGAACGGACCTTGTGAGGTGTCAACCAGTGTCATGGATCTATAAGCTTACTTACCAGCCCCCCACCCCCTTGCCTCTCCTCTGCGGTAGGGGACCCCATAGAAAGGCTATCACGCTCCCAGGGTCGGTCCCCAGGTCCGTAAGAGAGAGAAAGGAGCTATTGTGTGTAGTGCTTGTGTGAAGTCTGGGCTTTGGTTGCATCTGGTGCATGTCGTGTCGGGGGTAAGGTTCATTCTGCATTTGTATTTGGATCTAGACAAGATGCAAAGTTAGCGACAGTGTGTAATAGCAACTGTAATGGCAAACATAAGGGTAGATTGTGAAAAAGACAAAATGTGTGTGCTTCAGACTGCCGGAAGTAGCCTTTAGGTTTAGTTAGAGCCACCTTTAGGAAAATATCACTAAACATCGAATTGAAAGCTACCCTGATTTCTTCCCTTAATCTCTGAAGAGGTCAGAGAGAGCCAAGATGTCATGTGGTACTGGGGAGCTAAAAACAACACCCACCTGAATGAAAAAAACAAAACAAAACTTTGCCACTCACCAATGACGTTGCCCATACTGCGCAACACTGAGTTCGGGTTCTGACAGAGGTTCTTCAGATTCCACGGATGCTTGGCATTGGGCGAGTTCTTCTGACTAGGAAACCCATAGCTGTGTTCTGACGTGTCGATGCTCGCTGTGTGGACGCAAATGTAGCTCTCTCCCTCTTTGACAGTATCCCAGTACCGTTCATCGAACTCTAGCCCCACAGGGTCCGGTTGCCACTGACCAGCCACATTTCGAGCGATTCGGTAGAATCCACTCAATGCAGTGCTCTTGCCCTAAGAGAGAGGAAATTTGTCTATCACTTTAAGAGTACAAACTCCCTCTTGATTTTCATGGATAATCACTCAAATTCCACTCCAAACACAAGTATAAATTACATATTCTCATCAACCACCATCTTACAAGGAGGGAAGGAGGGGGGGGGGGGGGAGGGGGGCATGCATCCAAGACACACCAGAAGACGGTGTTGGTATTCTTCCTACTCTACATACAGGCATATACAGTGTAACCAGGGTGAAAATGAAAAGCTAAGAATCGAGTAGTAAAAGGGGATTTATCTAACCAAAAACAAATCACTTTTCCAAGCGGAGCTCTTGCTAGCCTAATGGATAGAGTGTTAAGACTTCTAGTGTCTAGGTACTAAGTTAAATCTAAACAAGCAGAGGAAAAAAATTCTGCCTTTATCTTGGGGTAGGTTGATATTGGTGGTGAGGCAAATTTTATTTGTGGGCGCAAGCAGCTCCATCCATTCCACCACTAAACACACAGAGCCAATCACAACAGTGTTGTATCTTCCACCTCTCTGCCGAAAGGGGTTTCCATATCCACTTCCATGCCACATGATGAGTGACTCTCCCTTGGGCCAGGATTTTTCCTATAAATTTTTCTACTGCATAAAGGGCGACTCTTTCTTGGGTCAAGAATGGTTCCCTGCTCACTTGGTTGAGGGCGAAACACAGTACTCTTTTTCTATCTGCTTCCCTTTCCTCCGAGACCGAGCACTGGTACCTTCCGGCTGGACAGCGATTGTCCTTCCTATCTTTATGTGAATTTCATTATCTGATCAGTGGGGGAGGGGGCTTCATCCACGATTGAAAAGGGATAGTTGGTGAAATCACCCACCCCCATTCTGGGCACAGAATATACCCAAGAGCACTACAGAAATCCGCTCACTCTTCAGGGACCATATAAGACCATGGTTCTCCTCCTCAGGTACTCACACTCCTTTTGCCAAACCTTGAACAAAAGGGAAGCTGAAACAAGGACCAGCTTCCTGTGGAGGGATTTTTCTGAGGGGTGGATTTGTGGGGGCTGCTCATTTAGGATGTAATTATGCGCGGCGGTGGGTAGGTGTTGGTAGGTGTGGACTGTGTGGGTGTGTTCTATTATGGTGTAGTTTGAAGGATTGGAGGGGAGGGGAAGATAGTGAGCTTAGCACGGAAGTAGTGTATTGCAATCAGTTCGGCCATGAAGACCGACTCAGCGGCGTTTGGCGACCCGCTGACTTCAAACAATGGGGATTTTTTTTTTTTTTTAGCCCATCTAGCGACTGCCTGATTGAGCATAAGTCGCCGTACACGACACAGCCTACTACTAGGCTCTATTAAGAACAAGTAACAAAAAAAACAACAAACAAATAAGTATATAAATATCAAATAAAGCTAAAAAGGACAAGGACTAAAAAAAAAACAACAACAAAACAAAGCAAGAAGTAGGCGCGCTCCGGCGTCGGGGATAGGCCCGCCTCCCACCCGGGGCAGGAACATACAACCTACAAAAAAAACGAGTCAAATAAAGGGGAGTAGGCCGGCCGCCTCTAAAAAGTCATAAAATTCACAAGTCAGTGTGTAGGAACCCGCCCCAAGTACAAGGAACAAGGGGTAGCGACTCCGCTCGTCCCGGTAGGTATCGTCGCGAAGATCGCCCAGACTGGGACATTCGACAAGAATGTGCCGAACAGTCTGGGGGACAACGCACTCTTAACAGTAGGTCGCAGGCGAGCGCTCCATCAAATGGCGGAGCGTCCCGCGAGTGTGCCCAATTCCGAGAGGACAGAAAGCAACTTGAAGCTGTCGCGGCATTGGGACGGGGGGATGGGGAGGTCCATAGAACAGTCGTAGCGCAATGGCACTTTAAGTGCCCATCTTCTTTGCCAAGCAGCCCGTATTCCTGCCATGTAATCGGTATGAGGAACAGCGAAACGCTGGTCTGGTCGCCTGTTCCTCGCGGACTCTTTGGCGCACTCATTCCCCACAATTCCTACATGTGCAGGAACCCAGCAAAAGATAATCTTGACATCCGCCCGACTCGCCAAAACTGTGGCGTCACGGATATCGCAAACCAAGGGATGCGGAGATTCCAATGCACCGAGAGCACTCAGGGCGCTCTGTGAGACGCTATAGATCACAATCTGGTCTCCGAACCGGGCACGTCGCGTTATCTCCCGTACAGAACGGTGTATTGCAACCAGCTCGGCCGTGAAGACAGACGCAGCGCCTGGCAGAGCCCCACTGACTTAAAACAGAGGGGATACGGCGTGGAAGCCGACTCCCTCTTCGGACTTGGAGCCATCCGTATACACTGGCACGGTTTCAGCGTGACACGAGGTGTGCTCCAAAAAGGTCGAACGCAATACTATCGGCACAGTACAAGCTTTGGGAGCAGAGGCGTAGCGACAAATAGTCAAAGGTGGTACCCCCCAGGGTCACCTCCTGGGCAGAACCAGGAGAGCCACCGGCCCGAGAGCAATACCTAGCTCTCGAAGGAGTTTCCTAGCCTTAAACGCAAAGGACCTAGGGTATGACTGGCGTCTCTCGGCGGCATAGGCACCGTCGAGATCAGATGCGGATGAAGTGAGAGCGGTTGGCGCCGGGCTCGCGCGTACAGGCGAATAATGCACTGTGCACGGCGCGGAGCGAGTGGCATCTCCCTAGCATCGAAAAGTAGGCTCTCAATAGGGGAAGCGCGGAAGGCACCGGTCGCAAGGCGAAGGCCGGTGAGGTGGATGGAGCCCACCTTCCGCAATACACGCTCGGCTGCATAAAACTTGCATCCGTAGTCGAGCTTCGAATGAACAAAGGATAGATAAAAAGTAGAGCAATAGCCCTATCAGCGCCCCAAGCGCTGAACGTCACGGAACGAAGAATATCCATGGCGCGGGTATAAGAGACCCTATAGCTGCGAATATGAGCCTCCCAGGCGAGGCGTCGGTGAAATACAAGACCAAGGAAACGGTGCGAGTCCACCACTTCCAGGCACACCCCATTGAGAAATAAGTCTGGGTCAGGATGGAGCCGTGGATAACGGCAGAAGTGCACCGAAGCCTATGCGCTTCGGCAGTGCGAGAGACGCGGTTCAATGCCGGTTGGAGTCGACGCTCCAGAGTTGGCATCTGGACGGAGCCAAAAGAAATCGAAAGGTTGTCTACGCAGAGCATAGCGAGAACATCTTCCGTCAGCACCGAGGTGATGCAGTTGATGCTCTGGACAAAGAGTGTGACACTGAGGCCACTTCCCTGCAGGACCCCTCTTCCTACTCCATTGGGCCGGAGAGGGCTCCCCCCACCCGTACGCTGAATCGACGATGTCGCAAAAATTCAAATATAAAGATTGGGAAGCGTGACCCTCACTGCCATCGTGTGGAGAGTCTCCATGATATAGTATCGCCATGCGGTATCATAGGCCTTCTACAGATCGAAAAACACCGTAGCGTAGTGCTGTCTACGAAGGAAGGCCTCGCAGATGTCATTTTCCAGTTGGGGCAGAGCATCCGAAGTGGAGCGGAACTTGCGGAAGTCGCACTGTACAAAAGACATATGGGTTCCGCTGTCCAGAAAAAAAGGCTAATCTAACACTTACCAATTTCTCCATCAACACTGCACACACAAGAGGTTAGAGATTGGGCGGAAACCGGCCGGGATAGTGATCTCTCCTCGGCTTGCGAAAAGCGAGCACAGTAGCGATTCGCCAAGAATCTGGGAGGATAATCTCTACACAGATCGTGGAACAAATCTAAGAGAAAGGCCATGGCTCGCTCACACAGGTGTCGAAGCATGGCGTACGGGACATCGTTCGGACCAGGGGCGGTGTCCGCGCACTAAGCAAGAGCGGAACGCAACTCAGTCAGAGTAAACCTGTCGTTGAAGGGTTCACCGCCTATGGAGGTAAAGTCCAGTCGGTGGCCTTTCGCGACATCACGACGCGCAGTAAATGCTGGCAGAGCGTCATCCTGGGAGAGAACGCGGTCGCGAAGGATTCCGCCATGGACGCGGGGTCCGTGATTGCAGTCCAATTCTCCTGGAGAACGGGAGGGTGGACATGCGAGAATTTGCCCCGAATCCTTTTGACTCACTTCCATACCTTTGCTAGAGTGGTCTTCCCGTTAAATAAAGACACGTATGCCCACCAAGAAGAGCAGTGGGCGTGCTTCGAAATATACCGGAACCTAGACCTAGTTCGACGAAATTTACCGAGAGTGAAAGCGTTCGGGCGTCGCTTATAGCGCATATAGGAATAACGCTTCTATTTGAAGGCTGTCTAACAATCTGCTGACCACCACGGTAGTGGTCTACGTTCAAAATCGGCAAGACATTCTTAGGAATAGTAGTTAGGCCCACGGCTATAAGGTTGCTGGACAAGAACTCAACGGCCTCATCTACCGACCTAAACTCCTCGACTAAGAGAAATCAGTAATTTCCTGAAATGCGGACCACCACACCAGCGCAAAGCACCACTGGGGCGGGCTCTCGGGCCGTAGCGGCCGGAAAAATGATATTTGAATTGGAAAGTGATCACTACCATGACGGTCATCGACCACTCCACACCCAAAATCAGGCTGTGGATCCGGAGAGCACAAAGATAGATCGAGACAGGAAAATGAAGGGGTTCTCGGGCAGTAATGCGTAAACTCATCCACATTTAGGTCACCTATCTCGAGCTCGTCGATCATGTCGGCAATGACTTGAGTCCGGGATTAAATGAGAAGTCTACCCAGAACGGGTGTCTACCGTTCAGATCTCCAAGCAAGACAAAGAGCCTCGGCGACCATGCCATGTTTTTTTTTTTTTGTTTTTTTTAAGAGCTCATCTGGCGACTGCCTACTTGGGCATTAGTCGCCGTATTAAAACTGGCCTAGTTCTAGGCTACTTGAAAAAAAATTAAAGAGACGAAAAACACCCCAAAAACGGGGAAAGGAAGCAAGCTCCTGCGTCGGGGGAGGTCCCCCCGGCGCCGCAGAGTGCAACCTAAAGGGGACAAAAAAAACAAAAGCAAAAAACAAAACAAAACAAAAAAAAACCTGCTTAAATAATAATAGGGAGAAGGCCGGCCTCCCCCCAAAAGTCAACAAGTCCACCAGTCAATGCGCACGCACTCGTCCCGAGTACAAGGGACAGGCGGTAGCGACCACGCCCATCCAGGTACCGGGACAGGTAACGTGCGCGAAGATCACCCAGACTGGGACATTCGAGAAGAATATCCCGATCAGACTGGGGGACGACGCAGTCGTCGCAATAAGGCGCGGGCGAGCGCTCCATCAAATAGCGATGCGTCACACGAGTGTGTCCGATTCGGAGACGACAGAAAGCGACCTGAAGCTGTCGCGGCATTGGGGAATGGGGCCATGGGAACAGTCGCGGCGCAATGGCACGCAACTTTAAGTTCCCTTCGACCGTCTCCCATCTTCTTTGCCAAGCAGTCCGAAGAGCTGCTCGTATTCCTGCCATGTAGTCGGTGTGAGGAAGAGCGAAACGCTGGTCCGGTCGCAGAGTCCTCGCGGACTCTTTAGGGCCCTCATCGGCGCGCTCATTCCCCACAATTCCTACATGTCCAGGAACCCAGCAGAAGATAATCTCGACATCTGCCCGGGTCGCCAAAACCGTGGCGTCACGGATATCGCAAACCAGGGGATGCGGAGATTCCAATGCCCTGAGAGTACTCAGGGCGCTTTGTGAGTCGCTATGGATCACAATCCGGTCTCCGAACCGGGCACGTCGCGTAATCTCCCGTACCGAGTGGTGTATTGCCACCAGCTCGGCCGTTAAGACAGACGCAGCGCCTGCAGAGCCCCGCTGACTTCAAACAGAGGGGATACAGCGTGGAAGCCGACCCCCTCTTGGGACTTGGAGCCATCCGTATACACTGGCACGGTTCCAGCATGACACGGTGTGCTCCAGAAAGGTCGAACGCAATACTCCCGGCACCGTACAAGCTTTGGGAGCAGAGGCGTGGCGACAAATAGCCAAATGTGGTACCCACCAGGGTGGCGTCCTGGGCAGAACCAGGGGCGCCACCGGCCCGAGAGCTATATCTAGCTCTCGAAGGAGTTTCCTGGCCCTAAACGCATCGAGATCAGCTGCGGATGCAGTGAGAGCTATTGGCGACTGAGGGAGCCGGCGGGCTCGCGCGTACAGGCGAGTGATGCACTGCACGCGGCGCAGAGCGAGTGGCATCTTCCCAGCATCGACCAACAGGCTCTCAATGGGGAAAGTGCCGAAATTGCCTGACGGTGGAATGTACGCAGAAATAACAGTATACCTCCTATCCAGGTGCAGCTGCACAGCTACTGCCTGGAGGAGGTATCTAAAGCGAAGAGAAGAACGGATACATCATGCTGGGTGTAATTCGCGCATCCTCCCGCCCGGCCTACATCTCGTGGTGGTGGGGTCGCAAATCCCTTATACCCCGGGAGGGTGAGCGGGGGGTACGCGCCCATCATGGTCTCCTGCAAAAAGATAGCTAATGGGGAACGGGACGATCCTCCGCAACTCTTCTCAGTTAGCCCAGAGACCGCGGCACCCGGAGGCATAACTCCGGGCTCTGTTGGCCGGACAATGCGCTGAAGGCGCTGACGCCTTCGAGGACTTATCGGTGGAGGTTGGGCTCGTCATGCATGCGAGTCTTTTCCTCCCTCCTCCTCGAAACTTTAGGCGAACGGGGAGGCTTTGGAGGTGGTATTTCCTCTTTTGAAGGATCCACCCAGCCTACCACTGGGTGTGGGCAAAGGAGCCGAAACTCCTTTAGTGCTGTCCTCCTTTCGAGGGGCAGCTTTAGGAACTCTGGAAGATGGCCTTACGACCCTTTCACGGGTGTTGCCTCCTGTAAGTCTAACGACTCAGTGGAGACGCATGGCAGTTTCGCCCTACGCGAAACCGTCACGCTGGGGAAAGGGAGGGGTTTGAACTCTTTGTGCCGCCATCTTTACCAGGGAAGCGCCCGCAGTGGGTAGAACCTTTCGCGGAAACGACCGTGCTCGTAGGCCTGTAGTGGCCAGGAGCAAAAGGTATCTTTCTCAACATTGAGGCATAGGAGGTCCCAGGCAGCGCCGGGTGCGCTAGGACTAAGTCCTTAGCCTCGCGAAATGAGAGACGATCCTGGGCCTGAACACGGTTTCCTTCTCAAGGAGATACGCACCACATTGCTTCGAAGAAGCGGTGTGCGGCTCTCCGCAATTGACACACTTGGCCACACACGATTTGGACTTATCGTGTGTGGCCTTTGGTCAACTTACACAAACTTCTGGTAACCCCAAATACGGATGAAGCGGTGACAATAGTAGCACCTTCGCGGCAGGGCACGAATGACTTCACACGGTAGCGATACCAACCGGCACGCACCGACTCAGAGAGCTTGTCACAGTGAAACGTGACGAAGAGTGTAGGGGTGTGTCTCGAGGCTCCTCCCTGTTTTCTCATCACATGTTCAACCTTGACAGCCCCATGGTTGGCCAGCTCTAAGATGATGTCATCTATGGAGTAGTCCACCTGTTCCCTCGCATAAACTACTCTTTTCAGGACGTTCATGGTAGAGTGCGGCGTCACACTCACAGGCGTGCCATCAAGTGTTCGAAGGGCACTAATTATGGCCTCCTCGGAGGGATTCGACGCATTCGCCAAAAGGCTCCCGTCCGAGAAACAGGTCACCTTCGACTCTCTACCAATCACACTAGCTAGAGTTCTCCTCTGATGGATCATTAGGCTCTTAGCCAACAGGCTGCCATCAGTGAAGCGAATCACAAGGAAGCGCTTTTTAAAGCCAGCGGGCTCGAAAACCCCAGGTAGCCTCTGAATGAAGGGCCTCGACGAAATCGAGGCTCCGCTCTGCGCAGTTCTGGCCTTCGTCTGGGACTCCCCACCCGGGGGAGCAACGGGACCGGACGTGCCGATCTTGGCTTGGTCGCTTGCCAAAGCGGCAGCAACCCCGTCCGTCCCCGTGGGGGGAGAGGAGCCCCGCGTCTTCTTCGTCTTTTTCTTGTTCTTATTCTTTTAAGGAGTGGAGGGTGGGGAATGAACCCGCTTCTTCCCTCCACCGGGAGGAGCACCCAGGCTAGATGGACCGGCCTCAGCAAGATCCTTCTCCGATATGGATAAGGTCTTGGCCTTCACAGGGGCACCAGTGGTAGAAGGAGATCCCCCCTCTCCTTGTAAAGCCTTTGATACCCGAGCTGTCTGAGGAAGACCATGCACAGGGGCGGACTCGGGTTCGGTGCTTGGCACCGAGCCCAGGTTGGTCCCCATGGAAGGTCCTATCGTCTGGGGCTGGGTTGCCTCAGGGACCATGTCCATCTCAGGAGTGACCTCCATTTGGTCACCACCTCCACTCGCAGGAAATCACAGGTCCCATCGTCTTTAGCCGGGTAAGAGAGGGGGGCACAAAACGGTGACCCCCTCTAAGCTCAAAATTAGAGCTGCAGGTCTTTGGAGAGAAGTGGGCGACGGGACCTGTCTTCCCTCCTACCCCTAAGGGGGTTGGCCCTATCGTGTCGCTCCCACCGAGAGCGGTCAATTATGGGTTACCTGCCTTTATTGGCAGTCCCCTTAGAAAGTAAAGGGGGGACTGCCGCTGGGAAGAGGGAGGCACCCGAGGGCACCTCTAGAGAAGGGGGTGAGGGGCAGTTTCCTGCACCTGTAGGCCTAGGAGAGGAATAAGCTTCCTCTCCGGGTACAAGATAGTTGGGGAAAGCACGGGAGGGGGGCGGGGGGCTTTTCGATGGTAAGAGAGAAACCTCCCGACACTTAGGGAAGACAAGGCCGCGCTTCAAGGCAAATCTCCATGCACTTGCCTCATGGAAAGTAGATATTATGACCTCCCTATGACCTCATGGTAAGTAGATACTATGACCTCAAGGAAAGTAGATACTATGACCTCAAGGAAAGTAGATACTATGACCTCCTTATGACCTCATGGAGTGTAGATACTATGACCTCCCTATGACCTCATAGAAAGTAGATACTATGACATGGAAAGTAGATACTATGACCTCCCTATGAGTTGGGAGGTTAAGAGAAAAGTCTCCATAGGTTCACAAATTCCAGAATGGGATCATTTACACATAATCGGTCCCGGTCTAACGTTAATAGGCTTTGCCAACCGACCCCAACCTTTAGGAGAAATTGTCTTAGAAATTTAGCCATACAGGATGGTGATAGCATAGCAACCTTATGTGTGTACTGGGGGAAAGGTGAGCAGCGTCAACAGTCCAGCATACCCCGTACCTAATACTTGCCCTAGCTGGCAGGCTTTCGGCCCTCGCAGTATAAAATACCACTTAACTAAGGCTCATTAGAAGACGTAAGAGCGCCAGGCAGCCAGAATCTCTGTCGGTAGGAGAGCAAGTTCGGAAGGGGGTAGGAGGGTATGTAATAAAGACAAGTAGAGATAGGTGGGTCCATAAATGAGTATGGTGGGTACTAGGGGATACCAGGATGGCATGCAGCTCAATAAGGAACCATGGCTACTTGGCTGAACTATGTACAGGTGGAAAAGGTGTGGGAGAAAACGTTGAGGGGAAAGTCATAAGGATAATAGTAAATAATATTTATAATAATATTAAATAATAAATGAAAATGATTTATATTAATAATTAATACAGATAATAATTATAATACATAATAATAAATAATAATAGTAAATTATAATAAATACTATTAAATATAAAAATCATACTAAATTTTAAAATTAATAGTACTAAATAAATTATTAAATAATAATAATATTCAATAATAATAACATACCAATAATAATAAATAATAATTACAAATAATATAAAAATCATACTAAATATTAATAATAAATACATAAGAATATAACAATAATAATTGTCATAATAGTAACTAATAATAATACCAATAAAAGGGTAAAGTAGTGCTGAGTGTGGGTGAGTGGAAAGCGCACCAACTTTCCCAGGCAAAATGAACCCAGTGACTTCAGGGCTTTCCCAATTTGCACTCAGACCAGGAGGATGTACAGTTCCTCCAGATACAAAGTTTAACAGGCTATACAGCAGGCTACCCTCCTGCGGGGCACTCAGGGGAGGAGGATCTGCCGCTCCTCCGGGTACAGAGTGTAACAAGAGGCTGAACAGGGTTCTCTTCCCAGCTGGTCTAAACCAAAGGGTAGAACTGAAACAAGGCATCAGTTTCTTGCCTCGTATTCATCTCGCATCGATTAAAAGAAAACCATGAAACCGGTCAATTGCAATGGCTTCTGGGTCCACAACCACACCACCTCACTCTCGATGGGTATCAAGTTATACCTTGACTATGCACTCGAGGGGCTCGTCGTCATCATCATCTGACGACTCGTTCGATGCTGCAGACTTCTTGCTTCCTTCATCGGACTGGAAGCGCTTGTGGGCGGCTTCGACCTCCGTCAACAGCTGCTCTCGTTCACCTGATGAGAACAAAAAGAATCAAGTGGTTCTTTTGATGGTTCCTTTGGCAGCCACCAGCGTCAAGGACACCTTAATATAAACCCGAATTAATAAAACCAAAATCCAAAAATAATCAGCAATGGATAGATACGTAAAGGACCCACTTCCTCCAAAAAGTCAAATTGCATTGCTTGATGCATTAGTCCGTCCCAATAATTCTCAACAGACGGTAGCAACCCCACCTGTAGCTCTACTGGGAATTATTGATCACAAAGCACCCCCATAATAGGACATACAATCAAAAGGTGTTATAATCATCTGAGAGACCAGACAAGTTGACAACCTTGTAAGGTTCACGGCTGCACTCCATCAAATGACGCATGTTCCGTGAGTGTGCCCAAATTCGCAGGCGACAGAAAATGGCCTAAAGCCATGGAAGCATTCAGGGTTAGGACCATAGTAAAAGACGCAAGGCAACGGCACGCAAATTTAGACTCCCATCTGCTATATCCCATCTTCTATGCCATGCAGCCTGTAGAGCTGACCTGATTCCAGCCATTTAGTCAGTGGGAATAAGCGAAAAGCTTGTCCGTTCGTGCAATCCTGTCATACTGTTTGGCACCCTCATTTCCAGGCAATCCCTACATGTCCAGGAACCCAGTGCAAGACAATCTCGTCATCCTCGCAAGATCTGTGGTATCATGGATACCGAGAACCAGGGGGATGTGGAGACTGCAACGCCCCGAGAGCACCCAGTGCGCTGGCTGAGTCGCTATAGATCACAATCCAGTCTCCCATTCTGAGCAGTGTATTACAACCAGCTCAGATGCAAAAAGCCCGGGTGCCCGGAAGAGCCTTGCTGGGTACAAAAATGGAGGAATGAAAACCGAACCCCTCCTCAGATTTGGAGGCATCCGTGGACACTACCATAACTCCTGCGTGACGTGGAATGGCAACAAACGTCCAAAGGTGGTACCCTCTAGAATAGACCCTGATGCCCCACTAGCTCGAGGACTACAAGCTCTTGGAGTTGCCTTGCCCTAATGCAAAAAGGCTTAGGGTATGATTGGCATCTCACCAAGGCATAGAGACCATCAAGAAGGGGCTTGGGCGAAATGAGAGCCCTTGGCACCAAGCAAGAAATGCTGTACTTTCACATACAAGTACATAATGTGTAGGCTAAAAAACGAGCGGCATCTTTCCAGCATCCAAACTTATCTACTACTTTCTTTATCTATCTTATGGCAATGATGGACGCTAAAATCAAGTTATTTGGAAATATGTTAGAACACCATCACTAATTGCAAGTTTCCCGAGTGGTCAGTTGCATCAATGTCACACAATAAAATTGAACTATTCAAAACTCTTTGCGTACCCCTAGGTGATTAAAATTCCCTTAACATCTTAACATAATCGACACCATTATGTGTATTCCTATCATCCATTATGGTTAAGGTTAAATAAACAGGAGATGTAATAAGAACAGAATAAGTCAAGCTCCAAGTAAAGACCTTTGATTGTGAACATGTAAAAATGAAAAGCCATCAATAAAAACACCTGAATGCAAATCAAACTAAAACCAGACCTTTAAGAGCACAAACCTTTTGACAACATGGCGTAAGGAAGTAGATATTTGCAATAGATCCTGTCCAACTTTGCTACACGGTCTTGAGCTGACTTGGGAATTCTCAGAACATCGGCTACTTTGGTCCAGAGCTCCTTCTCTATTACCTTCATTAGGCCTCCATGTTTTTCCACCACTTTGTACAGTTGCACCAAATCAAGCTCCAAACCACCTATCTGAAATTGAAAACAGACAATTATATATATTAAACTACTTTGATGGTTGTTCCTCTTAAATATGCAAATTGTTTACACATATTTACAATTTATACTATTGAATTTCTTTATATTTATCATTATAGCCCCAGAAGATGACCAAAAAGATCGAAAGGTACCTCGGGACAATAATAAATAAATTATAAATAGAGGAACCCTTATTCATAACCTTTTCCAAGACAAAAAAAATGTAATAAGAAAATTAGAAAAGAAGAGAAAAAAGTTAATTAAAGCTCAGATGGACCTGGTCTTCAATAAAATATGTATAGATATGTTATATAGAGAGAGAAATGAATCAAGTGATTACAAGCAAGCATATATGACCAATAGTGCGGAAGAAACATTTTTCCAACAAATCCCAGAGGTAGCAAGTATTGAACTCACTGAACCGAAAACTGGAGAATTTGTCTTACAGCTCCAGTGTGGATGAATATTTTCTCTAATAATGACATAATTAAACATTTTTTTCCCTTCATTACAGTATTTGAATTTAGTAAAAAAAATTCCCCACAAATCAAAAACCCAGAACATAGGCGAGCAATATCGACTATAACTTCAGAGTTGGGCAACTATTGCTTACACCAATCCCAGAACAAAGCATTTTCGAAGGCAAAAAAGGCCACACTAAAACCTTTTCAATAGCTTAACTAGAAGCAAGGGGAACGAAGTCCTGAGAATGAAACTTGGTGAAGTTTGTGGGTCATATTGATGGGGTTTGCTGCAGTAATAATATTCATTGTATAGCTCAAAATCACCACTAGCTGAATCAAGAAAAAAACAAACTAAAAATGACTTCTTACCACAGGATTCGACGCCAGTTCAATGTTCTGCTTAGCCAAGCACTTCTTGATGGCACGCAGTGCATGGTCATTAGGACCCCAGCGATGCATCATGCGATGGATGTACTGCTTGTAGGCAGTGAAGCGCATGTCATCATTAACACGGCATTCCGGCCGGAATGTGCTCGGAGGCACAATTCGACACAGGCCAAACTGCTCTGCTTCGGGGCGGATCTTCTCAATGTAATCGAGGGGATCCGTGAACTCCTCCTCGGAGGGGAAGAATGAGGGCGCTCGTGCCAGACGTGGTTGCTCACTAATGTGAAGTGGACCGGGGTCAATTACTGGGTCTGCAGAGAAGATGCTGCTAGATGCGTTCACAGAAAAGCGACCGCCCCTGTCAAAAGCAAGAAAGCTTAACTTCTGAAACCATTCATGGAGAGAAACTTGGCAATCATAAACAGTCATACAAATTCCCTCGCAATAATGATCGAGTGATTATCGACGGTGGTCTGAAACCAGGAGGAGGGGAAGGGGCAAAAAAAAAACCCCGAAAATTTATAAAAGAAACGGGGATTAAAAGGAAAAAATTATAAAGGGAAAGATAACAAATTTCTTCCAACCAAGGTTTCTTACCTTAAAACATAGGAATCAAGAAAATCAATAGGAAAAAATAATTTGGTAAAGGTTTAAGTACTCATTCCTAGCCATTTTATTTATTAGTAGGGATCTACAATTTAAACTGGGATCTGAACTAGAGTTATCAACATCACAGAGCAGCCATAATGAATTTGACCTGAATCTGGATTCGGTAAACAACCTAATCTGCCTCAACTTTATTTTTAAAAAAAGTCTTCATCTAGTAACTGCCAGCAGGAAATAGCCCCTAGCCAGCAGGAGATAGACCCTAAAATTATTAGGGAGAATTTTTAGGCTATTTTAAATTTAAAAAGCAAAACTACCTAAAAGAAAACTAAAGACCAACATTCAAAAGAAAAAGCTAGAAAGGTAACCTAGGGTACCATAAGAAAGTCATCTCACTCAGAGCCCCAAGCATGCCCTCAACAACCAAAAGCTAAATACTAGTGAGGGAGCACCGGGCCACCCCTCTTCCCAAACCCCTAAAATGACAGTGAGGTGTGAAACATTTCTTCTCTCAGTGCCACCAAAGGAAATAAGAACCGCAATTTCAATTTTGACTAAGTTTAAAATTTTTAAAAATAAGGAAAAAAAAGGCAAGAAGAAAAAGGAAGCGTGCCAACCCCAAGGGTAGGATCGTGTGGCCAAGAACATCTTCTGGCAACACTGAGGGGACACCAGGGATGTTCAAGGCAAAGGGAATGTGAGTGAGGACAATTCCCTGTGGAGCACTCTTTGACTTTTTTTTTAACATGCCCATTTGGCGACTGCTTTCAAGGGCATGGGTTGCCAGAATTAAAATTTCATGCCAAGTGAGAGGCTAAGCTAAAAATTATTACCCCAACCCCCAATAGACAAAAAACAACAAAAAAAAACTATCTGGCACCTGCATACTAGGGTAAAAGTTGCCGAAATCACATTATAGCCAAATACTAGACTATATTTTAAAAGAAGCAAAAAATATACAAAAAAAACAGTCAAACAACAAGCAAAAACAACAAAAAAAAACAATAAGAAAAAAGCAGCAAGAAGGAACCACACTCAGGCGTCGGGAGGGTAGGGAAGACCCTCCCCCAGTGCACGAACATGCGACTTACAATAAAAAGGTCAAAGAAAGTGGAGGAAGAGGCCAGCCTCATCAAAAAAGTCAGATACCCACAAGTCTGTGTACAGAATTCAAACAGAGGGGATATGGCTCGAAACCTGACTCCCCCCCCCCCTTCTCAGAATTGGAGTCATCCATATCCACTGGCAGAGATGGAGCGTGAGAGGAAGAGGTTCCCCAAAAGGCCGAACGTAATACTCTGAGTGCTGTAGAAGCTTTGGGAACAAAGCATAGCGATAATTTTAATATTTAGCTCATCTGGTGACTGCCTACCTAGGCTGAAAGTCACTGTAATCACTCTACAGCAAAATACTAGGCTAGATTAAAAAATATGTAAAAACACAAATACCAAAGATAAAAAAAACAGGAACAAGATAGAAAACAACAAAAACAAACATGGGGGAGCCTCGTCCTAAATGTCATATAGTCCGCAAGTCAGTGTATACGAATCCATCCCTAGTACAAGGGAGAAGCGGTAGCAACACCACATTTCCCAGTACCAGGACAGGTAACATGCGCGAAGATCACCCAGACTGGAACATTCAACAAGAATGTGCCGAACAGTCTGGGGGACAACGCAATCGTTGCAATAAAGTACAGGCGAGCACTCCATCAAATGGAGGTGCATCCCGCGAGTGTGTCCAATTTGGAGACGACATAAAGTAACCTGAAGCCATCACGGCATTGAGAGGTAGGTGTATGGGAATAGTCACGCTCCAATGGCACGCAACTTTAATTTCCCCGCGGCTGTCTCCCATCTTCTTTGCCAAGCAGCCCGGATTCTTGCCAAGTAATCGGTGGGAAGAGCGAAATGATGGTCTGGTCACCCAGTACTCACAGATTCCTTGGAACCCTTATCAGCGCACTCATTCACCGCGATTCCCATATGTCCAGGAGCCCAGCAGAAGATAATAACATTGGCCAAAACTGTGGCATCACGGATACCATGAAGCAAGGAATGTAGAGATTCCAATGCCCTGAGAGCACTCGGCACTTTGTGAGTCGCAATAGATCACAATCCAGTCTCTGAACAGCGCATGACGGTTATCTCCCGTATCAAATAGTGTATTGCAACCAGCTCAGACATGAAGACAGACAAATCGACTAGCAGAGCCGAACTGACTTCAAATAGAGTGGATACGGTGTGAAAATTGACCCCTTCTTAGGACTTGGAGCAATCCATATACACTGGCACGGTTCCAGCGTGACATGAGATATGCTCCAAAGAGGTTGAATGCAATACTCCTGGCGCTGTATAAGCTTTAGGAGCATAGGCATTGTGACAAATAATCAAAGGTGGTACCTTCCAGGGTGGCCTCCTGGAGAAGACCAGGAGTACCACTGGCGCAAGAGCTACACCAAGCTCTCACGAGTTTCCTAGCCTTAAACCCAAAGGATTTAGGCTATGACTGGTGTCTCTCAGCGGCATAGGCAGATGCAGTGAGAGCTGTTGGCGACTGAGGGAGGCACGAGGCTCGCACGTACAGACAAATAGTGCACACTGCAGAGAGGGTGGCATCTCTCCAGCATCGACAAGTAGGCTCTCAATGCGGGACATGCAGAAGGCACCGGTCGACAGGTAGAGGCGGCTGTTGTGGATACACGCTCGGCTGCAGAGGCATAAAACTTGTATCTGTTGCAAAGCTTCGAACGAACAAAGGATCAATGGAAAAGTAAGGTAAGCACCCCAGGGGCTGAACGTCACAAAACCAAGAATGCCCATGGCATGAGTACAAGAGAGCACAAAAAAAGTACGGCATGATTCCATCTTCTTACCGTCTAATTGACTCAGCGCCACTGGCAGGGGACTGCCGCCTGCTATGAGGAGCGGAGACCCGACTCCACTGAGAGAGGGTGGAAGAAGAAGCTGTCGTGCCATCAGAGCTCTGAGAAGGCGTTGGACTGAAAGAGAAACAAAAAAATATAATTAAATAGAAGGATAAGATCGATGAGAACAACCACTTTCCGTCTCATGGGAGGCATATATTAAACATTATTATGCAAGTTTTGCATGGTGAAATAAAATAGAACCCATTTATAAACATGAAATGTGTTCAACAGCTCAATATTGGTCCGATTTG
The DNA here is from genome assembly GCA_963969495.1 of Ceratothoa steindachneri. Taxonomy (NCBI): domain Eukaryota; kingdom Metazoa; phylum Arthropoda; class Malacostraca; order Isopoda; family Cymothoidae; genus Ceratothoa; species Ceratothoa steindachneri. The sequence goes on from OZ018339.1 coordinate 46,584,742, forward strand.
GCATCTTCCTTTTCTACTTGATGATGTAAATGTAGGTGTGGCTAACTCTCACACCGCAGCATTCAAATGCATAATACACTTAAATTGTCCTTAAAGGCACCATGGCATCCAGATGAAACTCTGTCCAGGTAGGAACAATCCTCTTGGCAAAAAAGGCTGAGGATATAGCCATAATGATATAGTAAATAATAATATAATAATTAATACTTATACTAATAAAAAGTTATAATACATAATGATAATACACAATAATAATACCCAGTAATAGTAATACACAATAATTATAATACATATTAATATATAATTATAATCAAATAATATAAAAATACTAAATAATAATGAAAAATAAATAAAGATACTAAACTTTCCCAGGTCGTGAACTTGTGTGTTCGATCCAACCCAGTGACATCAGGGCTTCCCTAATTTGTGCTGAGGCCGGGAGGATGGGCAGCTCCTCCAAGTACCAAGTGTAACAGGCTACCCTCCTGCAGGGCACTCAGGCGAGGAGGATGTGCAGCTCCTCCGGGTACAGAGTGTAACAGGCTACCCTCCTGCAGGGCACTCAGGCGAGGAGGATGTGCAACTCCTCCGGGTACAGAGTGTAACAGGCTATACAGTAGGCTACCCTCCTGCAGGGCACTCAGGCGAGGAGGATGTGCAGCTCCTCTGGGTACAGAGTGTAACAGGCTACCCCTCTGCAGGGCCGTTTGCAGGCGCCAAATAAATATAATCTACAGGGTGGCCTGGAAGTCCCTCCCCAGCCATATAATATTATGTTCTAGTTAGTTATGCAAGTATTAATAATTTCTTTCTTCTTTTTCAGAGAAAATATGGCAGATGAAAGTCCATTTACACTTGAAGAGCATCTTGTGACAAGTATGTGGATACATGAGCGCAACAATACTGGTGACACCCTGGACACAATAATATATATGGATGAGTAGGAACTTATGGGCCACCCTGTACATATGTGAGAGTTAAATAATAAAGAAAAAATTAGATTCATTATTGGTTCTAAAATGCTATTCAAATACAAAGGCCAACGACTCTAAACTTGTCCCTCAGGACAGCCTGACAGAAAGTACCGCCACTTTTAATTGCGGTAATATTGATGCGGCCTGTAACACAGGCTGTAGGATAGGATCAAAGTTTTCTCCCTTAATCTCCCAAGCAGTCAAGGAAGAAGATAGTCCATCTGTTCCTGGAGAGCTATAAATAACCACAACAGCAGACCTGAAGTCAACCCCATTGGGATAAAATAGATCGGCCACATAAAAGAAAATATATGAGGGATGGAGCAAGTTTGATGGGTGATAGACAAGGAAACAATCCTCTGATTGTGTGCTAAATAGAAACATGCATGGTCAAATCAAGAGGGGAAAATACAAACCAGAGTAGTAATAGTAGTAATTGATCAGGAAAGTAACATCAGACTTCTCACGATGGGATTACAGGATAATATTTCCTATCAATCTCATACAAGGGTAGGTCTCTTACCTCGTTAATCTGGGTGGAGGCCATCCACGGAGGACATCTGGTGACATAACGGGACTCATCGGAGCTTCGGAAGAAGAGCTCCAACCCTCTTCTTTAGCAAGTGCCGCGGCCACTCTCTTCGCTTTCCGGTTCCTCCTCTGCTCTTCCACTTCATGTAGGTCAGACTCGGTAGCCTTCGTGGCTGCCAGAGTGCTCGAGCGACCGCTCCTTCTTTTCACCGTAACTTCCGCCACTTTGGAAGGTTTGGATTTGAACTGTGGTTGGAAAGATGGCGTCGTCTTCGAGGGAGCAGTTTTAACAGGGGTCGATTCTGTACTCGTGAGGAGAGTGGAATTTGTCGGTTCAGGCAATTCCCCTGACTCCTTGTCGAGCGACAGAAAGAGAGTGGGTGTGGATTTGGGGGCTTTTTCCAATGGCTTCTCCTTAGACTTAGGGGAAGATGCGGTGGTAAAAGTGTCTGGCAAAGAAGCTGCGACTTTAAGGAGGCCTTTTGGAGAAGTAACGAGGGGGGGAATGCGGAGATCCTTAGGTGAGGGTGGGGGAGGCGAGGAAGGGCACAGCGAAATACCAGAAGACTGAGCAACGGATATTTCCGCCTGGGCAATGGATGCCAAATTCGCTCTGAGGGCTTTCTGGAGAGCGATGCTTCCTGACTTAGGGGAAATGGGCTTAACAGCAGGAGAAGGTGGTAAAGAAGGTGGTCCTTCTTCTTCTGTAGTTCTGTGGTATTGCTGAGCAAGCTGCGCTGCCTGCTGCAAAATCAAGCCCGCTTCTGCCGCACCTACTAGGCCTTGTGTCTTTGCCAACATTTGCTGCACAAGCTGTGCAGGTAGTTTTTCACCTAGGGTGGCCATTGCCAATGGTAAGTAGTAAAAAGGGGAAGCAGAGGGCGGAAGCGGAAATTTAGAGGGTCCTTCAGTCTGTGTACCACTTTCATTTCCACGAAGTTCATCCTGGCTATCATCAAGATCACACTGGATGGCAATCGATGTACTACTAGAGGATTTGACGGCAGGAACCCCGATATTTACTGCTTCAATTTCCAACTCTTCACTATCGTTTGATTCTGATTCCAGGTCTTTAAGATTGACTTCCGCTATATTTCTTACAGAACTTACTTCTTGGTCTAATATCACTAAATCTTCTTGAACTCGTGCGTGTTCTTTTCCCAAAGAAATAACGTCCTTGTCAATAGATTTGCCTTCTTTATCAATAGACATAGTTTCTATCTCGATAGGCTTACCCTCTTTCGGCAGGAAAGTTTCTCTCTCAATAGGCCTAGCTTCTGTTTTGACAGCTCTACCCTCTCTTTCAGTAGGTATAGCGTCTTTTTCGAGTGGCTTAACCTCTCTTTCCACAGGCCTAGACCCTCTTTCCACAAGACTAGCCTCTCTTTCCACAGGCCTAGCCTCTTTTTCCAAAGCCCTAGCCGCCTCTCTTTCCACAGCCTTAGCCTCTCTTTCCACAGGCCTAGCCTCTCTTTCCACAGGCATACTCTCTCTCTCCACAGGCCTAAACTCTCTTTCCACAGGCATAGCCTCTCTTTCGACCGACTTACACACATTTTTGACAAGCCTAGTCTCTCTTTCTATAAGCCTAGCCTCTCTTTCCACAGGCCTAGCCTCTTTTTCCACAACCCTAGCCTCTCTTTCCACAGGCCTAGCCTCTTTTTCCACAGGCCTAGCCTCTCTTTCCACAAGCCTAGACTCTCTTTCCACAGGCATAGACTCTCTTTCCACAGGCCTAAACTCTCTTTCGACAGGCTTAGACACTCTTTCCACAGGCATAGCCTCTCTTTCGACCGACTTAGACACATTTTTGACAAGCCTAGTCTCTCTTTCTGCCGGCATAGAGTCTCTTTCTACAGTGCTAGCCTCTCTTTCGACAAGTCTAGACTGTCTTTCCACGGGCCTAGCCTCTCGGTAGGCAAGCCTAGAGTCTTTTTCAACAGTACTTACCTCTTTGATGAGCTTAGCTTCTCTTACGACAGGCCTATCGACATAGCTAGTCTCTCTTTCAAGAGGCCTAGCGTCTTTCTCAAAATGCCAAGCATCTCTTCCGATAGGTCTAACGTCTCTCGAGTGAGATCTAACATTTCTCAAGTGAGGTCTAACATCTTTTGAATGAGGTCTAACATCTTTTGAATGAGGTCTAACATCTCTGTTGACAAGCCTGTCATCCCTTTCAACACGAATGGGATCATTCTCAAAAGGCTCTTGTAATCTATCTAAGGATTTTGCTTCAATTTCCATTGGCTTGGTTTCTTTGTGAGGTACTGAAAGCTTTGAAGGCCCTTCTATCACTCTGGAGTCCTTTCCTATTTGTTTTACTTCCTTTTCCAATGATATTACAGCATCATCCACCGGTATTACCTCTATTTCTGTAAGCTTCACTTCTTTCCCAACATATCTCGCCTTTTCTTTGGCTTTGATTTGCTTTTCTAGGGAAATTTCCTCACCATCATTGGTTTTCAGCGCTCTCTCTTTAGCTATTTGTTTGTTTTCACTCATGTTGTCTTCTTTAGTAGAAACATCCACCTCCTTGAATACAGTTCTGGCTTCCCTATCTACTGTCTTGCCACTTTCTTGAGGGTTGGAAGAGAACGTAGAAGTAATCGTCTTTCCAGGATCCTTCATGGGCAATTCTTTACTTGGTGGACTTTGCCAAACAACAGAATCCTGTCTAGTCAATCGTTCTGATGGCGAGGGCTTAACATTGAGGGCTTGATGACTAGATCTTGACACATGAGTGACTTCTGAAGAAAGCTGAGGAGTAGTAGCGAGTGTTGATGGGAGAGTGGGTGGAATGATTTTCTTTGTTTTTGATGAGGCAAGACAACCGACCTTATTTACAATAGGATTGTTATTTGGTAGAGAAGGTAGTTTAAGCTGATCCCCAATGGATAATTTCATAACAGACTTCGACATAGACTGATGGTATGGAGACAAAGGGGAGGGAGTTGTGACTGGAGATGAATCATCTTCTTTACCTAGTTTAGCAGAAAACACTTTAGCATCATTTTTATTAGTTAAAATTGTCCTCTTAGGCGTTTTATTTAGCATTTTAACGTCTTTCAAGCTTTCTTTCCCAATAATACTTGAATTTTTGAGATTGAGAGGAGTTGGTGGCTTAATAGGGGATATTATAGGAGATGGATGAATATTTTTGATGCGTTGTGAAAAGGGAGAGGTAACTTCCAAAAGGGTGTCCTTATCAGGCTCAAAGGCATAGACACTACTCTCATTCAGAGGTGAAAAGGCTTCTGATGCCTTCTTTTCATCGACGTTTTTAGTTTTAAATAGAGTTTTCTTTAGAATTGGTTCTCTTTTCTTTTCAAAATCCCTTCCTTTTAATATTTCCTTTCCACTAACATTCAAATTATTAACAGATATTATTGGCTTTTTGTCTTTTGCCTGGAACTTGTTTTTTATTGGCACATTTTGCTTCTCGCTTCGGAAAATATTAGAATCTTGACTAGATTCACTTATTCCTTGACTGTTTGAGGCGGATGTTGTGGGTAATGTCATTCTCGAACTTGAAGACAATGGGTTACAACTTAGCTTGACTTCAAAAGTAGGGGCTTTGGGTACTTTTAGGACAGGGTCGTCTATCGTGCCCTTGTTCGGAACATTATTATAAAAAGTCTTTGGTGAGAGAACTATCGAATTCGTTTCCAGTTTAGATACATTTCCTTTATGTTTCATAGGAGTGGTAATAAGAGCTGGCTTCGGCTGGGAAAGATTTGAAGTTGTCTTTGCTATTTCACAGACTTCAGGATCACCATTAACCATAATGGTTCCCTGGACCATTCCAGTAGTTTTTGAATTAGACTTAACATTATTTTGAAATATAGGTTCCGGTATAGAAGCAGCGTTAGAACAACTATTGATAGAATTTTGAGACTCAATTGAATTTTCTTTTAAATGAGGTTGAGGAAGTAAAGCACAATTTGTTAATTGCTGTGCAGGAGCATCATTCGATGTTGAGGTTGATAGAACATAGGGAGGGGAAGACTGAGAGACTTTGGTTACAGCTTTAGGACTCGTCATACTTTGGTCTGGCATCTTTGGAATAACTACTGAAGTAGTTGTATAAACAAAGTTACTGAGGATCATATGAGAAGTAATGGTGTTCAAAGGTAAATTTGCTCCTGTCTGCGAGAAAGTCTTACTTGCTTCAGCTAAATCACTTGAGGTTACTTTAATAAGAGAACCTGATAGTGGTTTGCTTATCAAAGATTCTGTGACTGTAGTAACAGGAAATATTTTGGACACAGTTTGAGAAACAACGGGAGGCGTTACAACAGCAGAAAAACTGTAAAATGCAGAATTTCTTCTTTCAAGGGAACACATTTCAATTTTCAAACTTTTGTTCTTTTTAAGAGTGGAAAGAAGGTTGGAACATGGACCAGGTAAATTTTGTTCTTCCGATGGTGTAGGGGTGAAATTCAAACCATCATCTCCCATGTTAATTCGAACATCGTTTTCCTTGTCTTCAGACGATGACTTAGATGCATCAACAATGCTTTGAAATGATTCTGAAACTTCACAAGGTTTATCGGGGCCGAGGGTTTCTTTGGATTCCAACTTATGTGCAGTTTCTGATCCGATACTAGTATCAATGACTATGCGATTAACTTTTGTACTGTCTATAACTAAACTAGGAGTTTCCTCTTCATCGCTGCTGGATGTTGTTGTTGTGGATTCACTAGTAACAGTGGGTAAAACGGAATTAACAGGCAAAACAGGAACAGGAATACTAATATTACCTTTTATGGACTGGGTTCCTTCATTATTAGCTGATATAGGTTGTAGTGATTGAAGAAGATTTGCATTACATATGCTAGCATTTACATCTGGAATTGGGCATGTTACAATTGACCCAGGAGGAATCAAATTCAAAGGCGTGGACACTGAGGGAACCGAACCTGCAACTGCATTTGATGAAGCCATGCATGCCATCGTCTGGGGGCAAATAATGGGGCCCATCTGAGAAGTAATGGGTCTTGCCCCTGGCAAAGAAATAGGAGAAGGTGCAACAGGCATCATATTCACCGCCACAAACTGTGCTGGTTGGCCATGTTGCAAAGTTTGGTGGAATGGAACAAGAGATGGAATAACATTGGTTTCAATACTGCCGGGTGGTAAAGTTACCAATGACTGGGTCCCAGAAGAAACCAAAGAAGCTTGGGGTTTAGGAGCAACCTTTCCAACCACATTTTGCGTAACCACTCGAGCGACAGCTCCAACATTGCTGTGTAAATGATTCTGCATTGTGATGTCAAAGGGGGTAGCCACCATATTAGGCATGGAAGACGTAACAAATACAGGTTGGGTGATGATTTTAGGGGAGGAGGGTGTCACAAGCTGACTCTGATTGATGGCCATGGTTTGTGTAATGACAGCTTGTACAGCAGAAGTCATACCTGCAATAGTGGTAAAATTCTGAGTGATTGCTTGCAATGGCTGGACACCTGTCGGAATACCTTGAACAGTTTGAAGTCCTTGAGGCAATGATTGCATGGCCTGAACGGCGTGGGGCATCCCTTGAATAACGTGCCCCACTTGAGAGGCTGACAAGATGGGGGCAGAGGAGTGTAAATGACCAACAGAGGCAGCCTGGCATGTGTTTGCCGGAAATTTGGGCGCTATCTGAATGGGCTTGGGGGCATTTTTGACTGAGGCACCAATTCCCTGCCCCGAATTGCCACTCACTGATGACTGTGTCCAAGATGGCTTGGGGGCAATAAGGACCTGCTTTGAACTGGGCTTGGGCGGTACCTGATCTAGTTTAGGAATTTTAAGACCTTCAGCCAAGGTGGAAGCAGGGTTGACTGGAAGTGGGGCGGGCGCTATAGTTACTCCATGTCCGAGGTGAGCGATTCTCGGGGGAAGGAGGTTGGTGGGTAACTGACCCGGGGCAACATGGATGTTAGTCTGCGGTCTCAGGGGGGTTAGCGGCCTGGTGTTTATAGCGATATTGACACTGGGAATTGGTATACTCAGCATTGGGTCGGCATTTACAGAAGGGAAGGGAATGAAAGTGGTTACAGCAACGTTTGAATTGTTAATACTGGCAGAGTTTGGCTCAAGGATCGGGGTAGGTTTAGTGGTAGGGAGGGGGGTAACCACCGGTGAAGGTAGAAGCAACGGAACAGCGACTTCTTTTTCAAGCGAAGATGCGATAGTGAGGTCTTTTTTATCGATGCTGCATTCAGTAATTTTATCAGGGACAAAATCTCCAGGTGCTCTCTGGCCTGACGTGCAAGAGTGAGTAGACTGCTTTAAGGTTATGAGAGATGCTCGGTCCTTTACATCAGATAAGTGAGAAGATATGCTTGGTGCAGGTGCTAATTCAAAGGGCGGAACGACAATTGCTTCTTCACTTACTTGTTTTGGATTTTCAGAGTTGCGCGAATCAAGAGCCTTCAAATCTTGCAAGAATAAGGGGGCTTCCGTATCTATGTAAGTCAAGGGTGATTCTGCTTGCTTTCTTTCCTGCAGATTCCTCACAACATCACAAAGCTTTTTCCCAGTACTACTTTTGCGGGGGACAGGGGAGCCAGAAGAGGGAGAAGATTGCATAAGAGGGGAAGCTGTGGCGCTCAGGTCTTCACTCGCTGCAATCTCTTTGTCAATCTCCTTCTCAGGGAGTGGCATCTCTGGTGGCGGGGATTTTTGTTTCGGTTCTTCCCCTTCGACTTCCGGCTTTGCCAAAACGTCTGGTTGTAGCTGTGGTTCCTCCAGTTGACTCTTTTCTAGTTTCGGATCATCCTCTTGACAAGGCTCATCATTTTGCTGTTCCTGAACTTCAGGTGAGATTTTTTTATCTTTCACCTGTTCCAGAGAATCTAGCAAGGTTCTATTTGTCTTATCGGGACTCTTATTGCCAGAATTAAGATCTTTCTCGATCTTATCGTAAAGTTGATCGTCCATATCTTTTTCAAAATCCTTGGCAACACTTTCTAAAACTGCATTTAATTTCGCTTCATCATGAATACTATTTCTTCGACGTGAGAAGATGGATTTTTTCCACTGAGAAACAGCCCCTAGCCCACCTTCTGCAGGTTTCTGCTTTACTTCCTTTGCATTACTTGGTTTTGACTGACTGGACGAAACACCAGAAGTTGATGAGTGACTGGGTTCTGTTGAATCCAGCTTCATATTTGCACTTATTACAGATTCCATGGAACCAAACTTTCGTTTTAATCGGATACTCTTCGGAGAGGTATTTTGATCACTGTCGAGGGACAAAGTTCTTTTACAACGAGAGGAAAACATTAAGCACTTGGGTTTTGACATCTTTTTAGATTTCAAAGTCGGGTTGCATCCTTCACTATCTTGAGAGGACTCAACATTATTACCAACATTAGGGGGTTCTTCAACTGGACCGTTTAGTTTTGGTGGAGTAAGGCGTTCACTGATGTCAGGTTGGGCCACAGGAATCTCTTCTTCCTTGAGGTTACCATTCATCTCAGGATTCTTTGGTTCAACTCTTTTAATGGGTTCATCTTTAGAATCAAGCAAAGAATCACTGACAGTAGTAGTTCTTAGCAATCCCTTTGGACTCACAGCATTATCAGAACTCTTTATCTTTAAAATAGGAGTCGAACAGGGCTTTGTTGTGTCTTCTAACTCCATTTCTTTGATATTTTCATTTTTATTGGACAGCATGACTTCGCTATCAGACAAATCCTCAGTTTCTATTGCTGCAAGTGAAGGCATCTCTGAAGTCATCTTCTCGCTCTCTTTTTCTTTTCTGGAATTCGAATCATCATCCAATGTTTGCTGAATTTCTTTTTTAGCCACTTTCACAGCCTCAGGGAAAGGTCTTTTCCTGAGAACCTTCTGGATGCTGGTTGTCATTGTGGTCTCTTCTATGGAAGGCTTCGGCGAACTCTGTTTTTCTGGTTTGATCGAAGATGGCGAGAGCTCCTTCACAGTGGAATGCTGGACACTGGTGACATCCTTTGGGGCTGATTGTCGAGTCAATTTTGGCAATTGGGGGGAAGTGTGCCTGTGCAAGACCCTGATGGCCCTAGGAGAGAGAGAGTTGGGTACTTCAATCGAAGGATCACATTCCGACGTCTTAGGGGAGCGACTTCGATTCCGGCGCAAGGGTAAAGCAGATGGTGGGCAGACCTTATCCTTCTCCCCTTCACCTGTGGCATTGCTCCCCTCAGCAAGAGCCACGCTCGTAAACCTTAAGTGCCTCTTCGTTACCTCGGAACAAGACGAATCCACCTTCTTCTTGGGTGAGAGAGGATCAGGAAGAGAGACGGGAACCTTAGCACGACCTGCGCTTCTCTTGCCAAGAGCAGTTTTGGCCTGTAACTTCGACTCCTTTGTGAGACCGGGTTCTTCTTTAACTTCCTTCTCGTGGCGTTCGGCGATTTCATGTATACATTTCTCCAAATCGACAACTTTGTTTTCTGAAAGACAATAAAGTGGAGTGATGGGACAATGAGACCATGATCCATAGAGGAGAAAGCAGGTAAATGTTTAACAAGTCCCTCATCTCAGATGAGAAAAAGCCTGAGACATAAATAACCACTTCCTCATTGATGCCAACGTTTTAGAGCAAAATACAACTATTTTCCTATAAAGTAAGGTAGGCTCACATCCATCGCACAACCAGCCTAACTGGCATGTGCCTGCAACAACCTCACTCATTATGTTTTGAACTTGAGGAAACAAAACTTAAGAGTGCAACTCAGAGCCAGGAGCCTCTAACCAGGTTTAGTTGCTTTTTATGACATGTGCCTTAAGACTAGATTTTTTTTTTTACTCCCACATACAGGCCAGATAATGCAAAAATGCGTACACCCTTGACAAGTTGATAATTTAAGTGGGGTGTGGACCCAGAGGAGTTAAATTTGTATACGGTAAATGATGCTTGGGGTTTCTCATAAATGCCCTTCCTTAGTTCAAAAGTCTGAGTGTAATGAGTTCATACCTCAAGAGAATAAGTAAAGTGAAAGAAAGTGGGGGAGAAATCCACTTTGTAAAGAAAAAGGTTAAAGGAAAATAAAAGCAGTCAGTACCAAAAAAAATGAAAGACAATAAAAACCTGTACACAGGAAAGCAATTCAAAATGGTTAGAAAGAGGAGAGACTATTTTAATGAACAGAAAGAGCAAAAATGCAAGATTTTTTTTACAAGAATCCGCATTGATCGTCTAAATTCCTTACAAGCCAACACCCAACTAGACCACACAGGGTGAGAAAACATCAATAAACATACTACAACTTTTTGTCAATGACTTGAGTTCTTTAATGCTGCTAATTGATATATTGTCTTCCTCTATATCATCATCACTCAAGTCTTTCCCCTTCTGAGATTCTTTGGCGAGTCGCTGACTCATCAATTCCAAATAGACTTCGGCCACTTGCTTTGTCTTTCGACTGGGGCGATTTCGCAAACTGGAGCAAATGCTGAAACAAAGAATCATCTTTATAGTACATTTGGTTGGCTATTTTAACAATCAACTGACTGCAGTTGTGTACAGTACTATTTTTAGATACCTATGGAAATAGATTATTTAATTACCCAAAATTTAATAATATCACTATCTAAAATTCACCACCATAAATTAGAGAAAAAAATATGTAAGTAAAAATTGGTAAATGGTGACAATAACTATGAAAAGACCACATCACATTTGATGAGATTATTCAGTATTTTGTTTTGTTTTGTTTTGTTCAGCCAAATTCATTGAATCCTATGAATTGCCATCTTTGGCTTTTTGTATCTTGTCAATTTTGAAATAAAATAAAATAATCTATGAATATATTTATTTTATAGGGCCATTTGCCAATTGCTACCAAGGGCATTATTATTATTTTTTTTTGAGAGAGAGAGCCCATCTGGTCAAAAGTTGACATACTCACAAAAGAGCCTAGGTTAGGTTAAAAAAACAAATAACAAAGATAAAAAGAAAGACAAATGACAAATAAAAAAGAAAGCAAAAAGGCAACAGGAAGAAAGCCCGCTCCACCGTCTGGGGTAGCCCCCCCCCCCTTGCACAGAAACATGCGACCTACAAAAAAAAAAAAACAGTCAAAAAAGTGGAGGCCAGTATCCTCCAAAAAGTTGTATAGTCCACAAGTCAGAGTGCACGAACCAGTCCTAAGTAAAAGGAAAAAGCAGTAGCGATCCCACTCGTGCCGGCAGTGGGACAGGTAGCATGCGCGAAGATCACCTAGACTGGGACATTCAATAGGAATATGTCAAAACAGTCTGGGGGACAACGCAGTCATCACAATAGGGTATAGGCGAGCATTTTATCAAATGGTGGTGTGTCCGATTCGGAAACGACAGAAAGCAACCTGAAGCCCTAGCGCCATTAGAGGGTAGGTACATGGGAACAGTCGCAGCACAATGGCAAATAACTTTAAGTTCCCTTCGACCGTCTCTTGCCATGTAATCAGTGTGAGGAAGAGCGAAACGCTGGTCTGGTCGCAGAGTCCTCAAGGACTGTTTGGCGCCCTGATCAGTGCGCTCATTCCCCGATATCTTACATGTCCAAGAACTCAGCAGAAGATAATCTCGACATCCACCCGGCTCGCCAAAACCGTGGCGTCACGGATATCGAAAACCAGGGGATGCGGAGATTCCAAAGCCACCGAGAGCATTAAGGGCGCTTTGTGAGACGCTATAAATCACAATCCGATCTCCGAACCGGGCACGTCGCGTTATCTCCCGTATCGAGCGGTGTATTGCAACTAGCTCAGCTGTGAAGACAGACGCAGCGCCTGACAGAGCCCCGCTGACTTCAAACAGAGGGAATACGGCGTGGAAACTGACCACTCCTGGGACTTGCAGCCATCTGTATACACTGGCACGATTCCAGCATAACACGAAATGTGCTCTAAAAAGGTTGAACGCAAAACTCCTAGCACTGTAAAAGCTATGGGAGCAAAGGCATGGCGACAAATAGTCAAAGGTGGTACCCTCCAGGGTGGCATCCTGGGCAGAACCAGGAGCGCCACCGGCCCGAGAGCTATACCGAACTCTTGGAGTTTCCTAGCCCTAAACCCAAAGGCCTTAGGGTATGAATGGCGTCTCTCGGCGGCATAGGCACCATCGAGATCAGCTGCGGATGCAGTGAGAGCTGTTGGCGACTGAGGGAGGCGCCGGGCTCAGGCGTACAGGAGAATAATGCACTGTGCACGGCGCAGAGCAAGTGGCATCTCCCCAGGATTGACAAGTAGGCTCTCAATGGGGGACATGCAGAAGGCACCGGTCGCCAGGCGAGGGCCAGTGTGGTGGTAGGAGTCCAACTTCCACAATACACACTGGGCTGCGTATGCATAAAACTCGCATCCGTAGTAGTACTTCGAACGAAAAAGGATCGATAAAAAAGTAAGGCAGTAATCAACATTCAAGACGCAGAATGTCACGGAATGAATATCCATGGTGCGGGAACAAGAGACCCTAAGGCTGCAAATATGAGCCTTCCAGGTGAGGCGTCAGCCAAATACAAGACCAAGGAAACGGTGAGAGTCCACCACTTACAGGCGAAACCCCTTTAGAAACAAGTCTGGGTCAGGGTGGACCCGTGGAAAGGGGCAGAACTGCACCACCTTAGTCTTAGCCAAGGAAAGGAAAATCGAAGCCTGTGCGCTTCGGTATAGCGAGAGACGCGGTTCAATGCCGGTTGGAGTCGACGCTCCAGAGTTGGTATCTGGGCTGCACCAAACGAGAATGAAAGGATGTCCACATAGAGCGTAGCGAGAACATCTGGCAGCACCGAGGTGATGTAGCTCATGCTCAAGGCAAACAGTGTAACACTGAGGACACTTCCCTGCAAGAACCTCTCTTCCTGCTCCATTAGGCCGAAGAGGGGTCTCCCCACCAGTATGCGGAATCGATGATCTTGCAAACATTCACATATAAAGACTGGGCGTCCCGTTGCCTCAATCGTGTGGAGGCTACATGATACCGTATCGCCATGTGGTATCATAGGCCTTCTCCAGATTGAAAAACACTGTGGCGTAGTGATATCTATGAAGGAAGGCCTTGCAGATGGCATTTTCCAGTGAGAGCAAAACATCCGATGTGGAGTGGAACTTCCGGAAGCTGCACTGTGATGAAGACAGGTCGCCTAGGCTGCAGGGTTGGCAAAAAAAACAAAAATTTTGAAAAAGCCCAATAAAATCTGGGTTTTATTCTGGGTTTTTTCAAAAAACAAATGCTACTAGCACTAGAATAACATAGAAAAAGAATAGCTATATCTATTTTTATATAATATTAATAATTACTTAGTTTAATAATTATATTATAGTGAGAACAGATCACAGTAGCAGACTACTGATTAAGAATTGTGGGTACCCATGATAGCCATAACTTGTAGAAGAAGAGATGAATTATTATGAGTCAGTATCAGAGAAATAACCTTAATTTGATACATATTTGTTGAAATTATAAACATAAATATGAATTTTGAATAAAATAATAAGTAGCATCTATTTCTTGAAAAAAATGTAATTTAAAAAAAAAAACGGGGGTTTTCAAATTTTACTTGAAAAAAGCAAAAAAAAAGCCACAGGAATAAAACCCGGGTTTTTTTATTTGCACACCCTGCTAGGCTGTCCAGAAAAAAGGCTAATATCATATTTGCAAATTTCTCCATCAACTTGCATGGGCAAGAAGTTAAGAGAGATTGGGGAGAAACTGGTCGGGATAGAATGATCTCTCCCATTTGTGAAAAGTGATCACAGTAGGGATTTGCCAGGAGTCTGGGAGGATACCCTCTACCCAGGTCCTGTTGAACAAATCTAACAGAAAGGCCATACAATGCCTTGCTCACCCAGGTGTCTAAGCATGGCGTAGGGGACATCATCCGTGTCAGGAGCAGCATCCTCACAGGAAGCGAGAACAGAACGCAACTAACTCAAAGTAAACCTGTCGTTAGAGGGTTTTCCACATCTGGAGGTAATGTCCAGTCGGCGGCCTTCTGCAATATTGTGACATGCATGGAATGCTGGTGGAGCAGCATCCAGGCTAGAGAATGCAGAGAAACCGGTCGCGAAAGACTCTGCCATGGATGCTGGGTCTGAGTTAGTGACCCTATTCTCCTGGAGTATGGGAGGGGAAGGTCCTGCGAGAACTTGGCCCGAAACCTTTTGTTTCACTTCCACACCTCTGCTTGAGGGATCTTCTCGTTAAGTGAAGACACATATGCCTGCCAGGAAGAGTGGTGAGTGGGCTTCGAAACATACCGGAACCTAACCCTAGCTTGACGAAATTCACCAAGAGTGAAATCGTTCGGGTGGCGCTTATAGTGCATGTAGACATAACCTTCTGTTTGAGGCCCGCCTCACACTGTGCTGACCACCACGGAAGAGGTCGGCGTGGAAAACCGCCAGACATTCTAGGAATAGTAGTTAGGCACACAGCGATGAGGTTGCCAGAAGAACTCAACGGCCTCATCTACCAACCTAAACTCCTTGAGTGAGACAGAGAAATTAGTCTTTTCCAGAAATGTAGACTACCGCGTCCGCACCAAACAGCACCGGGGTGGGCTCTCAGGCAACAGCAGCCCAGAAAATATTTGAATGGGAAAGTGATCACTAACCCGGTCATCAACTACCCCCACCCAATCAGGTGTGCATCCGGAGACAACAAAAATAGATTGAGACTGAAAAATGAAGCAGTTCTCGGGCAGTGATGGGTAAACTCATCCACATTTAGCACACCTATCTCTAGCTCATCGTTCAGGTTGGCAAAGACCTAACCCCTGGGATTGATCGAGTAGTCTACACAGGGTGTGTGTCTACCATTCACATTACCAAGCAAGAGAAAGGTCCTCAGCAACCATGCCATGACACAGAGGAAGTCCACCCCGTCGAAGTCAGCTGACGGTGGAATGTATGCAGAAATAACAGTATACCTCCTATCCAAGTGCAGCTGCACAGCTACTGCCTGAAAGGAGGTATCTAGAGCAAAGAGAAAAGATACATCATGCAGGGAGTAAATGGCAAAACCTTCTGCTCGGGCCCCAACCCGTGGTGGTTGAGTCACAAAACCCTTATACCCCGAGAGGGTGGGCAGGGGGCACACACCAGGCATGGTCTACTGCAAAAAGATAGCTAAGGGAAAACGGTATGAGACGAGCCTCTGCAGCTCCTCCAGGTTGGCCCGGAGTCCGTGGCAATTCCATTGAAGGAATATGCCCTCCAGGCCTACCTCGGAGATGCGGGGGCCCTCTTTAAAGAGAAGACTCTCACAGGAAAAGCTGTATGTTTCCTAGAGACAGACTTTGGGTAACCCCGACTTTGCATGTCTACAGAAGCAATTTTTATTGCTGAAGTGGTGGCAGTAGTACCACCTCCGCAGCAGTGAGACGAATGCCTTCATGCGGTAGAGATATCAACTAGCACGCACCGACTCAGGGCGCTTGTCAGTCAAAAGTGACGAAGAGTGTAGGGGTGGGTCTCGAGGCCCTTCATTGTTTTCTCATCATGCCTTCAACCTTGACCGCTCCATGGTCAGCCAGTTCTAAGGTGATGTCATATATGGAGTAGTACACGAGTTCCCTCGCATAAAACACTCCTTTCACCAAGTTCATTGTAGAGTGCGGCGTCACACTCACCAGCATGCCATCAAGTGTCTAAAGGGCACTAATCATGGCTGCTTCAGAGGGATTTGACACATTCGCCAAAAGGCTCCCATGCGACAAACAGGTGACCTCCGGCTCTCAACCAATCACGCTAGCTAAAGCTCTCCTCTGATGGATCATGTTGCCCTTAGTCAACATGCTGCCATCAGTGGAGTGAATAACAAGGAAGAGTTTGAAGCCAGCGGGCTCGAAAACACCAGGTAGCTTCTGAATGAGGGGCTCCGCTCTGCACACCTTTGGTCTTTGTCTGGGACTCCCCACCAGGGAAAGCAAAGGGATCAGACGTGCCGATCTTGGCTTGGTTGCTTACCGAAACGGCAGCAGACCTGTCTGACCCAGAGGATGGAGAGGAGCACCAACTCTTTTTCTTTTTAGGAGAGGAGGGTGTGGAATGAACCCGCTTCTCTCCTCCACCGGTAGGAGCCCCTAGGCCAGGTGGGGCGGCCTCAGCAAGATCCTTCTCTGAAATGGGGAAGGTCTTGCCTGTCATAGGAGCACCAGGTAGGAGAGGAGGAGGGGAGATGCCTCCTCTCCTTGTGAGGCCTCAGGGACCCGAGCCATCTGAGGAGGAGCTTGCACAGGGGTGGACTCTGGTTCTGTGTTTGGCATTGAGCCCGGGTTCAACCCCATGGAAGATCCACCCATTTGGAGCTAGGTCACCTCACGGACGCCTTTAGGCGTCTTGTCTTGGGCCAGCGAACTGGCATCCGTCGGGAAAGACGAGGGGGGGGGGGCAGGTACGCTGTCCACCGTTAAATTCAGAATGCCACATGCAGGACATTAGGGTGCACGGGCTGACAGGCACTGCCATCCCTTGCCCCCCTAAGAGGGTTGGCCCTATTGAGCAGCTCCTGTGCTTTCTTGGCAGTCCTATGTAAAAGAAAAAGGGGGACTGCCACTGGAAGGATGATGGACTTCTGCTGGAAGGATGATGGGTTGTGCCCTTGAAGATGAGGGAAGGGGAAGTGCTGTGCACCCGTTGGCCTAGGAGAGGAGTAAGCCTCCTCTCCGGTAGAAGAAATTTGGAGGGTCCCCTGCAAAAGCACAAGGGGCTGCCCGAAGGTGGCTCTGACGCTGGTGAAGGGTGAGTAAAAGGGGAGAAGACCTTGGTATTTTCATTTTCACGGGACGCAAACACTAATCACCACACGCAGTAGCCTGCTCTGCGAGAGGTGAATAACGAGCTGGCAAAACCAGCTGCCACCATTTGGGGCCACTCCTCCACCCAGTGGCCAGGCAGCCCTTCAGCATGGTAGCTCAACCTTGGCATGGCGTAAAGTTGATAGAGAGTGAAAGGAGAGAGAAAAGGTATTTGAGGAAGGTGAAGGTAGGGGTGGTCAGTGGTGAGGGGGGGTTGTCCCCTCCCTCCTCAGACCCGATCAGGGATAGTTGGCTGAGAAGAAGGTCAGCATCTACCTGTGAAATTAGAGGCCAACCAAAGAAAGTTGAGGGAGAGGTTGTATGGAAAGTGCGGAAACAGGGTAAGAAGGAGAAGAGGCTAAGCTCAGAGCACTGAGTCCCATCAGCACGGCTGCCAGGAAAGCAAATAGCCGTGCCCATTACCAGGGGCATAGATCACCATAATCCAGCCTATTACTTGTCTACATTAAACACCAAAACAAAACCAAAAAGAAGTAGAAGGCTTGTGTCGGAGGAAAGCTCACCTCCCCGGCCACACATGCTAACAGTATGAAGCACATCTACATCAGTGAAATAATTGGGTAGTTTGTTAAGAAGATAATATAGGTGACATAAGGTGATTCCGGTTAACATTAGCAGTTAAGAAATGGTTAAGTATCCGTCAAGTTATATAACCCATCTTCAACCCTTTGTACACCACTCTCCTTTTCGTATTCTTTAAAGAAAAAAATATTATCTTTCATTCTTCTTACATGCCCATGCCAAGTATTATTCCCAACCTCATTCACACCTTTTATCCAATTGTTCCTCACTTATTCCCCCTTCTCATACATAGCATCATTCGCATTACTGAGATTCTTCATCTTTCTATCTCCTTCCATTCCAGTCTCATTTTTTTATACATTCACACATTGGGACCTACATACTTTCATGCACATTATCCACCAAATACCTGAAATCTTTAATATATAGCTGCTAGCGCCTAACCGAGTGGAACCCCATTCCCCCCTTTTCCATCTGAATGATGCTAAACCACATCAGGTTGGCTTAGTCACCGGGGGGAAATCATGGTTGACTTTTTAACCACCATATATTATAGCAACCTATAGTTCAGATCCCACACTGTAGATCCCAATCAGAAAGGTGCGAAAGAAAACTATTCAAATCAATGGCAAGATGCGCAAAAAAAAATGGTGCTAGGTAACATTTGTAGACCTCAAAGAACAAAGGGAATTGAGAAATAATTTAAAATTAATCCTATGTCAATTTACTTTGTTCTTTAAAGTTTACAAATGTTACCTACCACCATTATTTTCGTGCATTTTACCATTGATTTGAACAGGGGTTTGGGGAGGGAGGGGGGAGTACCATTCTGGCTGGGATCTACATCATCAATTACTACAATATACGGCAGTCAAAAAGTCAACCACAATCAGAAGCCACCCCACTCCAAACCCAACCTGAGATGGCTTAACATCGTTCAGATGGAAAGGGGATATTTCCACACAGTTAGGTGCTAGGGGATGCCCTTAGCAATAAAGGGACATGAAAAACTCTCCAAGAATATTAATATTAGAGTACCTAATCATTTTTCCTTCAGAACTTACTCATTTTCTACAATCGTCTCCGTTTTTTCAGGCAGATGAGATTCAGTGAACTTATTCTTCATCTTCGCAACCAATTCGCCGAGTGAGAGCTCATCATCGCAACTCTTTGACCGCTCAGACGTGATTCGAGCGACCTTGGGCAGTATTTGAGATCTGGTCGAGGAGGATACTGGATCGCTGGCTGACCTGGTGCACCTGGGTCGTGCAATGGTCTCTTGAGGAGGGGTTAATTCATTTTCGGCGTTCCCCTTCTCCCTCATTGACAGAAGTTGCCTTGTCACTGAAACATGAGAGAACCAGTTTACTGAAACTGAAATCGGGACCAAACAACCATTGTTAGAGGCAGGGGCAAAAGTAGAAAGCAGATCACAGGAAACCAAACATGATTATGGTTTATGGTAGATGATTGAGGATCAGTCACTGGGCGGAACGCAATTTCTCGAATTGCACACAAAACCCGAGCCACCATGACTTTGACGCATCACAAATAGCAATCTAAATGTTACATAATACACTGTGTATGGCCAAGAGCCAGAAATAACCATGCTCGTAGGCCTGTCTGAATACGTTAAAGTTAAATATTATCTGTTACCAATCTAACTTTCAGTAATAAACCACTTTCCCACAAATTCGGGTCAGCATGCATCAACACAAGTAAAACAAAAATTTACCCACAATCTACCACTCTCTTATAATCCTATGATGCACAATTCCACCCATTATTTGCCAAGTTGAATAACCATTCATGGCAGTGGGATGCTATGTTTTCTAGCATTTCATCCAAACAGGGTTCAAACATGAGAAGGACCCAGACACACACACCGTGCAAGCATTCCTATCATACACAATATTATCCACTTCGTCCTCAGTTCACGCTTTCTTTCTACTCATTCACATCATCAACCTACCTTTTACGTTGCATTCCAACCCTTCTTTCACACTCTCACTTATTCTCATTATAAGGCTACTCCAACCCATCCTCCTTACATGCCCATACAAACTCACTGCACTTTCCATCACAACCTCATTCACACCATAAACATTTCTTCCTCACTCTTAACTTTTGCACACTAAACATCCCTTTCAAGTTGACCATTTGCAGTGATGTCACTAGAGATCTTTCCGTCTTCCATACCAGAGTCTCACTCCCATACACAAATGTTCCCACCAGCTTCCTGACACCTTCTACACTCCAACTCATTAAGATTCACTGAAGCTCTAATCGCACCAGAGCATTTCATAACATTCCAAATCCTGCAGTCACAATCTGCTTCAACCATATCACTATCATTTACACTACATCTTAGATATTTAAAACTTGGCACACATTCAAGGGTGACACCAGACTTGGATATCACATTTCACCCCATTCATTACCTTACTTTTTTCTTCATTCACTTTTAGACCCCTACTCACACAACCTTTCAAAAGCTACAATCAACATTCCCAAATCTCTCTCACACTTAGCTACCAACATCATATAGCAACATAGAACACATCGCTCACCATTCTTCATCAATCTCCCCCCTTTCCTTCATTCCCATCCACACTTCTCTCAGTACTCCATCCATATAAATATTAAATGGCCATGCTAAAATCACATGGCCTTGTCTTTACGCCCCTATTTATGTCAAACCACTCACTCCCACAACTTTCAACCTAAAGTGCGCCTCATTTCCAAATACTCTTTACACTATACCACTCTGCAAACGTTCTTAGCACCTGCCATAATGCTTCTCTCTCTACAATACACTCCAACAATGCAAACATACAATAAACCTTCCCTGCCACCAATATCCAAGATGCAACTAAAGACCATACAACATCACACACCTACTCATAGACTGCTCAAACCTCATACAAGCACACATTACACAAATCTCTTCTCTTACAGACCTGTGGACCCACCCAGGGAGTGGGATGGCCTTCCACCTCGCAGAGGGGATGGGGAGCAAGTAAATTATATTCAATTCCACCCTCTGTCCATTTTAATTTTTCTGCGGGTGTATCAAAAGCTCCGGTTATCCCCTCTCTCATTCTGTTTTGTATTTATATCTCCTACAACCAATCTGTTTTTTGGACTGACTACCACTGCCCTCTTTCCCACATCTCATAAACCTCCTCACCTTCCATACATCCACTCCTTTCACACATTGCTGCCGATTAACTGACATGACAGGACAGGGTCTGCAATAGCCCTGTCCATTGCCATCATTGCATGTCACGCTCTAAGGATACAGAATTCAGGGTGCAGCTTCCTAAGCTGACAGTCCCATATGGAGGCTTAGTTGCCTTTTATAACACAATGGAGGGTGGTGTAGGTTTTCTTCCTGTCCTACATACAGGGAACATTTAGGGTCAAGTCTCCTCTGACCGCATGTATCAGGGTAGAGTATGGGTAGATTCATCCTACCCCACATAAAGTCAAAATAAACATTAATAAATAAAAGAGAAAAAGTGAATGAGAGCATAATACTAAGTAGTAATAAGAGAAACTGCTAAAAATGGCTTCAACGCATAAATCAAACTTACAGCAAAAATAAAACACCAAGAAGAGAAATGCCTGACTCACAGGCTCCTGTGCAAAACCATTTCAAAACTTTTAACACTCAATTATTATTATTATTATTATTATTATTATTTGAGAAAATGAAAACAAAATTCTTGTGGGAAAAGCCTAGCAGCCATGAGCTTGAAAACAAGCTCCCACAGTACACAGTATCCATATCAAGTAAGAAAGAATGAATGCTAGAAGAAAGAAATTGAAATGTTTAAATAAATAAATAAGTTTAAAATTATTAAAATCAAATCAATATTAAAATTATGAGGCAGGAGCACCCACTCTTAATCTAGCATTGCAACCTGGTTTGAAGATATTAAGATCTTCCTGCATAACTTCTGCAGGAAGAGGGATTAATTCCCCTGACCTCCACCAGGCACCCTTCTAACACTCTCACTTCCTTCCTGCTGATTTCAATCTGGGGCTACAAAAACATGAGGGACAAGTGAAAAGAAAGAATGAATGGGAGATAAAAAGAGTACAATATGGTCAGGATCCCACATAAAGCAGTAGGGCCAATGACTGCCTTGGTCAACTTTCAAACCACCACCATTGGTGTCGCTACCCTTTCTTCTTCCTCTCTCTACTTCCTTACACTGAGCCCCTTAAGCTCTGAGTATAAGATGTAGGGTCGACTTGTAACCCTATCCCCCTCCAGTTGCTCCTCGTAGCACAGGAGGGTAGAGGCAGTGATGGGCTCAGTCAGACTGTTCTTGACTTTTCTCTCTTTTCATCAAAATGAAAAGAAGAAATTGGTGTGGTTTTACCACAATTTTACCCTCATTTAAGATGCCATTTATTTCTCAGTGGAGACCTACTGATGAATGTGGAATCTATACCACAGGTATCTACAACATATAGCAGTGGTTGTGAAGTTGACACACATCAGGACTCCACACGATGTGGCTTTAACTTTGATAAAATTGGAAGCAATGTGCCCACTCAGCTAAGCCGTAGCCCTCAAAATGAGGAGAAAAATAGTTCCTGTAGCGTACACACATAAAGTATACACACTGTGACCCAGCTTGATTGTAAATATTTGTTGTCGGTGGACTAACCAAGGCCTTGAAGAGACCAAGGAGAGAAGGATTTGCGCTAGTGTTTATTGAAGATTTCACCTCCATATCAAAAACAAGTCACCCAGGGCAGGATCTAATGCAGTTACCACTCAAACACACACATACGACAGCACCATCCTGAATGATACAGATGTCTGCTTCGACCAGGAACCCTGTCACAGTTCAACACATTCATAACATGGCTGGCACAAGCACAACTGAGGGATGCATTCTGCAACTAGACAGAGTTCCCAGGCTGGTTGGGGGGTGTTAGTTGAAGCCAATGGCCTAAGAGGATGGGCCTTAGCCAGGGACAACTTAAGGCATATCAAAGGAAGCCCTCAAAAACTCTTACCCCTCATCTTCCTCGGATTAATCTTCCTCTTCCGCAGAACTTGAGTGTGGGGGAGACTTGTCAGAAGGGTAGGGTCATGCCTGGGTGAGGGAGTCTTCCGACAACTCCTCTCTTCCACCTCGCCTCTCCTTGGCAATAGATCTTTGGGAGCAGGGCACCGACTTTCTTCCATGATCGCCTTCTCCTTGATCAAACATAAATCCATTGATGGCAAGGCTCCGCTCGTGTGTGACTCCTCATTTATGCTCTTCCTTCGCCGCCCCTCCTTGATACACACTTCTTCCATAACTTCACGCTTAGGTGCTGGGGTTATCAGAGGCTGATCGGCAGGAGGGGTTGCCACTGGATCATCACTGGCTTCAATTTGACTCCGGGTCACACGGCCCTTCTCAATTGAGGAGAGGATCACTGATGATCCTAGCCTGTAGTGTAAATGATGAGTAATCACAGGAGACAAGTAAGACTAGATGTGTAATTAAACATGGGGTATTAATTCAAGGCTTATAGCAATTTATGATATACAAAAGCACTCTGTATTTAAAGAAATCATCTCTAAGCACCAAATTTAGAACACAATTAACCTTTCTACTCACCTCTTTAAAACCCGAGAAATTTGCTCCTTCTTTCTAAGGGAAAAAAGCTTGGCTGACTTCCGAGCTCGATTTCTAGTGGAGATGTTCAATGCAGGACTAAATGCCTTCACTGAATCTGACCTGGGAAGGACTCCTCGTCTATTTTCCACCTTTGATCTCAAATGGACCTGCACGCGACGTCTGTGGGCTGCAAAATGAAGATAATTACAATCCTCTTCTTGTCTAAGTTGGGTTAGAACTTATCACCCTAGTGTCAGCTGGGTGTTATGGACCATTAAATGTGGGCAAATGTGTGTGAAATGAGTAAGAACAGCAGGCTGAGAACCTGCCTTCTTGTAGAATAAATTCCATGCCTGCATTCAATGACTATCTGATTAGATGCCTGCCATGCCTAACC
Source organism: Ceratothoa steindachneri (assembly GCA_963969495.1). NCBI lineage: Eukaryota > Metazoa > Arthropoda > Malacostraca > Isopoda > Cymothoidae > Ceratothoa > Ceratothoa steindachneri. Next base: position 46,608,571 of record OZ018339.1, read on the forward strand.
TAGGTCAAGGAAACTAAATAGTATCACCCTGGAGTGTGGAAACTTTGCCACATCAAACCCTGCCAACCAGATGTTCTCTTAGAGATCCAACATCTAAAGATTTTGTCAGGTAAATGTTGAGTGTGTTAAGATGTGTTGACCTGTATCTGGTTCCTGGTGACAATGTATGCTGTGATCTATGTTGGCCAAGTCAATGGTGTTTGTATGTATTTAGTTCTGGATTTTGACCAGAGCTGTGGCAATTAGAAGATGGCTGCGGAACTTGGATCAGTAATTGTCTTGTGTGTGCGTAGATTGTTTTGACCATGATGGAAGCCTGGTTTCAGAAGAAAAGGATTCTTTGAAGTACATCAGTGCAAAAGCTCGGAATATTATTGCATTTGTTTCCTTTGGTAGCAAAGGTGTCGCAGATTTCATGTAGTGAGGAGACACTAAATTCATCTGAGGTCGTGTCATCTTAGGGGCACTACTTTCATTTCAAAGTGTAGATGGTATAGAGTGTATCTAGAGATTATAAACAATACTCCTTTAATGTCTCATTTTGCAGAAAAAGTTTTATTGTTGTTTCATATACATTTAGGGATGTAACAACCACAATTTATTAGATACTTACACAGCACAATTTATCTCAGGTATTAAATAGTTTGTCATTTTTCTGAAATTGAATTGCAATGACCCCCCCAGAATACTTTTGCTAGAAGCATTTTCTGATAAATGGCCAGGAAAAAGGAAGTTTTGCAAGAAGAAATAGATTGTTAAGGAATTAGGTAAAAGCAAATCTTCTCAGCAAATTTCAAAAGATTTGAAATGATTTTGTAAAGAATGGCATTCAGCCAAGAAAGAAAAGGGTTCAATCAAGAATTGAACACTTATCCTTAGAGATCTTTCCCAAATCAAAAGAGAAGTGGCTAGAACTCCTCATGCTCTCAGTAAAGCCATTTTCCCATCTGCTGAGGTTACTTCCGTCTCAAGAAAAACCAGGTATAATCTGAGGAAATTTTATACCATTAGGACTAAGACCATAAGGCCATTCCCAATAAAAAAAAACAAATACAAATGTTGTTGTGTCTCTAGACAAACATGAAAACTGAAAGTTATCTTCAATGATGAATCAAGAGTCACACTCAATGACCCGGATGGTTGGGCAAGAGGCTGGGTCATCGACGGATGTCAGGTGAAGTATTCTCCGAGTGATAGCAAGGAGGAGGATTGATGGTATGGGCTGCAACTTTGGTGACAATCAAAAGGACCTTTCAAAATGGATGATGAGGACAAAATAGATTCAAAGGCAAATTGTGAGGTCCTGGAGAAAAACTTCCAGCTTTGGTTCAAGAGTGCCTGTGAGGATGAGGAAGTCACTCATCTTCATGCAGGATAATGCTCCTAGTCATGCCTAGAAAAGTTCTCTAGGAATTGGTTAAGTCAAAAAGATTTCTAGAAGACTCAATCATAGAGAAGCCTCCCAAAAGTTATGACTTAAATCCAATAGAAAACTTAGGGAACAGATGGCAGACCAGAGGTGGGCGCCACTACCAAATTTTTTAAATTACTATCTGCTACTCCACTACCTTGGCTAGCTGAAACCACTAGCGCTACTTTTTCAAAATCGTGAAACCACTACCCGCTACTCCACTACTTTTTATTGTAAAGCGTTACTAAAGTGCTGCTCTCCAAAGGAGCTGTTCACTGGTTTTTAATAAATTTCAAGGAAAACTACCGTATATTACATCCAAAATTAGCAGTTTTATTGTAAAGCAATGTAAAATAGGTAGCAGTTTAAATTTTTTTAGTCCCCTACCCACTACTCTGCTACTTTTTGCTTATAGTAACTGCTTCCGCTACTATTTAGAGAGCCTGCAAGTAGCGGATCACCCAACTCTGTGGCAGACAACAAAAAATTACCATACAAAGTGCTACAAAGTGCAATTTTGCTGATTGTATCAAAACTTTAAGTCATTACACAATTCAATCCTCCCAAAATTGTAAAAAAAGGCAAGCTGTGCTGCTTGGTATGCACACCAATTCATCTAAAAATGGGGCAGAAGAAAAGGAAAGAGTCGGATGAGTCAGGTTGTGATTGCGAGGGTAGAATGGCTCAGAACCTTCACTCTAAGCATTCTGATATGAAAAGAACCCACACATTTGTTGCGGAGATCCAGGCCATCATTGACAACGATCCCAATAAGTCAATGAGATCCATAGCCAGGGACAAAGGAGTGTCAGTCTCTCTTATCAGAGAGTTAGTGCATGAAGGCATCCAATACTCATACAAGATGAGAAAGGGCCAGCTTATATCGAGGATGAAGAACAAGCTGAAGGAAAATACTGTGAAGGTTCTGAAAAAACTGAAGCATCCTCTCAAGCCTGACATGCTTTGGTTCTTCTCAGGCAAGAATAATTTCTGCCAGGACCAGGTGTTGAACTCGCAAAACAACAACTGACTTGCCCTATCCCCCAAAGATGCACTGAGAATCATAAAGACAATATTCCCAGTCAACATCATGGTGTTTGGGGTGGTCCGTAGTGAGGGCCATGTTATACCCATTTATCTATACAGGAAGGCCTCAGACTCAATACAAAGAAGTACATCAAGTGCCTGGAGGAATTGGTGTTGCCCTGGATCCAGGAGTTGACTGTTGGATGGTCATATGTGTGGGAGCAGGAGTCTGCAAGATGCCACACAAGTAGAAGGACCAGGTCTTGGCTGTCAGACAATTTCTTTGACCAAATCGCTCCAAACATCTTGCCTCTCAACTCCCCAGACAGCAATCCCCTGATCTATTATGCAGGGTTGGCAAATCAAAAAAACTCAGCCCTAAAAAAATGGGGTTTTATTACCGGGTTTTGGGGGGGCTTTATCAAATGAAATTTGTAAAAACCTGGGTTTTGAGGGGTTTTTCATGTTTTGTTTTTTCCAAGAAATGAATGTTACTTATTATTTTATTCAAAATTCATATTTATATTTATAATCTCAACAAATATTTATCAAATTAAGGTTATTTCTCTGATACTGACTCATAATTCATCCCTCCTTCTAAAGATTATGGCTATCATGGGTACCCACCCATAATTCTCAATCAGTGATCTGTTCTTACTATAATATAATTATTAAACTAATTAAATATTAATATTATATAAAAATAGAGATAGCTATTCTTTTTCTATGTTATTTTAATGCTTGTAGCATTTGTTTTTTGAAAAAAACTAGAATAAAACCCAGGTTTTATTGGGCTTTTTCAAAATTTGGGGGGTTTGCCAACCAAGCCCTGTGCACGACCAATGTGGGGAGTTAGATCAAGAATCACCACTTTTCACCTAGTTAAACAGGGGGAGCATAGAGGCCTGCAGAAGGTTCAACCAAAGCCTGTAGGCTGTGGTTGAGGCTGACAGTGAGTTCATTTAAAAAAATGAATAGTACAATCCTTCAAGTCTTTAACATGTAATTTTAGTAAATATATCTGCATAAATGAAGCTTGTTTCTTTTATGTTAAAAAGTGAAAGACGAATTACCCATCTCACTGCATATACAGATTTTATTTTCTGCTCAGGATTGTCTCAACTCCATGAAGAATGTTATGACAGAAATGCAGCTGTAAACACACTTAATTGGGGTGTTACAGAAACATTCAATGATGATGCAGTGCTTTCCCTTGTGTAAATGCAAAATCATGGGGGCAAAGCTGAGTGGGGGAGATGCTTTGTTTTTAAGGTAGGGGCTTGACCACTATTATGCACTTATTCAAGATGCATTTATTGCTAAGGGGGTACCTATCGATCAATTTGGTATCCAAACTACAGGTATTTACAGCATATAGTAGCTTCCAATAGTACCTACTTAATGGCAAGGATAGGTACTTATCTAGCTTAGTATATGCTATGACCTGGTGTTAGTGGCTGAGAGTGCTAAGGACTTTGAAATACTGATGGCAGCTTTTGACAGGGTCTGGTGGTGAGATGGTTAATAGTAAATACAGAAAAAAAGTTAAGTAATGGTATTTGGGAATAAAATGAGGTAGAGTACAATAATCTATGGTGTTGGCCTTAACACGTTTGTGGCCCATGGCGGCTATATCCATCATTTGGTAGTTTACTACCAGGTCCTTGGTGTCAGCCTACTATCAGATGCCACAAGCAAATTTGGTACTCTTAAAACTGGCAACAGAGCCAGACGTACGATAATCTCTGAAGTCTACTCACAGACCCAAGCTTCAAAGTTATCAATAAAACAAATGGAAAAAATCACAGTGATTTCAGTCATGGGCCACAAATTGCCTCCCTATAAATGACATAAAATTCCGTCATGGCCCTACAGATAGAGAAGGTAGTTGGCCATTGGGCCACAAACATGTTAAACAAGTAATTTTTTTAATTATCTAAGGTATGTAATAATTTTTAATGGTATGGATGAGATAAATTGTGATCAGATGAAAAATTTCAAGGGCAAAGTGTTAACAAATGATAATGATTCAAGAGTGGAATGTGCCGGAAATGTTGCATAAGAGTATGACAGTACCAACAGTAGTGTATGGGAGTAAAACTAATATGGAGAGAAGGAAAGATTGCGAGCAAGAAACTGCAAATAGAGAATTTTAAAGGGGGGGTTGGGTATGAGAAGGATAGAGGGAATGATGTATATATGAAAGAGTAAAAGTGTGAAGTTGAATATAAATGCTCAAAGTGGTATAGGGATGTAAGGAGAAAGTACAAATAGTTGTGAAGAGAATGTGTGCTGGTGTGCAGAGTTGAAAAACAGCATAAAAAGTGGAGTGATTATATGAATGGGTGTTTAGGAAAGATGATGAAACCATACTGGGTGAGATGCTACAACACTTAGTACCCCTTGGTACAAAGGGCCAGTGGGGAAGACATAAAGTGATGGGTATTGTTTAGTGGCAATAATGTTTGCCGTTACCCCAATTCTGTGGGAAAATAATTCCAGTTGTTTTTGTTTTTTTAATGGGAGGTGGTTGACCAAGCGAGTTGGTTATTATTATTTTTAATGGAAAGTGGTTGACTGAGCGAGTTGGGGGTTTTTTTAATGGGAGGTGGTTGACCAAGCAAGTTGGTTATTATTTTTAATGGGAGGTGGTTGACTGAGCAAATTGGTTATTATTATTTTTAATGGGAGGTGGTTGACTGAGTGAGTTGGTTATTTATTTTAATGGGAAGTGGTTGACCAAGTGAGTTAGTTATTATTATTTTTAATGGGAAGTGGTTGACTGAGCGAGTTGTTTTTTTTTTAATGGGAGGTGGTTGACCAAGCGAGTTGGTTATTATTATTTTTAATGGAAAGTGGTTGACTGAGCGAGTTGGGGTTTTTTTAATGGAAGGTGGTTGACCAAGCAAGTTGGCTATTATATTTAATGGGAGGTGGTTAACTGAGCGAGTTGGGGGGTTTTTTAATGGGAGGTGGTTGACCAAGCAAGTTGGTTATTATTTTTAATGGGAGGTGGTTGACTGAACGAGTTGGTTATTATTATTTTTAATGGGAGGTGGTTGACTGAGCAAGTTGGTTATTTTTTTTTAATGGGAAGTGGTTGACCAAGCGAGTTGGTTATTATTATTTTTAATGGGAAGTGGTTGATTGAGCGAGTTGGGGTTTTTTTAATAGGAGGTGGTTGACCAAGCGAGTTGTTATTATTATTTTTAATGGGAAGTGGTTGACTGAGCGAGTTGGGGTTTTTTTTAATGGGAGGTGGTTGACCAAGCAAGTTGGTTATTATATTTAATGGGAGGTGGTTGACTGAGCGAGTTGGTTATTATTTTTAATGGGAGGTGGTTGACTGAGCGAGTTGGGGGGTTTTTAATGGGAAGTGGTTGACCAAGCGAGTTGGTTATTATTATTTTTTATGGGATGTGGTTGAATGAGCGAGTTGGTTATTATATTTAATGGGAGGTGGTTGACTGAGCGAGTTGGGTTTTTTTTAATGGGAAGTGGTTGACCAAGTAAGTTGGTTATTATTATTTTTAATGGGATGTGGTTGACTGAGCGAGTTGGCTATTTTTTTTAATGGGAAGTGGCTGACCAAGCGAGTTGGTTATTATTATTTTTAATGGGAAGTGGTTGACTGAGCGAGTTGGTTATTATTATTTTTAATAGGAAGTGGTTGACTGAGCGAGTTGAGGGGGGTTTTAATGGGAGGTAGTTGACCAAGCAAGTTGGTTATTATTTTTAATGGGAGGTGGTTAACTGAGCGAGTTGGTTATTTTTTTAATGGGAAGTGGTTGACCAAGCAAGTTGGTTATTATTATTTTTAATGGGATGTGGTTGACTGAGTGAGTTGGTTATTTTTTTTAATGGGAAGTGGTTGACCAAGCGAGTTGGTTATTATTATTTTTAATGGGAAGTGGTTGACTGAGCAAGTTGGGGGTTTTTTAATGGGAGGTGGTTGACCAAGCAAGTTGGTTATTATTTTTAATAGGAGGTGGTTGACCAAGTGAGTTGGTTATTATTATTTTTAAGGGGGGGTGGTTGACCAAGCAAGTTTATTATTTTTTTTAATAGGAGGTGGTTGACCAAGGGAGTTGGTTATTATTATTTTTTAATGTGAGGTGGTTGACCGAGTGAGTTGGTTATTATTATTTTTTAAGAGGAGGTGGTTGACCGTGTGAGTTGGTTATTTGTTCTCATGATCTTAGTTCTGAGAAATTGGGATCTCTTGATTAGAGGTTTTATAAGGTGATTATTGTATTTCCTTTTATAGGAAGTTAAGAGAATGAGTAAGATTTTGCTTGGAAGAGAGTCAATGTTTCTGTTCCAATTCAAGTTTGAATCTTGTGATGTTACATGGTAAATATCAAGTTGCTTGGATGTAAGCTGAAAGTTGGGTATCGTGCTGGGTATGGGTTGGGCTGAGTTAAGTTAGGTTAGGTTAAAATGGCAATGTTATAGCAAACTAAGCTCTTCTGAGGTCTTATTTATAAGCAAGCTTTTCAAATGCATAATTATAAGAGTGCCATTGAGAAAATAATTCTTGGTTGTCAAGGTCAAGGTCAAGTTAAAGTGGATTATATGCAGCTGTAAAGTGTAATGTTGGCATTGAGAAGAGGGGAAAGGTCATGGAGAAAGTTGAAGGTAGGAGAGAACATATCCCTGTGGGACTCTGTTGTGTATGCAGCATGCTAATGATAACTTATGCATGCCTGTCTCAAATTTATGAGACAATTTGACTATCCTGGGTTTCCTCAGGATGAATCAACCTTCACATTTCCTGCATACAATGGGGCGAGAAAGGAAGAATTTGGGTTCTATTGTGTCTCTTTGCTACAGCTAGTTATCCACACATTACCGATTCCATTTCCCTGGCCATTTGTCTTATTTGTTTAATTCTATTTATTCCATTTTGTGGCTTTATTTAGCTCACCTTTTCCAATTTAAATGCTTCCCATTCACTTAGGTGTTTGGATAAATATAAATATAGTGCTACATGTTATTTATAAGGTGTATACAAAATTTAGGCTTCTAAATATAAGGTGTACACAAAGTTAGTTGAGGCTCATAAATATATACATGATTTTAAAGTTCTATTGATCTCCCTTTACACTTTTTCTTATTGAGTTTGTGCCGGTGGGATTCCTGATTGAGTTTGTGTGTGTGTCTGTTATCCTGAGTAAATTAGCAAGCCCCTTTTTTTCATTTAAGGTAAAAGTATTTTGATGAGTATGTGCCAAGTTACTAAGTCAATGGCTTTACTCATGTTGTTCTTTGGCATTATGATCATGTGTGCTAATGTGGAGTGAGTGATGCCTTCTTGTATAAGTTTAATGATGTTGGTGACTATGTGTTGAAAGGTAACTAGTGGGATGTGTTATGTAAGGGTATTTTATATACTATAAACCCACTGATTTTGAAGGGATGGAGAGTACAGGGATGAGGTTGTATATATAAATTTTCCATAAATGACTGGCCAACCCAACACAATTTTCAGTTATATATTGTTAATCAACAACCTTAAATTAGCTTGAGACAAGCTCCAAAACCTTGGACAAATGCTTCTTCACACTATAATTTTGTACATAAATGGGTGGTAAGTTTTTCTCATCCCAAGCCCTTCATGCTCGTCTGATGCAACAGCACACGCCTAGTTCCATAGCCAATCAGCATTCAGTATTTTGCTCCATAGCCAATCAGCATTCAGTATTTTCCAATGATGCTGGTGTGCTTCTAATTGAAACTAAATTGGTTAAAACAATGGATAGTCATTCATCAACTTGTGAGGGCTGTTACTATATTTTGAACAAAGTTATTAGGTTATTTAAGCACATTTATTTTTAAGTGTTTTAAAAAAATAAAAAGAACTAACCTACCTATACCCACATGTAACCCATTCTTTGGGTGGGTTAAAACAAGATATCATTAACAAGATGGTCGACAATCTATTTTTCATCATAACATAATTAGAAATTTGCAGGCCTGAATTAGTAAAAATGTTATATAGTGTATATCTTTGATATAGACTATATAGCATTTGCATATTTTATAAAAATAGATATAAAAAAGCAGCCACAAAATGGATGGGTATATCTGGACATACTTCCAGAAATTTGAATTAAATCAAGACTTTAAGATTGAAAATTGTGAGAATGCATTGATGCCTATGAGACCAAGGAAGGTTTGTCATGGCCAGAGTTAGGTGATGAATTTACCTACCATATAGCCCAGAATATCATTGTTGGAGTGGTCTGTTGTGAATGAGTATGTTTGTTTGAGATAATGTTCATGTGTTCAGGTTTTCTGTATTAGAAAGTTAGGCTTTTTTGTGTTTAAATAGATGGCTTTGTAAATGGTGTGTCTTGTTCATATGTTAAAATTTGGAACTTCCAATTTTATAGAATTTCTTGCTCCCTTTTTTTATAGCTTAGTGTTCTCAGGAATGTTTGCCCATGTTGTCAGTTATTGGATCAATGCTTAGATGAGGCATTAGGGATTTAATATGGTCAGTCTTGCCGTGGGTTATGGTTATTTCTGGTTTTGATGAGTTGTCTGATCTCCCAGAAATTTGGTTTGTATTTTATCTTTCTCCAAGAATGATAATTTAAATCAAAGATGCATTTTCTTTCTTACATAACTGTATTGAGCGATCAATGTCTAACTCAAGGTTTAAAAATGAACCCAAAGAGATCAAATAGTTCAGAAATCAATGAGGCAGACTATATGGAAGAAAAAGCTTACAAGGAGATATGTAAGAAACAAAGAAAGGTTTGTTAAGAGAAAGAAGGTTGTAAAACAATACTAGGATAAACTTTGTTTCAAAATGTTAAGATTTAACTCATTATTATTGGGCAAAGGACCAGCCTGCAACAATTAAATGAAAAACTTACCTTTGAGGGATTTTGTCTTAAAAAGCATAGCTTTCTTGAGGAGAATCTGCTTACGAGACAATCTTCTTTCAGGGACACCTTCTTGAGCAACATGGTTTGAAGAAGGTGGAGATGAGAGGAAAGAGGGCGTTGGAGTGAGGCTGGCTGAGCTGCGAGTCACCCGGGCTGATCTAATGAAACCTGCAGTGGTTTCACTTTCTATGTCCTGCAGACTCCTCTTAATGGACTCCTTTGATAAAGGGACTCCTTTCTTCTCACAAGGAAAGGACAGGTCTTCCTTCTTCTTTTGAAGACTTGACTTACTAGATTTTTCATCATGGGGTGTAGTTATCCCTTGAGAGTCAGAACCTCCTCCTGACTCCATCAACTGGGGAGTCTCAAAAAACTCCAACTCTGGTGGTAGCAATGATGTCCCTATGAGAGGTGAGACAGAAACAACTTGAATCTTAAGCCAAAATGAGTTCCCTTAGTCAAATGGCCCCACAGGAGGTTTCAATCCTCTAAATCCACACAAAATGAACCACTTGTGATTCAAATAATACACTATCATCAGCAATGGCCAATAAGGGCAGCTGATTGAACCCAAATATTTACCCAATCCAACCAGCAAGATATGCTATGTTGGTATATTATATTTATCAGTATCACAACCATGTAAAACAAAACAAAAATAATAGAAGTACAAATAAATAAATACTGTACACCTACTTTTGACCCACCATGTATAAGACCTTACCTAGTCTAATGACAACACAAAGAGTAAAAATATGGTGATTGTTAGAAAGAATGAAACGGATAATATTTATTAGGAAGGAATAAGTGAGTTATTTGTACAAAATAAATACGTGCATGACTCATAAAGCAAAGGTTTCCTGGTAAAACTACATATATAGAATTTTGAGAGGGGGAAGGTTATAGGAATGAGATTTGCTCCTCAAAAGTAAAATATTCAGGTTTTATATGATGATTAATGGCATAAGCATGTTCTTATATAGCTAAATGAGGAAGCTGCACTCATCAATCCTAGTTTTTAGTTGGTGCTTAGCCTATTCAAGATTAGATGTAAAGTGACCATAGGAATAAAGATAAATGATCAATGAACAAAGATGGTCAGGAATGTGACCCTTTACTCTAAAAGACATGATCCTAAACTACATTCAGGTTAAAACTCCATATAACTTTAATTTGTGGAAAAATTAAATATTTTGAAACTTTTATGCTTCTAGTTAGAATTTTAAAGCTAAATTCATTGCTGGATTTTTTTTTTAATCATGTCATGAATAAAAATTTGGGGGGAAATTCATTTCCTGCAAAGTATTTGAAAAGAAAATCTTAATATCAGAGAATGGGATAAGTGTGGTACAAAGCCTGCTGTGCTCTATGGGTAATTTAAAGTAAAAGATAATATTCCAAACCATCCAATTTTACATTTAATTATCTTTTCAAAATTTTCTTCTTTATTTAAATCCATTTTCTATTAATGAAAAAATTTAAGGATTCATTTTTATAGAAGTCACTGAGATTGTTAGTTAACTCACAATGGCTTGCTTTGATATAGTCAACTTATTTACTACTATGTCCCAAAAGCTCTTGCTAGCCTAGTAGAGACAATGTTGGTATACTATCAGTGAGGTGCTGGATTCAATTGCAGGTGAGAGCGGACTTTGGGGTGAGTGGGGCTTAACTCTCTTCTTTGGCAGGGCCAGTGAGAGCACCACTTCCAAAATTACCAAAAGAAAAAAATAATAATCAACAATGAATGTCTACAAGGCATGATCTGGTGCTAGAGGGGTCATTTCAATTTACTATGGAGGCCAACCTCCTCAACATGTTCAATCACAGTAGTCCAGTGTGAGGAGTACTTCCCAAGGACTTGGAACAGGCAGTACCAACCCAACCTATCAAAGTACTGCTTACAAAGCTCACCCAAACTATTACATTCAGCCAAAATATGTCCTATCTGGAGAACCAAGCACTCTATCTAATGATGCTGTGTCCAATTTGGAGGCAATTAAAAAAAAAAATGTCTGCTGACCAAAAAGTCACATGTTCTCACTTATTCTGATTTATGACCTTACAACCTTCAAAACTTTCAATAATTCAGACTAACTTTAGGAGGACCTTGGAAGTTATATAATTCGAAAGCGAATGTAAAACAACATAGGAGTTTCAAATTTTGTTAGAATTGGCCAAATAGTTATAATGTTATTGCCAAAGTCAAATAATTCATGGGCCAACCTTGGGAGGACTGTAGCAATATCATTCAAAAGAGAATGTAAAACAACATAAGGTTTCAAATTTTGTTAGAATTGGCCGAATAGTTACAATGTTATTACAAAAGAAAAAAAAGCAAAACGGCGACCGACCGACATAGTGAGATGTAGAGTCACACACAACTAAAAACACCTGATACAATGAGGCATGATGGAATAGATCCATGAGAAAAGTCAGGGTACAATGTCATATAAATTCCTACGTGTTAGCTCCTGGAAAGTCCACTTAGACCTAATCTAACATCTTTTTATGCCATCCTAACATTAAGTTTATAGGCGAAACAAGTTAAAGGCCTGCATTTTTAGATACCAAACATAAAAAAAAATTCAGTTCAGTTTATAGAAAACAAACATTCATTGGCCTTGGAACAAATATATTTTCCTAGTTTCATTTATGAAAAAAATTAATTTCAACTTTAGTAACTTGTGTTCACAAAATGGGTTCTAATTACACACCATTGTGTGATAGGTTGAATTTACTTTTGAAATAATTTACAGGGAATTTCAACAATTTTATTTTGTTTTGGTGAATTTCCATTTTACTCTTTTTTTTTCCTTTGTCCAGTGTGAATAGTGAGAAGGGTTTGAAAAAAGATCTATTGTTATGTAATATCAAAATAATTTTACCGCTTTTCATGTTTTGAAATTGGCAGCAATTTTTCATCTTTCCAGACTACTGTGGGCAGGAGGTAGTCCCATGCATCCTTCCCATCATGGATGAGATCCACAGACAGAATAATGAAATGCAATGACATAAAGATCAGAAAAACAAACAGCGGGTGATCCTCACAAGGGGGGTGTCTGGGTCATATTGGGGGGGAGGGAGGAGGTCACCACCCAGCAATGGTAAAGCCCTTCATGAACCTAGTGGGGCCACCCATTCCATATTGGGGTTATAGGGATACAAGTACCCCCAATAGGGGACACTACTCTATTGGCAGGGCTATGAAATAGTGGGTATGTTACGCTGAAGACAGGAAGGGAAATGATAGTAGTGTTATGAATGGCATTAGGTGTCCACAATTGCTGAGATTGAAGCCCTGCCTCGACATCAGAAATCTAAAAATGCTCAATATAAAGAAGCTTGATAGAAAGTGTAAAATACCAAAAGTCCAGGCACAAGCTGAGTATTTGGAATAAAGAAGATAGTTGGACCCAGTCTAACTAACTAGCACCCCCCCCATCTTGTTTTTCATCTTTCCTAGGAGCTCATAGGCTTACCTGGCCATCCAGGGGATCACTGCCGAGAAAGACCCTAAGGCTGAAGGAATGCTGCACTCTAATAAAAGTTATTCTTTGGTAAAAGGAAAATTGCCCACCAGGCAACCCCCAGATCCACTTGGTAGTGTAAGCTAAGAAAGAACCACTCAGTAGTGTAAACTAAGAAAGAACCACTTAGTAGTGTAAGCTAAGAAAGAACCACTCAGTAGTGTAAGCTACAAAGAACCACTCGGTAGTGTAAGCTAACAAAGAACCACTCGGTAGTGTAAGCTAACAAAGAACCACTTGGTAGCGTAAATTAAGAAAGAATCACTCAGTAGTGTAAACTAAGAAAGAACCACTTAGTAGTGTAAGCTAAGAAAGAACCACTCAGTAGTGTAAGCTAAGAAAGAACCACTCAGTAGTGTAAGCTAAGAAAGAACCACTCAGTAGTGTAAGCTACAAAGAACCACTCGGTAGTGTAAGCTAACAAAGAACCACTCGGTAGTGTAAGCTAACAAAGAACCACTCAGTAGTGTAAGCTAAGAAAGAACCACTTGGTAGCATAAAGTAAGAAAGAATCACTCAGTAATGTAAGCTAAGAAAGAGTATCATTTTAAAGTAAAAATAAGTAAATCTCATCTTAAAACTTTATCCACATATGAAATATATAGTTTTAACATAGAATTTAGGTTTAATATATTTTTACACTGAAGGATCAAATTCCTGACAGCCTAAGTTCAATTATTTATATTATTCTTGTGGACACACTAAGCACCAACTAAAAACCAGGATTGATGCGCCTAGGTACAGTTACTCATTCAGTCATACAAGATCACGCTTATGCCATTAATCATCATATATAATCTAAATATTTTAAAATTTGGGGTAAATCTCATCCCTATGACTTACCCCTTCTCAAAGTTCTTTATTTGCCAAGAAATACTCTTATTTCTATCAATCTCCTACACAGCTCCCTGATTTCTTCCTGATAAATATTCCGTTTCTTTCTTAGACAGGATGGAAATCAACATAAAGATAAGAATGGCAAAAGTTAGTGAGCTGGAAGGTATCAGGAACTGGTCCTAATTTGGAGGGGAAGATACAGGAAGTTATTTTCATACCAACATGACAATTAGGTAAGAACTTTCATCACCGAAGAGGACGGGAAGCCTGTTCCATGTCAAGAGTATGTGGAAATAACTACGCATTAACAGGATTACTTGCAATAGAGAGGGCTGTGCATCATGCTATGAAGACAGAAGAGGAAAAACAGCAGTGTGATTAGCTGCGTGCAAGATATACTTACTCCATGAGAGTGGGCACAGTACATCCACCAATCAGTGGCCAGACATTTACGTGCATTAAATATTCATACCCACTCTTGTTGGGCTTGAAACCAACCCCCTTAATGATGGAAACCAACACTGTATCCACTAGAAGAGCCAGAGCTCTTTATGTTCTTATTATTTTATGTATGGTTTTAATGCTGCCTTTTCATTATAGTATGAAGATGGTAAAACGATTTACCAAAAGCTCTGCCTAATAAATGTTTGTCTACAGCCTGGTCTGGTCATAATAAAAAAAATTATCACAATGTCTTGATGAAGTCAGGTAAAATGATTTACAAATACAACATAATATTGCATATGCAACTATGAGTTAAATTTGTTATTTTTCATCTCATTTCTTAAAATATAGAGAGGTGCATTCCCAAATTAAACTTAACACTGAAACTTACTTCGGAAACATAAAAAAGTGAGAAAATCCTCAGTCTTTGGTCGAGTTGGTGCATTCATTAATGTTGGAGCAGCAGGAGTTGGATGAACTGCATTACTTGCACCTTGGACAGAGCACCCAAGCCTTGTTCGACATTCTGTTTGAACTGTTCTCTCTCGCAGCTCCCGCAACTCTTTCATAGGTGTTAATGCAGGACTGGTAGGCTGGGAGCCTTGTGCAAATTTTCTTTGGGCATGAACTTTAGCCCTAGAAGAAAATAATTATGATACCACTCTGCAGAATAAGTTAAAAGCACCATATGACAAGTATTTATAGAATACAGATCGAATATAGATTTTGAGTTAAAAACACAGCATGAAAAAATGGTACATTTAGAAACCAAAGTCAGGTATGAATAAAATAGTACTGCTCTGTTTCTATAGTGTCTATGGGTCAAATTAACAAAACTCTTAGGATAAGATAAAAAAAATTAAAAACTATCAATTTTACTCATGTTTAGAAATAAGACAAGATAATAATAAGCCATTTCTTCAAGCTATATATTACTATAATGTAACTTCAGTATAACACATTATCTATTTGAATGTATCAAGAGTATAGTACTAAGTAATTAGTATATAAAGAGGAATAAAACAAATTCTGTTATTGGCAGTATCTACCAATATGAATTTTTATTACTTTTTATCCTAAAAATTTTCATTAAGCTTGAATTAAGACACAAAATCCTTGATTTCTTAACCCTAGGACTGCACTGCTGTCAACCTCTTGAGTGAGGCACCCCAGTGCCGCTAAAATTTAGGTATAATTTTGGAAGATCTTTTTTTTCTTCGGGAAACTGATATATTCAAGATATAGAAGGATAGTGAATATTAAAAAAAAAAAAGTTTTGTCATCTTAGTGCCACTTATATTGTATCCATAGACCTCAAATGGGCCTATTATTTGTTGTCATTCATTCGAGTGAAATGCAGCTCCTATTTTATTTGCAAACATAAAATAACTCAAGTTTCTAAATGCAATAAAAACTTTTTGATTCATTAGTAAATGCAAACTTTATATACACACTCTAAATAAGGATTACTTTGTATATTGACTAGAATCTTGGAAGCATGCGTATCTTTCGCTGTTTATGTGTATGATGGTGAATCTACTACTTCATCACTGTCCAAACTATTACATGACTCACTTCCACTATCTGATTCACTAGAACTGTTAATTATATCTAAATCAAGATCACAAGTTCACTGTCAGATAAACTACACAAAATTAGTCAGATGATTTTGCATTTAATTGACCCTGACAGACGAGCAGAACTTGTTACATTCATCATCAATGAAAGCTAATTACGCACTGATCATTCACAAATAGGCCCAGGCATATATTGTCTGTACTATGTTACGTTATCACTCATTCCGTCAGTCAGAAACCTACATTTTAACACGCATTATTCAAAATATCTGAAAACCTATTAAGATGCCAACCACAATTACTAACACTCGGATCTTAAGAGGTGAACCCATGTTTAAGAGTTAAAATATCAGTTTCCTTACAAAACAACCTGTTATTTAATTTCTGCAAAATAACTGCTAAAAGTTCTATTTAAAATTATATTACTATCTTAAGTTTCCTTACAAAACAACCTGTTATTTAATTTCTGCAAAATAACTGCTAAAAGTTCTATTTAAAATTATATTATTATCTTAAGTGATGCTGGTATAATATATATTTTTTTCCTAAAATTTCATTGTTTTCCCATTTTTCTGTCAGTGTCATTGTAATTTCTAAAAGCTTGTAAGCTTCAAAATCATCTTTATCTGTGATCATTATTTCTCCTGATGCTCAAGATTCATTTTGGAACAAATCATCATAAATTTTTGCAAGGAATATCATGTAATAAATATAAAAAAAACTACAGGTCAGTCCATTGAGGAATCATATCAAAGAGGGTTGAAGGGATACCACAGAATGGACAATGTACAGAATAACCCAGAAAGACAAAGTCACAGAATAAGTTATTCCAAATTAACATCTCTGAAACTATCCGCTTACTACTCTAGAAAAATTAAACAGAGCTGACAGAGCAAATGTGTCCAGAGAAATGGTGAAGAGGAGGCTTTAAAAAGCTGGGCATTTTGGTTGTAACAGGAAAGAAATCTCTGTTGAGACCAATGTAATAGAGCAAAGAAATTAGCTTTAGGAAAAAGCATCAAAACTGGGCAATCAATGAGTGGAAAAGGGTTGTTTGCATCAATGAGTATCGTTCTTTTTTGGTTCTTTTTTGATTTCTTGAGGTTAGACATTTGATGATTTGCTCCCATCTTTCTCTATTATATGCCTCATTTTCTTGCACTCCTAACATTATGTCTTCCTCTATATTCTTCTTCCATGTTTCCTTGGGTCTACCTCTTGGCCTTCCTCCATCCACCTCCAACTCTCTCACCCTACTGCCTCTCTTCAACTCTTTGCTTCAGATGTCCAAACCATTTCAATCTTCTTCTCAGAACTCGGTCCACTCTAGCTCATCAACAACACACTTTCTAGCTACCTCTTCACTACAAACTCTATCCCTCCATGTTATTACACCAGCCACGTAAAATGATAAACGTGGATGTAGTGAGAGCACAGGAGGAATAACAATCAATAAATCGCATGACTGATACACTATATTTTTGATAAGCTACAACCATTTAAGCCTGACTAGTCAGTCAATACAGCCAGTTGATTCCATAGACAGGTGAATGCTTGGTTCTAATTTCAACTAAGGTCAGAGGGAGCTTAAAATCAGAATGGCCCAAGGACTAAGCCCATCAAGGATCTCAGTGTTGTTTCATTCGTCAAAAAGAACTTGAGGAATTGCCAAACCCTGTAGGAGATAGGTTGGGAGGAGCATTGGTGAAAGTTTTTAAATACTATAATGGTAAGTAACATCAGGCAAGTACAATAGACCCTACGATTAACATAGTGGCTGTTTAAACACTAATGCCAGCCTACCCATAGATGACCATTTGGAAATAAGAGGAACTACTTGATATAAAATAAAATTTGATATGTCTGTACCACTTGAGTGACATGGAGATATGGGATACTGGTGGTAAAATATGTAATTTTGCAATTAAGAATGTACATTCTTAAGCTTACATTAGCACAAATTATGAGACTGATGAATAAATATATTCAACAGAAAGCTAAATATGAGACCCTATCTTATTATACTGATCTTAGCATGTGTGTGTGTGTGTCTGTGCATTTTTTATTTTAAATATTTGATTGTTTTTTTCTTGCACACCAATTTTGAATGTGGTGTGAAATAAAACCTTTTTCTCTCACGTAATTTGTGAGCGAAGTGAGCGAGCACTGCAGGCTTAACAAAAAATGGCTGTAGTGCTGATTTTTGCTAGTAATATTAAAGAGCTATGAATGAATTTTCCAGATAATTCAAAATACCAATTCTAATGAACATTTATTACTTACCTTTTGGGTAATGACTGTAAGCTTTCAAACATAAGTGACTGTGAACATCTTCCTTCCTTTCTCCTTTTCCTTGTGTCCATTTTTGGTTTTTGTAAGAGGACTTCAAAAAAGTGATTATCATTGCATAGACCTTTCAACCACTGAATTTACCTGAATTTAGTCTCCAACCAACAATATGTAGAGCACGGTCATGAAAACTAGCTTAAATTTATAAAGTTAAATTATCTACATCCTTTAGTGCCTTGAAAAGAAGAAAATATTTGAGAAATTACAAGCACAAATCTATATATATTTGGAATCATTTATGACCAAGTACCAAGAATTTTATTTTATCGCTTTTTAACCTTTTAAGGGCTTAAGGTGCTATGTGGAACATTAATTTCAAGCCACTTTGACTCTTAATATATATTGATTTAAGGGTTATTATATTTTATACATATACCTAGTCCAATTCGGGCATCAAAGGGTTAAAAGCTACATTAATATTTACTCTTCTCTCACAATATGTAGGGATTTAAATATACTAAGCGCAATTGGAGGGAGTGTAAACCAGGCAATAATTTTGCTATAACACAAATTCAATAATAATGGCAAATGTAAGTAAATACAAACAATTTATTCAAATTTGGTAAAGAGATCAACCAAGAATGACTGGACAAAACAGAAAATATGTAACAGGTAGGAAAGTAAAAATGTTAAGTACACAAAAACACTTTTTAAAATAATATGCAGAACTACACTGCTGCGTGAATAAGATTATTTCCCCTTCCCCTCACATCTAAAGTAAAATACCAATGGGGTTATCATGAAATGTAAGGAAGGATTGTAAAAAATTAAGGCCGCACATCCTCCTACAGGCAGTGGGGATGGGAAGGCAAACTGCGGCTGTTGGAACCAGGACACAACCTTCCAGATATCAACTGTAGTAAGGTTGCCCAAGCTACACATTATAGTGTCAATGAATGCATAAAAGCTATATCTAAGCCATTCCCTTTACTTTTCTGTGCAGATTTTCACCACTTTGGCTTAGTCTATCCTTATACTCTACTCTACTACCTTTGTTGTGTGAAAGAAGAGTAGATAAGATTAATTAAGCAAAAGAGCTGGAAATGGTAAACAGGAATTTTATATTTTTAATATATTTTATTGGAGGCATTAATAGTTAGCAGGTCTTTACACCCATTTAGATTTGAATAAATAAGATTGTATTTTGTACATATATAAAATATATTCCAAAGATAAATTAGGGATTGGATAGTACTAACAAAGGGGGAAAAAAAGAGCTTTCATGTTGTAATACAGTGGAAGTGCAAATCCCCTGGTGAGATTACAAGCAGTCTGGATAAAAAAGAAGAGAACAACCTATCTAACCAAGGTTGGTAATTGAGCAAGCACAATACCAGCAAGTGGTCCCTCTAGTGTATGGGAGCAGATGGGAAAGAAGTCTTGGATATACCATGCCTTGCTGTCCAACTCAGTCCAAAGCTAGACAAATGGTCAAGTATTCACTGCAGTATACACACACCTTTCTTGTGAAAGAAGCTCTATCCTGAAAGAGGATCCCCCCCCCCCCTTTACTCCCCTTGGAAGATTTTGAAAGTGAATTGCCTTTTTTTTTATAGGATACATGATCCTTAATGTAAATAGGAATGGAGTTCAAATGATCCCAAAACATCTACATGGATATGGAGGCATGTGGAAGAGAGCACACATAAGTAATTAAGGAAATTATTTCAGGAAACAGGTGTAGAAAGGTATTTTATTGGTCATAGTCCCTCTTGCGTATGTGCAATTATTTTCATCATAACGTATTACTCCAGGAGCATAAAAACCAATTGAAAAATTGAAAAATAGTTTTTATATACAGTAAACCCTCGATATAATGAACTATATAGGGCAGGGGATCGTTCGTTAAACCTGATGGGCATTAAAAGCAATGGAAATAACAAACCAAGTTTATTATGGATATGTAATACGTATGTAATTACTAATAAAGTTAAGTGGACTACACAACATAGTATTGATACGAACCTTGCACTGTAGGAGACATGTGACATACCAACACTCACTCAGGCTGGTCATAATGCTTGCCTGTTAAACCCGATGGAGTTCGGCCAGGAAATTTGGTTTATTATATCCAAAATTTGTTATATTGAGGTTCATTATATCGAGGGTTTACTGTAGTATATAGACTGCTGCATTATTTATTGATTTTCTTATTTTTATACAGGGGTGGCCAAAAGTCACCCGGCAGTAAATAAAAATTGCATTTATAAAAGTATCTAAATATTAAAAATAATAAAAATTGTTCAAACTGAAGTCCTCCTTGAGCATTTATCCATTCTTCATGGACTCTTTGTGCATTACATTATTTGTAGTATTTTTCAATAACAAAGATTCTCTGTTGCAGAGTCAGTTTGTTCATAATTATGGGCTTAAAAAAACTGCAAATAAAACAAAAAAATATTTTATAACAAGACTTCGCTAATAAAAACAAATGTTGAAATTAACGGTGATTTTGACTCACAGCTTTCAATTACTAAAAAGTAATACCTGGATGAATAAATAAAATTAAATATTAAGTGTTTATGGGATTTTTATTTACTGTCAGGTGACTTTTGGCCACTCCTGTATATCAATATTGGCCTTGTATATACATTTTGGATGATCTCCATCAATTTTTGTATGGTTATATTGTAAATAATCAATTGCAAATGTCAATTTTGTTGTAAATTGTTTGTAACATAAGGTTATAAAGAAATGGTGAGTAAACATTTTTATTTCCTTTGTCTCCTGGCATCAAATGCAATGAAAACCTAGACATCACACACCTACACATAGACTGCCCAAACCTCACACAAGCGCACACTACACACTATACCTCCTCTCTTGGAGACCTGTGAACCTACCTAGGGAGTGTAGTGAGCTTCCTATAGGCCACCCACCTCAGAGAACACAAAGGTAGGGGGGCTGACAAGTATGTCATCAAAGGTCATTAATGGAATTGTCTTTTGACCTTTTGAAAAGTGTTAGTGTGGGAAGAGACAATTCAACCAGAACATATCTCCTTGCAGCTGCGCAGAGAGATAAAAGTAGTTGTATAAAGAGAAAATGGTGGGAAGAATACATGTTAAAAACCATCACCCCAACAGGAGATGAGAGGGCAGAATTAATGAGCCCCCCACTTCCCCCCTTACCAGGGATGACTGAGCAAAACCAGGTTAACAACCTGCGTGCAAGATTAGTAAACAGACAAGAAAAAAAAAGGTGAGAATAAGCTTGTAAAAAAAATACTGAAAGGGTAAAATAGAAAAGTTTAGAAAGAATAAAAAATAGTCTCAATCTTGTTTTGAAACTACCAGGAGCAATGGGACCAGGAAGTTGTCCCACTAGCCGCACAATGGGGTATAAGTCAATGCAAAAGGAGGTGGATCACTCTGAGCCATAGATGATTGCACGGGAGAAGGCAGATGACAAAAAGCTCTAATGAGTGATGTTATTGCTATCATGGCACTGGGTCAACCTGGCTGCCAGAAGGGTGTTGCTTATAATGAGAGAAAAATTGCATCTATCACACAAGAATGTGGTTGGCCCCCATCAAAAGGAGAAAAATTCTTTGTCCAAACAGAGGAGGCTAAAAGTGGGTTCCTACAAATAGGAAAATTCTGCTGCAATTGAAAGACCATCTGGGGGTGACAGTGAGCTTGAGCAGAATTTAACTTGCCTGCAAATGGGAGAAAAAGGTTTCACCCAAAAGGAAAGAGCGGTCTCTCAGGCAGAGGCAAAAGAGAGCAGCCAAGTGGGCTTAATGCATACCCCTAAGTATGAAAACTACCTGCTGAGATCTTATAGACCAACATCTATAACCCTTTTACTACAGAGCTGTATTTATACTGAGGAATAAACATACCTCAACAAAATTTACGCATTTCTGAGTTGAGAGCTTTCTTTTAGTTTACATTTTTTTGTTTTGTTTTTTTAGGCTTAGTTACTCAAAAATGATTTTCTATTGAATAAATATTGACTAATAAATAATTTTAAGATAGACTTTTATAAAATTAAATATAAGGGTAGAAAAATATGTGTATATAGTTGTATGTAAGATTTTATTTTTTTAATCATTCATTTGTGTGGAACCTTTCAAAACAAGTAATGTTGCCTAGACCTTGTTTACCTATGCATTTTTTTTTACTGATATCTACTATTTTCTATGCCATGCAGGTAATATATCCTATACCTATTTATTGGATTCATCTCTTTTCTGATTGAACAGACTCCATAAAATGCACATGCTTCCCACTTAGTCTTGGGACTACTGTTTTGTTCATTGCCCATTCAAAAGATCCTGTTAATTCTTTGATTAAATTGAAATGCAAAATGCAGAAATGCTAAGGGCATCCAGAGCGTTCACTTAAATCATTCCTTATGCTAACTTTTTGTACCATTTTACAGGTTTCCTAGCCATAATGTAATAGTAGAGAACTTGGTCTATTTTATAAACAAACCCCATGTATTTGTTGTAATGAAGTATGGGAGTGGGAATTTTCTGTCGATCCCTGCTTTAGATCTTACTCCCATGGATTCTTTTTGCAGTGGATGTGTACATAAACCAATGTCAGTAGTTCTTTGTTTTGAATGCATATTTTCTCCCTTCTTAATCCTGAGGCCTTTTATTTGCATAGGCAAGCCTTTTTGATTGCTTAGGGTTGTCCTGTTGTACCAGTTTTGGTTTCTTTCAAATATTTATATAACTTTGTGGTAAAATAATTATCCGTGGGACATGTGACTGTTTCCATCATCCTGACAACTATAATTTCTATTTTTTTTAAATTCATCTAGTTTCTATTGCCCTAGTATAAACCCTACTCTCTTCTGTTAGCCCATTTTCATCAGCAGGTGGATCTTTATATTTTTGTATAGTGTGAAAAAAGTAGCCAACCTTTCCATAATAATATTCCTCCAACCTCAAATTCATAGAAGGATAAAGGTTTTCTTCTATCAATTGAAAGAATTTCTTAAGATTTCTTCTAAATTGTATCTGTGCAATGTTTATGCATGCATGTTTTGGTAGCATTTTGTACTGCACATCCTGGGTGTCAAGTTGCTACAGTACATGTATAAATATTTGTACATTTATTAACCCAGTAATGGCTCCAAATTTGACCATCTTTGTGATGTTCAGAAAAGAAAATTATGTTGAAATTGAGTGATAAACTCAAAATAATTAAGAGTTTAGAATCTTGTTTGTCTAAGTCATGGCAGTATTCTTTCTTTTGACCAGTAACTATAGCTCGAAAAAGTGACCCTCTTTGTGGTGTTCAGAAAAGAAAATTACGTTGAAATTGAGCGATAAACTCGAAATAATTAAGAGCTTAGAATCTTGTTTATGTCTGAGTCATGGTAGTTTTCTTTCTTTTGACCAGTAACTATGGCTCCAAAAGGTGACCCTCTTTGTGGTGTTAAGAAAGAAAGTTATGATGAAATTGAGTGATAAACTCAAAATAATTAAGAGCTTAGAATCTTGTTTATGTCTGAGTCATGGTAGTTTTCTTTCTTTTGACCAGTAAGTAACTAAGGCTCCAAAGATTGACTGTCTTTTTGGTGTTCAGAAAAGAAAGTTACATTGAAATTGAGCGATAAACTCGAAATAATTAAGAGCTTAAAATGTCATTTATGTCTGAGTCATAGCAGTATTCTTTCTTTTGACCAGTAACTTAGAATATTGTCTTAGTCATGGCAGTGATTGTTTCTTTTGACCTGTAACTATTTCTTTTAAATTTTTGAGGAATGCCCATTAGAAATATATCACAGGCTTGTTGAAATTTTTCATCTCAGTAAACATTGTTGGAAATCAATGTTTGTATCATGAGAGCCTTCACACCGTGGGTGGATAAATACTGATCAGCATACAGGTTTGTTCTGTTACCATTATTTGAAAAGTTTTGTCTGGAAATCATTTGCAAAATACATCAACCATAGATTTATTTCCCTTGGACATAAAAAATTATTTATTTCCACTAAATTGTTCAATATTATTTCCTGTCTTTCTAATTGAAAGCTGGTTCAACACTTTACTTTTGTTTTTTTACTGGATGTTCAATATCAATTTCAGCAATTTCATCACTCAAAAAGTCATCCAATGCAGGATTATTTATATTATCATCATCTAGATGAATTCAGATACATTTTCATGACCATCTTCAATATGAATATCCACAAATTCATTTTTATTGTCCATAGATAGGTGTGAAAAAACTTTCTTCAGCCATAGCAACACACCTACATTTATGAACCATGGGGAAGGCATTGAGTTATTTCTTTTAAAACTGCATTTATATAAGGAAAAATACTGTTACCAACTGAGTTGCAATTGGTCATTGAATATATCAAAAACTATTTTCAGGAATGAATATGCGCATCTAAGTGGTATAAGTAATTTAAATAAATGTAATTATGGGTGAGGAGATCAACCATATATTCCTCGTGGCTAGTTTTGATTGGATGAGAATATTGCATGTAGGTGTAATAATAAACCCACAGCCTGAGGTAAAAATCTGAAAAAAGTCAGATGCCAAACAAATATTAAATTTTTGCAAGCTAATAAATTGAAAGGAGGTTTATCTGAGGCATGCTAGGGGATCACTTAACACAATTTTACATTCCCTCAAAATCCTGGGAAAAAAACTCATCAGGGCCCAGCACATTACTAAATTTGATTCTATTTCTTTGGACACTATCTCCTCTGTAATTAAAATATCCTCTAATTTATCCTCATTACAGTAAACCCTTGATATAACAAACTATATGGGGCAGAGGTCGTTTGTTAAAGCCGAAAGTTTGTTAAACCCGATGGTTCACTCATTAATTTGTATACATAAATATGTATATAAAGACTGTATTGCATGGATATATAATACATATGTAATTACTAATAAAGTTAAGTGGACTACATCGGATTTAACAAACCTCAGTTCATTAAACCTGATGAAGTTCGGCCAGGAAATTTGGTTCATTATATCCGAAATTCATTATATTGAGGTTTGTGATATCGAGGGTTTACTATACTACCTAATATAACAACATAACATAATTTCATGCATGACAAAAGCCACAAGGGCCTATCAAAGGTCATCCGCATCTGTCAAACCCACCCACAAAATACATCCATAGGAATGTGTCAGATCATGCATCTACAATATAAAATTTAAACAATCCATAGGATTGTGTCCGATCATGCATCTACAATTCGAACCATACACAAGAATGTGTCAAAAACAAAGAACATCATCATCAAGACTCGTCAAAATCCAAATCAATCATAATATACAATAATAAAAGACTGTATCCACAGGAATGAGTCCAGAATACCCCCCAAAGTTAACCCTCCCTTCCAATAAAATCATCTAATCTGCATTGAAAACATTCAAATTTATACTGTCTACCGTCTCAGATAGCAAACTATTCCAATAATCTACCACTCTATTGGTGAAAAAATATTTTCTAACATCCAACCTGCACCTTTGTTTTTTTAATTTTTAAGTGGTGACCCCTAGACCTATTACTACCTTCAAACTCAAATAACTTGCTAAAATCCAACTTATCCATTCCAGAGCAGATTTTAAAAGGCTAAATCATATCTCCCCTCACACATCTCTCAAATGAGAACATATTTAGTACCCTCAGTCTATCTTCATATTCAAGGTGCTTCAGGGAAGGTATTGTTTTTCTTGCCCTCCTTTGTACTGACTCTAACAGGTTGATGTCATGTCTAAAATGTGGTGACCATGCTTTTATACAGTGTACTCTAAATGTGGCCTAACATATGAGTTATAGAGTTTAAGGATAACCTCTTTACTCTTGTAGCTAACATTCCTCATATATTAGATCTGATTCTTTCAAATGACGATCACTTAGTTCAAAGATTGAGTGTAGGGGAATCATTGGGAAACAGTGATCATCAGATGGTTTGGTTTAATTTGCAAATAGTTAAGGGTAGAACAATGACAAACCACAAAAATTCCCAATTTTTATAGAGGAGATTACGATAAATTATAGAATCAATAATAAATCTAACAGTGATAAAATAGGGCCTATTAAATATGAAGGGGTTTTGAAAGAATCTGATGAGGAAATAGTAGAGGTCCTTAATGATCATTTTGCTTCAGTATTCACAGAAGAGAAACCAGTTAGATTAATTGATGATAATTCTAGGTCAAGGAAAGTAGTGATAAATTCTATTAATATAGACAGAGAAGAAATTAAAGGGCTTATAATGCAGTTAAATACTAGTAAGGCATCTGGCTCTGACAACATTCATTCTAGGATACTCAAAGAAGGTGTAGAAAGTATTGCAGTAGCTCTTGAGAAGATATTTATTAGATCACTAGAGTCTGGAGAAATACCAAATGATTCGAAATTGGCAAATGTAGTGCCAATTTTTAAAAAGGGAAGTAAAGAGGACCCAAATAACTTTAGACCGGTAAGCTTAACTTCTATAGTCTGTAAAATTCTTGAGAAGATGGTTAAGAAGGGAATTTCTGATCATCTAGAGAGTAGCAGGTAATTAATGATGCTCAGCATGGTTTTAGAAAAGGTAGATCGTGTTTAACTAATTTACTGGATTTTATGGATTATGTAACTAAAGAATTAGATAGGGGTGAGAAAGTTGATGTGATCTACTTAGATTTCAGCAAAGCTTTTGATAAAGTTCCACATAGAAGACTAGTTCATAAATTAAAGCTGCATGGGATATGTGGGAAGGTTTTAAATTGGATAACTGAATAGCTGAAAAATAGGAAACAGAGTTGTACTGAATGGAGTGAGGTCAGAGTGGAGGAATGTTATTAGTGGCATACCTCAGGGATAAGTTTTAGGCCCTTTATTATTTATAATCTATGTAAATGATCTTGGGCAAGGTGTAAATAGCAAAGTTTCAATTTTTGCTGATGACACTAAATTGGCAGCTGTAGTCAAAGAGGTGAGGGTAGCTTTAAAGTGCAGGGTGACTTAAATAAGTTGTTAGCTTGGGCTCAGAAGTGGCAGATGACTTTTAACCTTAATAAATGCAAAGTTATTAACATGGGGAGAGATAATAGGGAATTTAGCTATGAGATGGATGGGTATTGGCTTAATTCAGTTGAAGATGAGGACTTAGGAGTAGTAGTAGATAGATCACTGAAATTTTCAAAGCAGTGTATTGAGGCAAAAAATAGAGAAATAGGGTGCTAGGTTACATTAAAAGAAATGTTACCTACAAGAGTAAGGAGGTCATCCTTAAACTATACAATTCTTATGTCAGGCCAAATTTTTAGAGTACTGTATACAGGCATGGTCACCACATTTTAGACATGATATAAACTTATTAGTCAGTACAAAGGAGGACAAGAAAAATAATACCATCCCTGAAGCACCTTGAATATGAAGATAGACTGAGGGTATTAAATATGTTTTCATTTGAAAGAAGGTGTGTGAGGGGAGATATGATTGAGCTTTTTAAAATCTTTTCTGGGATGGATAAATTGGATTTCAGCAAGTTATTTGAGTTAGAAGGTAGTAATAGAACTAGAGGCCACCACTTAAAGATTAAAAAACAGAGGTGCAGACTGGATGTTAGAAAATATTTTTTCACTAACAGAGTGGTGGATTATTGGAATAGTTTGCCACCTGAGACTGTAGACAGCCCAAACTTGAATGTTTTCAAGCACAGATTGGATGATTATATGGGGATGGAGGGTTAATTTCTTACTTTTTGGTATGGGGATATGTTTCTTGACTCATTCCTGTGGATGTAGTTTCTTTTTATTGTATATTTTGGGAGACTTTGATTTTGTTTTTGACAGACTCCTATGGAGGCTTTAAATTATATATTGTAGATGCATGGTTGGACATAATCCTAGGGATTGTTAAATTGTATATTGTAGATGCATGATCTGACAAAATCCTATGGATGCATTATGTGGGTGGGATTTAATGGATACGGATGACCTTTGATAGGCCCTTGTGGCTTTTGTCATCCATGAAATTATGTTATATCCCAGGCATTTTTAATTTATGAACTAGTATCCTATGTGGAACCTTATCAAAAGCTTTGCTAAACTCTAAGTAAATTACATCAACATTCTCTCCCTTATCTAATTGTTTAGTAACATAATCCAGAAAATTTGTTAAACAAGATCTACCTCTTCTAAACCTGAGGAGATCAAGATCTCCTCAGGAAAAATTAGAGTATCCTTGAGTATAAATAGTGAAAGAAAATACTTAACATCTAGGCCATTGCATCACTATCGCTCACTAACTCTCCATCTGTAGTACAAGTGGACCTATTTTATTTCTAGTTTTAGTTATAATTGCAAGAAACCTTTGGGATCTTCCTTTGCCTTATTTGACACTTTAATTTCATAATTTCTCTTAACATTTTAATGCCCCCAAATTAGCTCATTATATCCCTGCCTCAATTGACCCTCACCATTTTTTGCTATAAATGCCCTTTTTAATGCCATTATAATGCTTAATTTTATCTAACATCCATTTAGGGTTGACAGCCTTAGCTTTAATCTCCCAATATGGGATGTTTATATTCTGTCTAGCAATTAACTTTTTAATCATTATCTCATTCTTGATCAACACCATTCCTCTCTACCTGACATGTTTTTCTCACCACAATCAGCGAAAGCTAAGTTGCTCTTCTTTTTTTTCTTATTACTACTTAAGTTCTTTCTTTGTTTGAATAAGTGATGGAGTTTGGGGATGAAAGTGAGCATGAGTGTCGGAATGTATGCATTGGTTGTGCTGTATTAGGTGAGGGGTATACATGTGTTGTATGTGGGCTGCGTGAATGCATTGTAGATTTAGAGGGGATGAGAAGGCAGGATTTAGACAGGATATGTAGGCTGGAGGGGTTAGTTGCTGAGCTCAGGAGGGAACTTAGTGTTAGGCCTAGAGCTGGGAATAGGTTAGGTGGTGAGGTAGGCCAGTTAGATGTTTCAGGTGAAGGTAGAGGGCCGGTGGAGGAGGTAGGATATGATAGTTTTAGTGATAGTGAAGTTAGCCCCCTTAGATTAGTTAGAAATAGGCCTAGTGAGGATGGGGGACAGTGGAGAGTGGTTAGAAAACGTGAAGCTAGGGAGGCTTCTCCTGTTCTTTGTGAGAATAGGGTTGCCTCTGTTGAGGTTGTTAGCCAGGGGAAGAATAGGTGTGTGAGTCAGAGGGACACAGAACCTATTAACTTGACTAATAGATTCAGTGCCCTAAGAGAGGAGGTAACTGGAAGTGATATGACTGATGGGGGTGGGGGTGGAGTTTGAGTGACTGGTAGTTTGAATGAGAATAGGAGTGGGGATGGAGTTAGGTCTGTGGGGGTTAGGAATAGGAGTCTGACTGAAGTGCTTGTGATGGGTGATTCGCGAGTTAGATATTTAGATAGGAAGTTGAATGCAAGTAGATTGAATGGTTTGAGGGTGTGTTTGCCGGGTGCTGGAGTGAGAGATCTGTCTGATAGGTATGAGGAGCTGGTGTCTGGCTGTGCAAGGGATGCGGTTGTGATTACACATGTAGGAGTGAATGATGTGAAGAAAGTGGGTGCATGTGAGTTACGTGAGAGGTACAAGAGGTTGAGTGAAAAGGTGAAAGAGAGTAGAATGAAAGGTGTTGTGACAGGTGTGCTTCCAAGAATGGATGTTGGGGTAGAATGGATGTCTCGTGCAATTGGGCTGAATGGTTATGTGAGGAGGATGTGTGAGATGGAAGGTGTCATGTTTGTGGATGTGTGGGATTGGTTTGTTGGAATGAAAGAAATGTATGCGATGGATGGACTGCACTTGAGTAGGAGGGGGGTAGATGTGTTGTGGGTGGAGTATGATCGTGTTATTAGGTCTTTGCGGGCGGGAAACTAGATACTAATAGTGGTCAGGGAATTATGAGAGGACATTATAGTACTGAAAGTAGAATGGACTTGGCAGATAACAGAAATAGGTTCCAAGGCGATAGAGGTGAGGTCATTCAAGTTTCAAGAGGTGCTTCAGGGATAGGGGGGTTAAATTGTTTCTATACAAATGCTCGTAGTCTTAGAAACAAGAAGGATGAGCTATTTAGTTATATTAGCAATGAGGATATAGATATATTATGCGTTACTGAATCATGGGTTAATGAAATAGAATTTAGTGACACTATAAGTGAATTTGATATGTACATTAGTCAAAGGACAGGTAGGATTGGTGGAGGAATAATTATCTATATAAAAAACAACATTGTTTCAAGTTTAAATACTTCAATAAAGCAGGATGGAGTTGAGTCACTTTGGATAGATATTAGGTTCAGTAAAAATAGAATGGTGCATTTGGGAGCTTTTTACAGGCCACCTGGGCAGACTGATGATATGGATGAACTAATGATAAGGGAAATAAGTAAGGGATGTGAAACAGATGCAGTTATTATTGGGGACTTCAACTTAAACTCTGTGGACTGGGAAAATATGATAGGTAGGGATAGAACAAGTGGCAGGTTCATAGAATGCTTTGAGGATAATTTTTTGAATCAATTTGTTAATGAGCCAACGAGGGGGGACAATATATTAGATTTAGTACTTTCTAACAGTGATCATTTAGTTCAAGAATTGACTGTTGGGGAAGCATTGGGAAATAGTGACCATCAGATAGTTTGTTTTAACTTGGGAATTGAGAAGGGTAAAATAACCGAGAATGCTGAAAAAGTTCCCAATTTTCATAAGGGAGATTATGTAAAACTTCGAAGCTTGCTAAATTTGGTAGACTGGGATGTAGAATTCAGAGGTAAAAATGCTTATGGGATGTGGGATACTTTCAAGCATATAATAAATGTAGTCCAAGAACAATGTATCGCAATGAAGGCCATTAGGAACAAAAGTAGGAAACCATTATGGTGGAATCAGGAGATAGCTAGAAAAATTTCAGAGAAGAAAAGGGCATACAAAAAATTACAGGTACAGAATAATATTCAAAATTTAAGTGATTATAGAATGGCTAGGAATGAGTTAAATAGGATTATAAAGAAGAACAAAAGGGTGTCAGAAATTAAATTAGCTCAGGATAGCAACAAAGATCTTAGAAAGTTCTTTAGTTACTATAAAATTAATAACAAGTCTGGCAGAGTTAAAATAGGACCTATCAAATATGAAGGGGTTGTGAGAGAAACTGATGAGGAAATAGTTGAGGTACTAAATGGTCATTTTGCATCAGTATTTACAAAGGAGAAACTAAATAGTCTTATGTATAGTACTCATGGGTCAGGGAAAGAGGTGTTTACTAACATTAGTGTGGATCGGAGGATGATAAAAGGACTAATAGGTGAGTTAGATACTACCAAGGCCTCCGGCCCTGATAATATTCATTCTAGGATACTTAAGGAAGGGGTAGAAAGTATCTCAATAGCTCTGGAGGAGTTGTAAACTAGGTCACTGGAATATGGAGAAATACCCGATGATTGGAAGAGAGCGAATGTAGTCCCCATTTTCAAGAAGGGTAGTAAAGAGAATCCAAATAACTTTAGACCGGTTAGCCTAACTCCTGTAGTCTGTAAAATTCTTGAGAAAATAGTTAAAAAAGGGATTTGCCAACATCTAGAGAGGGAGGGATTAATCAGCGATGCTCAGCATGGGTTTAGATCAGGTAGATCATGTTTGACTAACTTACTAGACTTTCTGGAGTTTGTAACAGATCAAGTAGATAAGGGAGAGAATGTAGATATAATTTACTTAGATTTTAGTAAAGCATTTGATAAGGTACCACATAGGAGACTAGTTCATAAATTAAAAATGATTGGGATATGTGGGGGTGTTTCAAATTGGATAGCTGAGTGGCTGAAAGACAGGAAGCAAAGGGTAGTGCTAAATGGTGTAAAGTCAGAGTGGAGGGATGTTATCAGTGGGGTTCCTCAGGGATCAGTTCTCGGTCCATTATTATTTGTCATCTATATAAACGATCTTGGGGAGGCAGTTAATAATAAAGTGTCAATTTTTGCGGATGATACAAAATCAGCAGCTGTAGTTAAAGATATTGATGATAATTTTAAAGTTAAAGTGCAGGGGGATTTAAATAAATTGTTATCCTGGGCACATAAGTGACAAATGACTTTCAACCTTGATAAGTGCAAAGTTATTAACATGGGTAAAGATAATAGAGAATTTAACTATGAAATGGATGGGCATTGGCTGAGATCAGTAGAGGATGAGAAAGATCTAGGAGTAGTAATAGATAAGTCATTAAGGTTTTCTAAGCAGTGTATTGAAGCAAGAAATAGGGCAAATAGAGTGCTGGGTTTTATTAAGAGAAATGTCAGTTACAAAAGTAAGGAGGTTATTCTTAAACTCTATAACTCTTATGTTAGGCCACATCTAGAGTACTGTATACAGGCATGGTCCCCACATTTTAGACACGATATTAACCTTCTCGAGTCAGTGCAACGGAGGGCAACAAAGATTATTCCTTCCCTGAGGCACCTTGAATATATAGATAGACTGAGGGTATTAAATATGTTCTCGTTCGAAAGGAGGTGTGTGAGAGGGGATATGATTGAGCTCTTTAAAAAATTTTCTGGGATAGATAAATTGGATGTTAGCAAGTTTTTTGAGTTAGATGATGGAAATCGGACTAGAGGTCACCACTTGAAAATTAAAAAGCAAGGGTGTAGGTTGGATTTAAGAAAATATTTTTTCACCAATAGAGTGGTAGACTTCTGGAACAAATTGCCGCGGAAGGTAGTAGGTAGTCTAAATCTAAATGTATTTAAGAGTAAGTTGGATGAGTTTATGGGAAGGGAAGGTTGTGATGGTTCCTAAGTTTTGTATATATTAATATTGTTTGTATATATCTATAGCTGCATGATTTAGTTCTTGACAAGCCTTGATTGGTGATACCCTTGTTTCTGGATGCAATCCTCTGGATGTAGTTTTCCTGCGAGTGTGGGTGCCTTAAAAAAGAGGCTGTTTGACTCGGATAACCTATGATGAGCCCTTGTGGCTTTTGTCATCTGTTATATTATATTGTCGGGGGACTTTGATTTTGTCTTCCCCGGGTGATGTTGCTTTTTGTGGGTGGGTTTTGACGGAGGAGGATGACCTTTGATAGGCCCTTGATATATATAAACAATATTAATATATACAAAACTTATGAACCTTCCCTCCCCATAAACTCATCCAACCTACTCTTAAATACATTTAAATTTGGACTACCTACTACCCTCCGTGGCAATTTATTCCAGAAGTCCACCACTCTATTGGTGAAAAAATATTTTCTTAAATCCAACTTACACCCTTGCTTTTTAATTTTCAAGTGGTGACTTCTAGTGTTATCTTCCCCCTCAACTGCTCTCTTTGACATCACATTTCCTGACCTGACTTCACTCACTAATCCCTGAACAACTGTCTCTCTATACCTCCTCAGACCACTATAATCTGTTTTTAAAATTTGTGATTTTAACCCTGTCCCATTTTTACTTAAATCTAATTTTGTAATGAAGGCTATTTCCCGAATTTGTCCAATCTCTGTATCACTAATGCTTTCTTTCCTATTTGTTAGAACTAAATCCAATATATTATCACCCCTAGTGGATTGGATGGTAAATATTCGTCTTAAGATATCTCATCTAAAGAACTTAAAAATACATTTTTCTTATGGTTATATTTTCCCCGGAAATGCATATTTTTCCCATAATCAACTGAAGGTCCATAATAGGAAGAGTATGTATTTTCAGCCAAAGTGAGATTCAGATCTGAAAAGTACACATAAAATTGCATAAGAAAGACATTTACAAATTCATTTAAAAGATTAAGAATCAAAACCAGACCTAACATAATCCTACCTTACCGATATTTTCTTCAATTTCTTACTGAAACAAAGTTTTGCACAGAAAACAGTTTATAAACAAGAGACTAGCACTTGGTCAAATGTGGGCATAAGAAATCCATGTACTTTTAAACATACTAACCAAAAGTTGCATGCGGTTTTACTGCTTTTCAAATCCTTTGCAATTATATTACAGTAAAAAAAAATTTAATCTTACCTAAATTTGCAATTCCTGTGGCATGTAGGGAATTTAATAACTCACAGGATTATACTGTAAGCCCTACATATTTCTAAGGCCTGAATATCATCCTCAAAGACTTCACATATTATTTGGTATTGAGACTTACAACAACCACCTCACCCCATTCTAATATATCAACAGAAGAGACAGCCATGCATGTACAGTCCGAAATATAATGAAGCATGTTATTGGCTAATCAGTCAAACGATGTACAGCGTAATCATCTGCAGATATAACAGCATATTATTGGATAACTAGTCAGGCCAAAAGTTGAAGAAAAGACAGCTAATCGCAAAGACTCAAACTTAGCAAAATAATAACATATGTTTGCAAAACTAAGTTATTATTAAGTTTCGGAAGGTGAAAATAACATTAGTGAACATCATTTAGAGCTCTAAGAACGTTTGTCTTTGAAAATTTAAAAATCATTAATGTCTTAAAACAAATATTATCTGGCTGGTTTATAACCTATCAATGAAGTTCGTCAGATCTAATCTACAATATACATAAAATGCATCCAGAGGATTATGAATGGACATAATCCTCTGGATGCATTTTATGTATATTGTAGATTAGATCTGACGAACTCCTGTAAAGGGTGACAATGTTGATGACTTTTCTCTGGTAAGAAATCTTTTGTGTGTTGACTGGAACGGGAGCTGCCAAGTGTAGGCCATGAATGGTCTTTTGCAGTCTCCTTCTTTTCTTATGTTCTTAAAGAAAATTATCATATACCATAGTAAAATATTCCTCAGCTTCCTGATCACCTACAAGAGCTTCCCAGTCTATAATTATATAATTAAAATCAACCATTATCCACATGTTTACTTCTAAATGCACGTTACATCTCCTACCACATAGGACACAAAACAAAAAGCATCATCATCAGGACTGGAACAGGAGCTGCCAAGTGTAGGCCATGAATGGTCTTTTGCAGTCTCCTTCTTTTCTTATGTTCTTAAATCAATTATAATATACAATAATAAAAAACTGCACCCACAGGAATGAGTCCAGATACCTTGCCCCCCCCTAAAAAAAAGTTAACCCTCACTTCCTATATAATCATCTAATCTTGGTTTGAAAACATTCAAGTTTGAACTGTCTCAGATGGCAAACTATTCCAGTAATCTACCACTCTATTTGGTGAAAAAATATTTTCTAACATCCAACATGCACCTCTGTTTCTTAATTTTTAAGTGGTGACCCCACTTAAAAATTAAAAAAACATTTTGTATTCAAACAAGATGTAGATAGTATTGTAGTAGAGCTCTTAAGATATATACTAGATCACAAGAGTTTGGAGAAATACCTAATGATTGGAAATTAGCAAATGTAGTGCCAATTTTTAAAAAGGGAAGTAAAGAGGACCCAAATAAGTTTAAGCCAGTAAGCTTAACTTCTATAGTTTGTAAAACTTTTGAGAAGATAGTTAAGATAGGGATTTCTGACCATCTAGAGTGTGGTAGGTTACTAAATGATGCTGGCTTACTGGATTTTATGGATTAGTTTACTAAACAATTAGATAAGGGAGAGAATGTTGATGTAATTTACTTAAGATTTTAGCAAAGCTTTTGATAAGGTTCCACATAAGAGACTAGTTCACAAATTAAAAATGCATGAGATATGTGGCAAAGTTTTGAATTAGATAGCTGAATGGCTGAAAGACAAGAAAAAGAGTTGTGCTGAATGAGGTGAGGACACAGTGGAGGGACATTATCAGTGGCTTACGTCAGGGATCCATTCTAGGCCCTTTATTATTCATAGTTTATATAAATGATCTTGGGAAGGCTGTAAATAGCAAAGTGTCACTTTTTACTGATGACACTAAATTGGCAGCTGTAGTCAAAAAAGTTGAGAGCAGCTTTAAAGTGCAGAGTGACTTAAATAAGTTATTAGCTTGTGCTCAGAAGTGGCAAATGACTTTTAACCTTAAAAAATGCTTCAAAGCAGTGTATTGAAGCAAAAAGAATAGAACAAATAGGGTGCTAGGATACATTAACAGGAATGTTAGCTACAAAAGTAAAGAGGTTATTCTTAAACTCTACAACTCATATGTTAGGCCACATTTGGAATACTGTATACAAGCATGGTCACCACATTTTAGACATGACATCAACTTGTTAGAGTCAGTACAAAGGAGGGCAAGAAAAATAATACCTTCCCTGAAGCACCTTGAATATGAAGATAGACTGAGGGTACTGAATATGTTCTCATTTGAGAGAAGATGTGTGAGGGGAGATATGATTGAGCTTTTTAAAATCTGTTATGGGATAGATAGGTTGGATTTTAACAAGTTATTTGAGTTGGAAGGTAATAATAGGACTAGGGATCACCACTTAAAAATTTAAAAAAACAGAGGTGCAGGTTGGATGTTAGAAAATATTTATTCACCAATACAGTGGTAGATTACTGGAATAGTTTGTCATCTGAGACAAAAGACAGTAATTG
Organism: Ceratothoa steindachneri; assembly: GCA_963969495.1. Lineage (NCBI taxonomy): Eukaryota > Metazoa > Arthropoda > Malacostraca > Isopoda > Cymothoidae > Ceratothoa > Ceratothoa steindachneri. Next base: position 46,645,079 of record OZ018339.1, read on the forward strand.
TGAAGACTATGGGCAGATGCGACTCTAGTATATTTTTTGGGCTACTTTTCATTGTTTTTCTGCTATCGCACTGGCCAATCACAGATCTGGATTCAGTTTCATAAATGACCAATCAGAAAGCTGTATTTGTTTCAAGGCTTTTTGTGCTTTTTATATTGATCAAAACTTGGTTTTTCTTATATTTTAGATGTTTTTCCCCCTTATTTCTTTTCTATATATCCTACCTACCCTATGCCTGACATTATTTAGTCTTTTTATTTACTTGTTACTTAATTTCCCATTGTTTAATGCTCGATTAAACCATATTTCAGGGTTGTTAATGAAGTCTCACGTCTTAATTCTGACAAAAACAGTACTTTTTCATTTTTTCTGTTCCGTATTTATTTCTCTTCTTTGATTTTTTTTAACAGGTTTTTTACAACCTTCATTTTGATTATTGTTCCAAATGGATGCGTTCAGTATTAGTGTTTTTATTACTATATATGTGTAGTTCAAGAAACACAAATGGTCAATTTCAGTAAAAAAAAAAAGTCACAAAATTTCCGGGAACAATGCTCTACTTTTCCATCCGCATCTCTCATATTTAAACGACCACCCACACCGTTTCCCGCTCATTTGTCAAAATTTCATTTTCGTGTGAAGTTTGTTTGTTACATATTCAACGTTTCGGTGCTATTTTAACCGACAACGAGAAATATGTTGCGTTTCTCGAAGCCCATGGGCCATGTAGTGGAAGTGCAGTGGGTTTTTGGAGGGTTCGAATGTGAAATAAAGAGAATTTTCATTGTTTCGGAGGCAAATCGAAATCAAGAAACCCTCCTCGCAGCGATAGAAAAGTGGATTTTGCCTGGCACGATAGTCGTATCTGACGGATGGGCAGCCTATTCAAATTTGTCATCTGAAGGATACGAACATCTTACCGAATTCTGGCTTGCTGCCGGTAAACTCTACCCCCCCGTCTGGCGTAAGTATTAACGATTATTTTGAGCGTCGGCTCGCCGCGGGGATAACACTGTGATGACCCTGAGTTTCAATCCTTTGGGGGGGGGGTCTGGGGGGCACAGCCCCCCAGTATAAAAATAGCCATAAAATTCTTTGATTTCATCTCTAAAAAAGTAACACCGGAAAGTAGCCCAAAATAGGCAAAAAAAACTAGGCCTACGATCTGCCCATAGTCTTCACAATTACCCAAAAGACATTCCAAACCTGAATGTATTCAAACACAGATTAGATGATTATATGGGGAGGGAGGATTAACTTGGAAGGAGGGGGGAAGGGCTATTCTGCATAAACATGAAGATCGGCGGCATGCCCCAAAAAGTATATTTTTTGTAAATATGTAGATTGGTGACTTGAACGATGGGATGAACTATTTCATCCATGTTCCAAAATGTTTTACATTTTTGGAGTACATTTAAGGGGACAGCTTGTGTGGGGGTAAACACAATGGGAGAACCACCCTACGATGATCCTGCTTTTCAATAAATTGGATGGGGGGGTCTAGGGTGCACAGCCCCCAAGTATATAATCATAATTGTTTAGAGAATAATCTCCTAACTTTTATAAAATGGCGTCAGCTATATTTCGAATAGGACTCAAACGCGCCTGAATATTCTGGCAGGGGTGAATGAAAGGTAAACAGACAAAAATTGACTTTTTCAGCCGAGCCACCAATCAACATATTTACCGTATTTTTTGTGTGTATGTTTCGTTCCCCCACGCATGCATATTCATGCGCGTTTGGTTAAGTAAAAACATTTAAAAAAACATTAGAACATTCTATAAACAATTATGATTGAAACTCAGGATCATCGTAGGGGGATCCCCCTGCAGTGATAAACCCATCACGAGCAGTCCCCTTGAATTTACTACAAAAAGGTGAAACATATTGGAACAGGGATGAGATATTTTGCATCCCATCAAGCGTGCTGCTGATCTTCATGTTTACCTTTCTGGACTCATTCGTGTGGATACAGTTTGGTAAATATGTAGATTATCGGCGCGAACGATGGGACGTACTATTTCGTCTGTGTTCCAAAATGTTTCACGTTTTTGGAGTACATTTAAGATGACGGCTCGTGTGGGGGTAAACACAATGGGGAGACTACACTATGATGATCCTGAGTTTCATTAAATTGGGGGGGGGTCTGGGGGGCCCAGCCCCCCAGTATATAATCCTAATTGTTTATAGAATAATAATTTGAAAAGGACTCAAACGCGCATGAATATTCCGACAAGAGTGAACGATAATATTTACACACAAATTTTTTTCCACCCGGGCCGCTAATCTACATATTTACCTACAGTTTTTATTATTGTATATTATGATTGATTTGGATTTTGACGAGTCTTAACATAAGAACATAAGAAAAGAAGGAGACTGCAAAAGACCATTCATGGCCTACACTTGGCAGCTCCTGTTCCAGTCAACACACAAAAGATTTCTTACCAGAGAAAAGTCATCAACATTGTCACCCTTTACAGGAGTTCGTCAGATCTAATCTACAATATACATAAAATGCATCCAGAGGATTATGTCCATTCATGCAACCGCAAAATAATCTCCCCACTCCTTAGAAAAATATATACATATGTACATAAAAAAGTCAGTCCCATCTAGCAGCTTCATTCATATATTTATCTAATCTATTCTTAAAAATACCCAGAGAGGAGGCTTCTATCGCATGTCTAGTGAGCCTATTCCATTCATCTACCACACGATTTGTAAACCAATTCCTCCCAATCTCCTTCCTAAACCTATACTTATAAAGCTTAAACACATTGCTACGTGTCCTGTCATGTTCACTAAGTATAAGAACCTTACCCAGATCCCCTTTATTATATCCTTTTACCCATTTGAAGACTTGATAATGATGCTTTTTGTTTTTGATACATTCTTATGTATGGTTCTAATTGTATATTGTAAATGAATGATCGGACACAATCCTATGGATGCATTTTGTGGGTGAGTTTTGACAGATTCGGATGACCTTTGATAGGCCCTTGTGGCTTTTGTCATCCATGAAATTATGTTATGTAGGATATTGTATACTTTTAGTTGGATAACTTTGGAAGGCGTTAGTCACTTTTCTCATCCTTATGCTAAAATGAATACTAAGAGGAAAAGGGATTAGAGGTAAGGTTCAATAACAAAGGATAGTTCCGTGATGTATTTCAGATTCCAGTACCAACGCATCTCAAATTTCCAAGCAGAGACGAAATGTGCTTAACTATTACTAAGAAAAAACTCACTTTGTGATAAACATCTAAATTATGCACAATAAAATTGCAAATTTATCAGTAGTCCTAACTTATTAATAGGCTAGTTATTTATTAAATGAGAAGATACGTTTAGTTATTTAAATGGAAAAGGTTAGATCAATAAATCAGAGACAGGATTCGTGAAACATGTTTATCAATATTGGTTATACTGTATTTTCATTGTTTTCCTCAATAATGTTTGATGCTACCGCCAGATGTCTATCCTATCACTAAGAATGAGCCATGAGCCAATATCAGGGGAGACAGAGTTAACCGTTCATTATTAATAATTATTATTATTTTTTTAAGAAAGTTCTTTTATTAAATATATCAAGTCCATGAAATATTATTTATATGTATACAAATACGATAAGATCAAAATTTAAAGAGCGTAGTGTACAAGATTGCATAGAAGGTTTTGTCTAAAAAATAACATTTATTCAAGAAATCCCCAAACTATTAATCTTTGGTTCTAAAACGTTGCTCAAAGTAATCACTTGAATTCGCAATACATTTTTACAGTTTCCAAACAATTCCTGACGCCATCTGCAAAGAATGTCCGTGGTTTGAGCGGTAATGCAGGCATTGAGATTCTACTTTGTTTAAAATAATTTTTTAGCAAAAACAGATATAAAAAAGCTCAATCATATCTCCCATCACACATCTTCTTTCAAGTGAGAACATGAGATATTACTTTGTTTTAAGTAAATTTAGCTAACTATTTTAAAATTTTGAAGCTTGCTTTATTTTATATCATAACAGCATAGGTAAAGCAGGAAAACAAGTGATTTTATGGAGTTCATCTCTTTTTTATTTTCCCAGCAAAAATTTCTTACACTCCTTCGTGCTGAGGTGACTTGCCAGCTTCTTCGCCATGCCTCGTGGACGTGCTGCCGGTACAGGTGGGAATCCCATTCCTAATCCCAACACCCCTCTTGATACTAATGTCACCATTATTGGTTCTGATAATAACTGTAGTATAGATGGCCACTGTCGAACATGTGGAGGTGATACGGATGATGACTCTATTGGCCTTAATAAATGCTCTCTGTGGTTTTATGACTTTTCTATATGTATGGGCCTACCCCAGACTGCTATTCAGGCACTTAAGGATGTTGGTGGTGACGGGATACTGTTTGTATGCGTAGGTTGTAGGGTAACTAGTGGAAATAACTCGAAGGGAGCTGCTGGTGCTAGTGGAGGAAATGATAGCTATGGTTCTATTAAGTAATTACACGAGACAGTCAGAGCTGTGTTAGAGATCTCACTGAGCAGGTCTCTTTCATGGCCAGTGTCCAAACCACTACTCTTCAAGTTGCCAGCGACCGGAATGCTGCTTGTACGTTAGGGCTTCCCTTAACCTACGCACTGAAATTTTCCATTGATGCCAACTCTAACTCAATCTCTGTTAGCCTAATAATTAGGAAGGAGATTACTGAGATGGAGGATAAGAGAAAAAGAAAAGACTGGTTGTTCGAGGCATCAAAGCCATCAATGATGCTGAGGCCCTGGCTAAAATAAACCAGTCTGCCACTTTGCCTGTGGGTTCTATTGTTCCCTTGTCTGATATATACTGCATCAAATCGCGAGCGTAGTATTTACAGGGTTAAATATGCTGATATGGACAAGAGACAGGAATGGCTCCAGAAAGTCAGTATGCTAAGTGCCAATGAACAGCACAAGTACGTATATTTTAATAAAGACTTAACCTACATCCAAAGACAAGAGTTGAATGATAAGGCGCCAGCATTCCGCGGGCACTGTGGGTGCTGCCCGTGCCCGGCGAGTGGCGGGGCCTGGCACTGCTGACCTGGCCTCTTGTGACGTTGGTGGCGGTGCCCAGCACGGCCTGTCATCTGCTGGTGTTGTGCCTCACTCTTCCCCTTTAGTTCAGTAAATATTTCCCAGATTAATGTAAATAGTATTAGTAATAAGTTAGCTTTAGTTTCTTATTTCATATCACACAATACGATTGATATTTTAGCTATTACTGAAACATGGCTCCTTTCTTCTGTCCCTGATTTCTTTGTTGCCATTCATAACTATAGCATAGTGCGTAAAGATACTTCAGAGGGCACTGTTGGGCATGGTACCTGCCTTTACATACGTAACACCATGGCATATATTGCGCTTGACCTATCAGTCAGTAATTTGGTAGGAGTCTACCTTCCCTCCTATAAAGTTCACATCCTAGCAGCTTATCGCCCCCCTCTAACTCCCACCTTCATGATGGTGAGCTTAAATCATTCCTAGTGGACTTTGCTCCTGGTAAGGAATTAATCTTTATGGGAGATTTCAATCTGCCAAGCATCGACTGGTCTGGTGACGTGCCCATTGCCTCCACTGCCTATAACGCATCCTTCCTTGACTTCTTTATGTATCTATGTTTTCAACACTGGGTGACTGGGCCTACTAACATAAGAGCAGACAACACTCTCGACTTGGTATTCACTACTGAACACGAAAGGGTCACTCATGTACAGCTCCATCCTCCCCTACCTGTATCCTTTACCTATACCTTTCTTGGTCTCACTCCAGCCCAGACTCCCAAGAATATTATACTATGGGGGTGGGGCCATTTATTATAACTTTATTTCAAGTATCTATATTATTCCTCATCTTGATTTTCTCTTTATTGAATCTATTTACTTTCTCTTGACTGAAGTTGGTTGGGTTAGTTCTTGATCTTCGATTTTTTTTCTTGATGCATCTTCATTTTTATTGCACTTTTCTTGTGGTGATGATTCCTTCTTGATTCTTGATGATTTGATGAGTTAGTCCTTAAGTCGTTTTCTTTCGTTTTTCTTTCTTGAGGCGATTCATTTATCTTGAGTCTTCTTGATTCTAGTTGAGTTAGTCCTTAAAGCGTTTTCCTTGATTTCCATTTTCTTCTAGAGATTTCTTCGTAAAAGGTTTTTGGACTATTGAGTTTCAAACTCGGTACCGATAGATTTAACCGCCGATGCTATTAGCCATTAAGCCACAACTTAGCCCGTATTTAGTTGATAATTTAATGGTCTATTTATATTATCGATTTAGAAGGAATTTTTCTCTGATACATCTTCGCACCCCTACAATACTATGGCATGTGGGTAATTATCGAACAATGAATAATGCACTTCTGCAGTTGGACTTTGACTATGAGTTCTCGATCAAGTCTGTGGAGGGTGCGTACAGTAGATTTTTAGAAATACTACAAGCAATGATTTCTCTGTACGTCCCTAGCAAAGTGACCTGTGGCCGCCCTATGGCCCCTGGAAATCTAAACCACCAGCTGATCTGGTTAGGAATCGTCACAATGCCTGGGCTCATTTTAAGGCGATGCGACAGTAATGGGGCAGGAACTCAGATGTTACCAAAAATGTCTTGTCCTCTTTTCTGGATGTAAATTTTGAGTACATAAATTATCCCTATCAGTCACAGAAAGCTTATGAATCCCACCTACTTTCTAACCTAAAGGCTAAGCCTAAGCTGTTCCATGCTTATATCCGCAACAAGAAAGTGGGACGAACCTCTATAGGACCCCGTAAGCAACCCTCAGGTGAAATTTGTTCTTCCAACCAAGAAATGGCTGATCTGTTTACCAAGTCGTTTTCTTCTGTATATTCTACTAGTACCCCTAAAAATCCAGTGGAGTACCAGAGTTTTGAAGGTAACCTGAGTAATTTAGTTATAAATCTGTCTAATGTTGTCAATGCTCTACGTGATTTCAACTCTCTAGCAGTATGAGGCCTTATGGAATCCCCCCCCCCCCTCCTGTTTGCTCAAACACTGCTCCTCATTCCTTTAATACCCCTTTCTCTGGCTCTTCCATAAATCAGTCCAAACTGGAGAACTCCCATCAGTCTGGAAGTCTTCCCTAGTAGTCCCCATCTTCCAGAAAGGTGTGCGTACTTCCCCCCTAAATTACAGACCGATAAGTATCACTTCAGTGTCCTGTAAGTGTCTTGAGCGTATTATTGTGAACAATTTGACATCCTTCCTCGTGGATAATAACATATTAGATTCCTAACCAGTTTGGCTTCCGCAAGGCCCACTTGGTTGATGATCAGTTCCTTGCAACATACGATGACATCACCTGCTGGCTTGACCAAGGGCACATGGTCGACCTCATATTGCTTGACTTTCGTAAGGCGTTCGACCTTGTCAATCATAACTTCATGATCAGCAAGCTCTCCCAACTCGGTATAGGGGATCCCTTACTCTTTTGGATATATGGATTTCTGAGTGGTAGGGTAATGAGGGTTGTGGTCGGGGGTTTCGAGAGTGATTCTACTCGTGTAACTAGTGGAGTTCCCCAGGGGTCTGTCCTTGGACCAACCTTATTTCTCATTTATATTAACTTTGTGGCTCATGGTTTGACCTGTTAATACCAAAATTTCGCTGATGATCTGAAAATATATCAAAAGATTAATATACTTATACCTTTTCTTACCCTGTTAGATATTACTTCCATGCAGTGGGATGTAGACTTACTGGTTTCGCGTGCGGAGTAATGGGGTATCAGGCTCAACTCAGCCAAGACTTGTGTTCTTAGGTTCTGCCGGGGATCTGCTCCTAATATTGGCCAATACTCTGACTACTACATGAGAGGTAATCCTCTATCGTATGTACAATTCGCATCTGATTTGGGGGCTCAAGTGGATATTTCTCTAAAGTTTCATCTCAACATAGGCTCTCTTGCAAATAAAGGTGAAGGCATTGTGTCAAACTTACTTAAGAACACAGTTAACCGAGAGTCCGAGTTTATGAAATCTCTTCTCACCTCCCATACCCGTCCTGTGTTGGAATTTAGCTCAGTTGTTTGGCATACTGGGTATGTGGGTGCCGGAAGCTCTCGTCGCGTGAGAAGAACTACGCGACCATAGAACGTGAGGCTCTCGCGATAGTTTGAGGGGGGCAAAAATTTAAAATTAATTTATTGGAAAAGGAGTTCGTGATTGAAACGGATTACCGCCCATTAGCCTATTATAAATAAAAACCAGTAAAAGTCAGAACGGTAGACTAATGCGATGGAGTTTATTATTGTTACTTATCGTTAACTCCTAAGTTCCACAACCTCATATGAATTGATTTTTTTCGCGGCTATGTAGGCCCGAAGTTAAAGATTTCCCTATTAGCTTGTATCCCGTCAGGTAAATTGTTTTATCCAATTCCTATCTCTCCCATTTGTGGGGAATGACATTTCCCATCTCCAATGTGTCTGTGAAATTTAATCTTAAGAAGAGACGCGTGTGGGAGCATGAAACTTAATACGCCGTTATCACACAGAATTTCCCTGGTCGAGGCGGATCAGCGCAGCTGTATTTAATTTGGAATGCTTTATTACCGTCTTCCCCCAGTTTGATAACGCCGTTCCGCTCTGAGGCTCAGCAGCCGTGTTCATCTTCCCCTCTTTTGGGGTAGAAGGGAATCTCCTTTATTTCCCTTTCGCCTTGTCAATGCTCCGAAATGATCCAGGTCCATGTTTGCTTAAGCCGCGTCCGATATCCCTTGGGACGCCTTGCTGCGCAGAGCCTTCTGATGACTATGGCTGTGGCTCCTATAGGTGATGTCTGCAAAGCCTCAGCAGATATAGAGAGCCCGAGCTTCTTGCCGTCCAGATCCGAGTATCTGTCCCCCGTGAAGTGGTCCCCTCGCCCTTGTGATATCGTTAGCAGATCGTCTTCGCGTAATCCTCCCTGATCAGAAGAAGATTACAGAAACCCCACTTATGCCCTGGAAGATTGTCCGGGGTTTCTCTCGTCTCGCTAGATTGATTGAGACTTTCTACCGTCCCGCAGACGAATCTCGATTTGTGATTAATTCTCCCTGGAGCCGAGGTAATCTCACCCCCCTCGGAGTCTCTATGGACGCCTTCGCACCGGGACCCCATCGACGAAGACATGGTCATTGGTCTTTCACCTCCTCAATTCATTCACCAGAGGTAACCAGGAGTCCTTTCCTCGTACGTCCCACCTCTCCGTTCCCAGTCCTAAGAAGAATTCCCCCATTTTGTGTAACGCCAATAGACTTGCTAAGACTTTGCTTCAATCCAACTTACCGAATCACTTATATATATTTTTCTCGGGCCTAGTTTCCTTATTTTTTTTCCCGTCATATATATTGTTTGGTCGTACTAATTATTATTTAGATTTCCATATTTATCTGTGCCCGCGTTCTTATTATTTGTATTAACTTTATTTTTGTAGAGGTGTCTATCTTTCAAATAACCCCTGCAACGAAGCCGGCAAACGTATTTCCATTCAAAGAGCCAACCTTAATAATATTGCACTCTAGTTGGAAGGTATTTACCATCCCACAATTCAATTGTAACCGAGCCCAGCGCCGACAGTGGCGGCCTGGCTTACAGACGTGTGTACCTTTTTGAGATTTTGGGGTTACACGCCTTCGTCCTTCGACACCCATTGTCGTTTAATTCATTTATACCTAATAAACTATCTGAAACACACCAAAACACTATTGTTAACAATCATAGGTTAGAATAAACACATTAATAAAAAAATGACAATCAATAAATAACAGAAAATACCTTATTTGCACACTAAAGCCAAGATACCAACTGACTCACACAACAGATTGTGGCTTCATGGAAATGGTCCAATGTAATGTTTTTTCTTCATTGTTACCAATTATACTTACAAAGTAAACTAAGGCTCTTGAAAATAAAAGGTAAATAGTTGTTCGCTGTCGGTGCCTAAAAGAAAAGTCAAAATTTGGAAAAATCCATAATAATTCCTCCAGTACTTGTACATTTTTTATTTAATTATACATAAATAATTAATAAGATACTTTTCCTTCGTATTTCTTCGATAAAATCAATTCATATTTATAACGTTTAATACATTTAAATCAAAAATATTGGTAGCTTAGTATATTGTTTGTTTTAATTAAAGATTTATTATTTTTTACATAAATAAAATAAAGTGATTATATTAACCTACGAGTGCATGATACTCTTTCTAATAACCAGAAGTACTTTATTTTATATATCTTATTAAACTGAACCTAAAAGTGATGTATACCTAATCTTTAAATGATCGGTCGGTAAATTACTGAGTAATGAAGTGTTCCTTTAAAGGAACACTATGTAGACCCGTTCTTTTACCAACATAAGGTTATGTATATTTGTGGGGAGGTGGGGGGGGGGTTAATGGTGAAGGGTAACTAAACAAATCATGAGTACTTTAATATGTTTAATGTATGTCCTTGAATCACAAGAAAACAAACCAACAGGTAAACAACAAATATTTATTCAGATAAGATTCTTTTTAACACAGTTACGAGTTTTTAATTTTCAAAGACATAAACGCTTTTAATTCGTAAAATTATGCTCACTGATGTCATTTTCAACTTCCGGAAGTTAATAATAACGTAGTTATTCACTTTTCGAAAATATATTTTTACTTTGCACGAAATTTTAATTTTTCTGCACCATTTGCCCTATTCCTTTCAAGTGAAGGCCTGACTAGTTAGCAAGTAGCAGGCTTTGTTATATCTGAAGGTGATCTGCGCATGCGTCTTTTGGCGATTAACCAATAGCATTATTTTTTATACTTTCGTATATTTCGGATGATTCGCGGATGCCCGTGTTTTCAGTTCATATGGTATAATGGCATGCGGTGGCTGTGCTAGGTCGCAATACCAACTAATACGAGTAGTTTTTGATGCCGATTGTTACTTGTCAGGTATTAGAAATAGATAAGGCTCACAGTTTAATCCCGCGGAATATTACATATCCAACATGATGCAGTATTTGTCGATTTACACAAGATCAGAATTTATTTTACTGTGTTAAAAATGCAAAGGATTCTAAAGGGCGTAAAACCCAATGCAAATTTTCCGTTATGGCGTTTAAGGGCCCGTGGCTTTCTAATGCTCGCATTCGACCAAGTATCGGCATGAATTTCAAGACAAATAAGATGAGTTTTTTTCCCCCAATTTCGGTCTGATTTTATTAGGTTAGGTTAGGTCTGATTCTAGATCTTTTAAATGATTTTGAAAATGTGTTTTTCTAATGCAGTTTCGTGTGTAGTTTTCAGATCTGAAACTCATTTTTGCTGGAAATACGTACTTTTTCCATTATGGGCCTTCATTCGATTATTGGAAAAGTATGCATTTCCGGAGCAAACGAGTGTCAGGTCTGAAAGGTACACATAAAACTGCATAAGAAGGCCCCTTTTTTTTATTCATTTGAAAATATGTGTTAAAACGAATCTTTACCATTTATCCCGTATAAATAACCACAGAAAAATATTTGACAAAAAAAAATATCATTGACATGAAAAATCAAATATGTAAAAAGTACCTACTTTGCTGCAGCTTAGTTTTTGATAATGCATTTCCTTATTTATGCATTTCTATGCAAATAATTCCCATACTTTTTTGTGTAGTATTGAAACCAACATGGGACATGAAGTGCAATACCACACTTTTTCCATTTAGGTTTTACAATTTTTTGGCACACGCTAAGCCTGCGCTGTTTATCACTCATAACAATGTTTGCTCAACCCCATCATACAACACAAGCTCCACGAAGCTCTATTAGATTAAACTTACCTGACTTCTCAATCGGCTTCAATAGAATGTTCACAATATCTCTCAGAAACTCTAAATCTGTTGTTTTGCTATCCATTTGCAATTGATGCATTTAGAATTAATCTAAATAGGGCAAAGTACCAGGAACGTTTACGGAAGGACACTTTGTACTTGCTCCCAAATGGATCAAATGAATCCCCTCCTCCCATTACATTATTATAATCTTGAATTACTGCTGTTGTGGAATGGTTACTACCTGTTACTTTTGTTTTGACCCCCTATTGCATTTACCCATGCCTAAGGAAGTACTGTCTGTTTTGTTTGTTGCAACTATGACGTCATGATTGTCATTCCACGGACAAATAGTTAATGTTTCTTATTTAGTTTTGATAAACTTCTGTTGTTCCTCTTTCTTGTTTCCTTATGTCAGTTAGGGGAACATTTCTTACTTTGTCTCTGCGTATGGTGCCTGTAAGATTTACATTTAATTTCTTGAACGACTGAAGTAGGGGTAGGGTGGTGAAAAAATTATTTATATACCCATTACTGTTCTGAGGAACTGTAGATAGCTTAGAGTAGGAAGGGGGCGCAAAGAAAAATAAATAAAGAAAAGTAGCGATACGAGTTTCGAACGCGCTTCCCGCGTCGCTGGACAGCCGTTAGCGAGAGTGCTAAACCACTCGGCCATCCTGAGTCCCCCAAAAGACTCATTCAAGCAAAGTATTTTAGCCACTCGCCTGAACTTCTCGCACGCTACACAAGCCCCGTCCTAGAAGCGGAGCGTATTTTGAGGATTGAGGAGAACGGCATCTGGAATTGTTATTCGAGGACTAAAGTTCTTCCTCCCCGGACTCTCGAGTGTGCGGCACCATTATGGATAACTTTGAGTAGGAAAGGGGCGCAAAGAAATATAAATAAATAAAATTAGCGAAACGAGTTTCGAACGCGCTTCCCGCGTCGCTGGACAGCCGTTAGCGAGAGTCCCAAACCAATCGACCATCCTGAGTCCCAAAAAAGACTAATTCAAGCAAAGCATTTAAGCCACTCGCCTGAACTTCTCGCAAGCAAAAGAACTATTCTTCTCGTTAAAGTTTAGACAACTGATTCACCAATTGTTGGCCCTTTTTCATACAGAGAATCCTTGACTTCACACAGCTTGAAAGAGACAAAATGCCCTTAGCTGAACACAAACACCCAAATTTGAACCCAAATCTCACAGGCTTTCCTTTGATAAACTGCTTCAAGCCATGACGTCCAAAATATGGTTCCATTGCCTCATCAACAGACCATTCATAGGCAGTGGTTGAACAAAGTCCATAAATAATTTATTGAAATGATCAAACAAGGGCCTTACCTTGAATATTTTGTCACCTGCAGGCATCTTAGCATTATCTAAAATCTAAAAAGTGTGATCTTCTAACTATGGCCTCAAATCTATTAACTGACAATCCAGACTTCATAACACCCAATTTTTTGTACCACCACATTTGACCAGAATAAGCGACGATTAGGGACTGTGTTATAACCTGATAAGAGAAATATGCCTAGAACTTGATACAGCTCATTGATAGTGACATGGAGCTCTTTACTAAATTATACTTTGTGAAATCTATTTGTTTCATCTTTCATGGTATCCATGATCTCCTCATTCAAAAATAAGGGGTTAAACCTTAATCTGCCCACCAATCCAAAATTACAGGAGTGTGTTGACTTTTATGTTCTACCTTTTCCTTTTCAACAGTTGTTTCTGGAGGAGTCCTGCATTTTTTCCATTCATACATGTATAAGTTTTGCTCTTATATGCTTCTTCCTCATTGGTTAAGTTGTTTTGTTAATTTTCCCCTGAGGTGGAACCTGTACTACATCAACTTGAAAATCTACCTCAGTTGACCAGGATGAGCTGTGCTTCACATTTGACTTTCGGTTTGTTAATTCAATGTGAGTTGCCTTAGCTAGCAGGTGGGGTGAGAGAAGTTTCACATTTTCTTCTCGTATATCAACCATATCTTCACTGGGGTCCTCTGCATAAGATTCATCCTACCCATCATCAGATGGCTCAAGTGCTTTGTCGATGCCCGTATGCCCGTAGCCTCATCAGTGTCAGGTAGAAAATACAGGTAAGAAAGTGTATCCTTTCATTCACGAAGTTCCTATAAAAGAATCCAGTATATATATATATATATATATATATATATATATATATATATATATATATATATATATATATATATATATATTTATATATATATATATATATATATAAATATATATATATATATATCTATATATATATATATATATATATATATATATATATATATATATATATATATATATATATATATATATATATATATATATATATATATATTGGTGTATGTTGGGAGCAGCTTCTCATCTATACGTGTTTTCTTAAAGACCAGGTTGTATTTTGATTTTATCAATTTTATTTTGGAACGTTCCAACTGGTTGGATATTAAAGATCAGTTGAGGAAGATCCATTTTATTTTTTACAACTCATTTGAGTTTTGGCCGTGAACTTTCGCTTTTCTTAAGGCCTCTTCAGATGGAAGTCTTCGTTATTATTGAGGCCTCGTTGATTTTGTGTTTTCTCTTGTTTTTGCCTCCTTTACCGGTGAGGTAGCTCATTGCTGGTCGTGAGCAGCTAAGAATGAAATTGATTTTCGTTATTTGGTACTTTTATAGGTCAAAGTCCGAGTACCTTGTTCATTTAGCAGAAAAGGTGAAGTACTCGCTCGGAACTGGTGCGAGAGGTGTTAAGTTTGGGCCCCATCTCTTTAATGAGAAGAACCTCCAGAATCTTTAGGCGGCGAAGGTCAGGGATTCTTCTGAGTATGGTAGTGTTTTCGACCAGAGTTGCTCTTGTAATTTGTGCGTTATGCTTATCTTTGTAATATGTTTTTATTCCTCCTTCTTGCCAATGCATCGTTAGGCACCGGCTGATGGTAGTAGTGGTCATACCTATATAGTGATTATTTGGATGAGGTTTACAGTCCTCATTGGGGCATTGGAATTTGTATACCAGATTTGTAGCCTTTAAGATCGATTGCTTTTCGCAGAGGTTGTCTTTCATTAATAAGTTGCTTTTGTGTTTTTATGATAAATTCGTAAGGATAACTTGTTATTTTCTTTGATAGTGTTACTGTTTATGATATTTTGTAGTATTCTTTCGTCTGTTTTGTAAGCATCCGCCATTTGGTTCTTGTAGTATGGTGGTATTAGTTTTTCTTTCTCTATTCCCTCTTTTACCTCAAACTTGGAGTTGAGAATTTTCTTTTTTAATTTGTCGAATTCTCTGTTTGAGTAGCCATTATTGATCTGTTTTGATCTTCGAAATTCTTCATCAAGTGCTGTCCACGTTGAGCAGTTCTTGTTGGCTCATCTTATGTATGAGCTCATAACCGATTTTTTTATAGTTCTCGGTGCACTCACTTTTTGGGTTAAGGCATCGACCGAAGTCTGTCCCTTTTCGATAGACGGTGGTGGTATATTTTCCGTCGCTGTTTTGTTTTATGTTTACGTCCAGGAAGGGAATACGGCCACTTACACTTAATTCATATGTAAATTTGAGAACAGAATGGGATTCTAAGGTCCTTTTGAGTTGTAGTAATTGGTGTTTATAAGAAATTGTGAGGTATATGTCATCAACGAATCTGGTAGTAGCGATGGGATCACTACTAGGCCCTACGTTCGCGAACTTCTACATAGGACACTTAGAAGAAAGGCTCTTAACTAAAATGACGAACCCACCCAAAATTTAAACCAGATTCGTTGATGACAGATACATCTCAGAAAAGTTCCATACGATAGAACTTTTCTGAGAGAGAGAGAAGAACAAGCGACATCGTAAATTTGGATAGGAGGAATTATTATTAAGGCGTCAGCCTAATAAAAAAAAACAGGGGACCTGACCTGTATTTGACAGGCTTACAAAAAGGCTATGATATTGATCCAAGCAAAAAATAATGTGAATGGGTCGACAAAAAAAATACCTTTAAATTAAGGAACAAAATTAGAACTTTGTTTAGAAGGGTAGATTAGCCAGCATTGTCGACTAATGTATACCAGCTAAGATTATCAGTTATACAATTCTCGGTACCACGTATATACTAAACTTTAAGCTGATATTGTTGGAGTATCAAAAGCCATCGCATTATACGTCCGTACTGGCTCTTAGTATTTAGGAGGTACATCAAAGGGCGGTTGTCCGTTTCGACAATAAACTCTTTCACTATTAAATACATGATAACTTTGGTAATATTCCATACTATAGCTAAATCTTCCCGTTCTATTACCGAGTAATAACGTTCACGGGGCAGTAGCTTTCGGCTCGCGTAAGATACCGGGTTGCTTTCACCTTCGTCGGAGTATTGGAGCAGCACGCATTTAATTCCTGCGTCACTCGCATCCGTCCGGATGCCGAAGGATTTGGAGGGATTAGGGAGCCTCAAACTGGGGGCGGACGCTAGCTTGTCCTTGAGCTGCTGGAACCTGGCAGTAGCTTCGGGGTTTTGTGAAAGGGGATCTGGGGATCTCTTATGAAGGATGGCACTTAAAGGGGCGGAAATAGACGCGAAGTTAGGGATAAATCTACCATAAAAGGAGGATGATCCAATGAATGACCTCAGCTGTTTCTTCGTGCGGGGAAGGGGCATCTCGACAATGGCTTTGACCTTTTCGTCCTTGAGGCCCATCTGATTTTTCCCAACATTGAATCACAGATACTTAATAGTATCTTACGCAAAGTGGCACTTGCTAGGGCCAAGGGTGAATCCGTGCTCACGAAGCCTAATAAGTAGGACGTGGAGAGCTATCACCTCTTGGTCCTACGTAGAGGTAGCAACATAAAGGTTGTCGAAGTAGAAGGAGACGTGCGGCAAGTAATCCACAATCCTTCGCATCATCTCTGTCGTAGAATGACTCCCGACGATACCATATATAACACTATTCGTTGAGGGAACTTCCTTAATTATCTTTAGAGTGCGTTACTGTCTGGTGGCCGATATTATGTATCTTCGATATGCTTAAGAAGTGGAACTGAGCTCAAGGATAATAATATTGCTATCATTAATAAAATAGAGTTTTATTAATAATAACTACCAATAAACACAAGACGGAAAATATTGACATAAACAGAGAATGAAAAGGGTCGTGGGGGCTCGGCTAATCCGAGGATTTAAAGGATTTAAAAAAGGTAAAACAAATATCGAGTTAAAGAGATGGGATGGTTCGATAAACCATTTAAAGAACAGGATAGAATTGACAAAAGGGATCAATACTCAAAGGTGACGTTTGGCTTACGTAACTTTTGCACTAGTGGTGCAGTGGAAGGTGGCGCAAAGGAGTTTCGGTCCGCTGGCGAGCTCCAGCCGAAGGGGGGGGGGGGGTAAAGGATCCTGACGAGGCGTCTTGGGAAGGAGAACCGTTTCTCGACGAACGGCTTGAAGAACAATGGCTGTTCTAGGTTGTTCTCTTCTGAACAAAGGGGGGATGAGAACCGTCTCTTGTCTACGGGCTCAAGAACAATGGCTGTTCTAATGTTGTGCTCCTTTGAACAACAGGGGGGGGGGGGTGAGAACCGTTTCTTGGCGAAGGGCTCAAAACGAACAATGGCTGTTCTAATGCTGTTCTCCTTTGAACAACAGGGGGGGATGAGAACCGTTTCTTGGCGAAGGGCTCAAAACGAACAATGGCTGTTCTAATGCTGTTCTCCTTTGAACAACAGGGGGGGGAAGCCTTTGGGACTTGGCGTCGGAAAGGCTCGAACCTTTGGCACTCAAGGAATATTGTCCTCCTTCTGGACAAGTGATGGTGAATCTCGAGGTCGAGGTCCCTTGGCGCACAAAGGGAGAGAGGGTCGTGGTGATGTTTCGCGACGAAAATCTGGATCTCCAATCTGATCTTAGTGGTAAAGTTTCCATATAAATAGCCAGGACATCTCCTTGGCGTGGGGGAAAATGGAGTGAAAGCTTGGAGGGAACGCACAGCCGGGCCGGAGAACAATGCCTTATCTGCTCATAAGCCCAACTCAATCTGGCGAGGTCGGCGTATGGGGGCGAACGGGGGGACGATAACCTCCTTGATTAAACATTGACATCCGGTAGCTGTGATAAGACTCCAAGCCTCGAATCGAAGATGCACGTGGGCAGCATCGTGGTTTTAAATAATATGGGATAGGAGTTGAAATTAAACGCAGCTTCAACTCGTTCTATCACAATCTTGTTATAGTTGCTACATGCAGTGACTAACCCAAAAGGGAGTCTTTGAAATTGCATAAGACCTTTGTAGGTGGGAAAGGCAATATACTTACGCGCGTTTTTACGGAGGGGAATTTGGTAGTAGGCTTTGCAGAGGTCTAATTCTGGAATAGATTTAGCATCCTCAAAAAGGGGAGATTTTCATCTATAAGGGGGATAGGTTCTGCATCAAACACCATGACCGAATTTAATTTTCGAAAATCGATGCACGTCCGCAAAGTTTGGTCGGGCTTGCGAACCATGAATATCGGGGAGCAGTAATCTGACTTCGAGGGCTAGATGGTATTTAAGGCTAAAGGATTGTCCACTTTTTCGTTAAATGCTTTCCTAAGGTGGATGGGAAGAGGATAGGGCTTCGATCGAACAGGTTCTTGAGTGGTGAGAACGATGTCATGCTGAAGTTGATTGGAGCAACCGGGGATCTCGGAGATGACATCTTCGAATCCATTTAACAATTGCTACAGCTGATTCTTTTGAAGAGGCGCTAGCCTGGGGGAGACATCCAGCACGAGGGATAATGATTCCGGGGGTCCAGGTAAAGATCGGATAGGGTAATCACCATCTTGTTCAATGTATACTACTTGCATGACATAGGTGTTCAGGGAGATACACCACTTTCAAAGGGGACTCTTCATCGAGGGCCACATTATTGTTGAGACTCGCACGGCGGTGATATTTCTTGAACATATTGATGTGGAAAACCTTATCTCCCGAGGGGGTTCGAATTAGGTAATCCACTGGTCCTTTTACCTCTAAAACGAATAAGGGGCCCTTCCACTGGCTCGAAGTTTGTTACTTTCCGTGGAAAGTAGCAACACCACCTCCTCGCCAGGCTTAAAACTTCTTTCTTTCGCCTTTAAATCGAAATAAGTTCGATACTTCTCCAAATATACCTCAGCATTTTGGTACGCTATGTCGGCACAAATCACAAGGCGTATTCGGAGGTCTAGGAAAGTACGAATAGAAGGATTGGATTTCGTTATCCAGACGGAAATTGGTGAAAAGTTTCTTTAAAAATAGCAAGGGGGCCTTGAACATTACGGCCATACAGTAATTCGAAGGGGGCAAATCCTATGGGGATTTTTCGAAGAGTCGATAAAGCACGACGAAAACTAAGGGGATAATTGAGATGGACAGGCTTAGCCAAGCATTGATAAACACAACCTTTTACAATAGAGATTAAATCACTAGATACATCACTGAATGTTTCTAAATTGGGAATACATTTAGCAATGGAAACACTTGAAGGGGAAGATGGGTTAGAGAAATTTAAACCATATCCTAAAGCGGTGACAACATTTTCATCCAAAACTACGGAGGAGAGGTTGGTAACAGTTTCTGACCGGCTATTCTTAGTCCAACCGCTATCAGCGAGGAGGGTTTGAAGTTTTTATCTGAGTTTATGATCCAGTTTGGCAGATTTGATTCTTAGTGTGCCAAATATAGAGTCTTGTAACACATTAGATCAGTTATAAGGGATGATACCTGTGAATGCGTTAGCTTTTGTGAAGGCGAGCATAACCTCATATTTCAATGAAAAAATACGTTTGGAGAGAAGCATACGCTCGATTACATCAAACGGCAGTCCATTGATGTGTTTATAATGATTGGCGATGAAAAATTTTGGAATAACTTTCTCAGCAAAACATCTCTTGAGAAAGGAAAGTTTGATTTCTTGTCATGAGTACGGAGGTGATATTTTGTGAGTTTTTCATTTCATATATATATATATATGTCGTGGTACACCACTCTATACCATACACTACTCTAAATTATGTTGTGTGTGCGGAGTGACTTAATCACCTACTGCAACGCGAACCATTGAGGACGATTAACGACCGACTAGGATGTCAAACTTGAGGCGTTGGGTTTCAAATCCCTAATAATCAGACAGATTGCATAAATGGTTAGAGAGATTTACTTGAATAGGCCGAGAGTATCGTTCAAGGTTAGTTAAAAGATGAAACAACAAATATATAATTTTATTTACAAAGATCAAAATAAGAATAAAAATAGGCAAAAGGGAATTATTTAAAATGAAATAGTCTCTTGATAATTATTATGAAGAGGGATTCTCAAATAAAATTAATTTATTAATGTTATTAGGCTCAGATAAAAAACGGGAACTTGACAATACTAATAATGGAGGGGGTTTTGGTCTTACGGGTCGGTGACTTCGAGGAAGGTCCTTCTTGCGACGAGGCTAGTGGGAAACGATCCGAATGAGGCAGGTGGGGCACGATCCGAACCAACCTTTCGATGAAGATAGCCAATCTTCAAAGATGACGTTCGACAGGAAATGGGGGATTACTCGTAGTTCCACTGGAAGAGGAAACTACCTTTCCTCAAAGGTAATCGATGGGGATTTTCTTCGGTTCGATTAAACAAAGGGAGACTGTTGCGCAAATTCAAAGGTTTGACGATCAGAGAAGCTACCAATTGTCTGGGGTAGAATCACGACAGAGAAAGTCTGCTATCTGATGAACGATCACGGGACTCCAACAAGATGATGGAGACGGCCTTGACGTGAGTGCTAGACTCTTCAAACTACCTTCAAAACCGAGTATTTGTATGCCCAATTCTGAGGGGGGGAAGGAGGAATTTGAAAAAAAAGGAGTCACAAGCTCCAGACATCTTAATCCGGAGGCGGAGTCGACTCATCATTTAACAGCATGGTCCGAGAAACAGCGGCTCTTTCTCACCTCGTCCCCGGGGGAGGGGAGGGGGGCAGGCTTGTGACGAGTTCGCAGGATACGGGAATATTTCCCCAATGCGCTCAGGAGTCTAAAATTCGCGAATGTTCGAACAGGAAGTGACGTTGTCTATGGCAGGATACAATCGCACATGGTCTCCAATAAATGTGTGTATGGGGGGAAGGGGGGGGTCAGAGGTTGTTCTTTTACACACACACACACACACACACACACATATATATATATATATATATATATATATATATATATATATATATATATATATATATATATATATATATATATATATATATATATATATATGTATAACTGAATCACGAAAATAAGGAACGTGAGGAATTTATGAATAACGTTACAGCCACGAGGAAAATGAAACAACGCAGAACTGCGAGGACTTTCGACTAATGGTCCTTTACTAAGCAGTTCTCCGTTGTTTCATTTCCCTCGTGGCTGTAACGTTATTCATATATATATATATATATATATATATATATATATATATATATATATATATATATATATATATATATATATAGTTGGGCAGTAGATTCTCATCGTAACATATTTTATTGAAGGCTACTGCGAATTTAGCATTAATTATTTTCTTTTTAAGTCTCTCGATTTGTCTTATGTTCCGCTTTTGATCGTGAATTAACCCGTGGATAAGTTCGCCAAAATTCATTAGAAAAGTAGCAACTAACGAGGGCATGAAACTAGTTTACTGAGAAAAACAAAATATTTATTGGCCTGACGCGTTTCGATACCTTTATAATTATCAAAAGTTGATATTTGTAACTTAAGGAATTGAAGGCAGAGCTTTATATACATCGTTATTTAGATGTTAACAAATTTATTAACATACTTATAAGTAATAAAAATTATTAGACAAAAAAAAAGACTGCTTAAGATGGTTAATCAATAATGGAGACAGGATTAAGATGGGCAGGGATTATTATTCGGTGCGCGGGGACGTGAGGAAGACAACGTGAATTGTATGTTTGTATTCGTATTAAATTTGGGCAGTTTTTCTTTTATATATAAGGCTTCTAATATAAGTAACCGTCGACAGTTTGGAGCATGTGCTAGGATTTCGTTATTATCTTCGAGTGACTTCCGGTCCAATTGTCTTCCATGCATCATTGTTTAAATGGCAACTCATCTTTCGTGTTAACTTTGTTTCTGAATGAGTTAGGAGCTCACAGTCTCCCACTTTGAAAGTATATTCATATATTAAATGACTTCTCCGCTTAGGTGTTAGGTGAGGTCTTAGATTGTTTTTCATGATAAGGTTGGATGTGCGTTTATTATTGTAGTAGATTATGAGGGAGTGATACGTTGTTTATGTTTTGTGTTGGTTTTACTCCTTTGTTTATGATTTCTTTCATTACTCTTTCATCCGTTTTGTACGTTGTGTTCATAATGTTCTTGTAGTATAGCTTAATAGTGTTTCTTTCGTCTTGCTGATTGGTAATAACTGTTAGTGACGTATACCATCTTTCCATCTTCTTACGTATAGCGGTGTCTATGTCGTCGTTTGTAAAACAGTTATTCACGAGTACTTGTGTAGCACGCTCGAGTTCTTCGTGTGTTTCTCTCCACGTGGAAGAATGGTGAAAGCATGGTTGAGGTAGGAATTTATTACACTTTATATATATATATATATATATATATATATATATATATATATATATATATATATATATATATATATATATATATATCTAAAGAAGTACAGTGACGTACATGTAAATGCAGGACAGAAACAACAGTGTTACGATCAATTTATTCGAGGAATCAAGATTCGACGAAAACCTCTGTCATCGCCACCGCTGGTGGAATAATGAATACTTAAGAGATGCTTAACTTAGGGACACACAAATTTACAAATCGTGATGTGATTGAGGGGGAGGGGGTATGAGGGAGGTATGCAGTGGCATTTTTTAGTAAAGGAAATATAAATTTCTTACTTATCAAGGGATATTAAAGTTTGGAATTTCCGTTATAAGCGCCGATTCAATTAGAGGCCTATGTATATAATTGTGAGAAGTATAAATTATTTTTGTATTATCAATGTCAATTGAATGGCTTTCATTTTACATGTGGAGAAACAAATTAGAAGAAAGAGATCCACGTCGTATATCGCATTTATGTTTCTTCATTCTCTTGGAGAGTCTTCTGCTTTCGCCAATATATATTTAATTGCAAGATTTTCAAGGGATATAATAAACCCTCTGTTCTTTATCGATGGATCTATTTTTAGACAGACTATTTCGGATCGTTTTTTCGTATTGAAAGGCAACATTGATGTTGTTTACACGTGCCAACTTTTCAAAATTAATTAATTGGGGCGAGTATGGGAATATAATATAATAATTGTCACATAACTTTTCCTAAATGGTGAGTAAAAGATGGTTCTGGCCTTATAATGACCAACAATTGAAGATGACGGAGGTTTCCGTCGAAACCTGCTGTCGCGAATAAATTGATCCTAACACCGTGGTTTCTTTCCTGCATATATATATATATATATATATATATATATATATATATATATATATATATATCTATATATATATATATATATATTTATATATATATATATATTATATATATATATATATATATATATATATATATATATATATATATATATATATATATATATATATATATATATATATATATACAAGAAAAAGAGAAATTTGACTTGTGAGAGCAATGAACAAGAAACAGGAGTTTTTTAGAGATAAGAGAAAGGGACGTTAGAAAAACACTAGAATCAAAGAGAGCAGAGGGCGGCACAATGAAGGCAATCCTTTATCGAGAAGACAGAAACAACGCCAGGGGAAAACATTTTTAAATTCATGGCCAGGACTTGAACCTGGATCTGCTTATTGCCGATCAGATGCTCTACTTTTTAGCTACCAGGCACAGTGACTCTACGAGTACCCAAAGCGTTACCGCATCAAACCCAGTATTTCCTTAAGCTAGGAACCTCCAAGGAATTTTTATACCACATCTTCTTACCCGCTTACAATTTAAAGGTACATTATCCATGCCACATACAAAGAAAGAGCAAATACAAGTTCTCATAAGAAAACCAACGAGGGCATCCCACTGCAAAAGGTGAGAGGCAGCAAAATTTTCAGCCTCATTCTTCCGCCTATTCTTATAACCTTCCACACCATCAGGGTCTATGCTGGTATCATCAAAGGTATGGTCACAACGCTGTATACTGTACACAGTCTTGTAGCCACCATTATGCTTCTTCACATACAACGCGAAGTAGTCTCTCGAAGCATAACGTTTCCTTTTCCTCTGATTCAACTCAATGGTGCTGGTACTACAACAAATATGGTGCACAAGCTATAAAATGCTTGCAACCGTGCATATATTTGGAACCAGTACCTCTTTCTAGCCTCGAACACTCCAGTTTTCTCACTTCACACAACTCAACCACTTTCTCCAAACACTTGAATTTCTAATTCGCAATCTTCAAATTCTGACGAATTCACCCTCAACTTTCTAATCGCATCCTTTAAACTAAAAGGCAAGGGATAAAAGGGTCTATCTACATCACCTACACCTCACTACAATTATTCAAGTAGCTCCTCACTTTTGCATTTTGACCTACATTCAATCCTCACTTCATATCGCATTTAATTTACCATCACTTGCATACTGCTATGTTGCCCTTAATTCATTCAGCACTCATATATTACTACTGCAACACGCCACCAATTCATTCAGCACTCATATAGTGATATGGCAACACGCCATCAATTCATTCGGCACTCATATAGTGCTATGGCAAAACATCATCATTTCCTTCAGCACTCATACAGTGCTTTGGCAGCACACCATCAATCTATTCAGTACTCATAAAAAACTATTGCAACATGCCATCACTTTACTCACACACAGCTATGGCAACGCGCTATCAATTCTCTCGCACTCACATAGTGCTATGGCAACCCGCCTGAAACCCGCCTATATAGAAGGCGTTCGCCTAGAACGCCCTTTACCTTATTCTTCTCCCAATATAACTATTTATGTTTTAGTAACCACCAAAACAATCTTCAACCCACCCTTTCATCCACCCCTACTACTCAAACAACACATTCCGTTTTGATGCCTCCTCCTCTGGTGTTGCAGGAACTCTCTTTGGTATCTGTGGGGTCAGTCAGGAGCAAATCTCTCTACCACTGGTCACCCCGTCAGCGGAGAACATGACTCAAGAGACCCACGTTCCGCTTGACGCCATCTCGGAAGGAACCAACAAGCGGATTACCTTCGCTCCATCAACCTTCACACGTGTCGGTGTCTCATCCAACGCTACTGGCACTATCACAGCGAATCTATGCCCCCCCGCAGCCCAACCAATGCCACTGTCACAGGCGTCCGGTCGCGTCGTAAGAAGACCTTGGCGTTCCTCGGACTGGTAGTACTCTTTTGGAAAAGGGGATGGGGAAGTGTTAGAGCAATGCCCTCTAGGACATTCCTACAATGGTAAAACTCCCAGGGAATTTGATCATATTAAAATGTTCTCCAATCAAATAATCAGGATAACTTAATCAATATATATATATATATATATATATATATATTAAAATTGTAACCTATCTCAACATAAACGGGATATCAATTTACTTTCAAAATGTATTCCCTCAAAATCCCCCTAGTAAAAGATTTTCCCTTACACCAACACACGCAAACGAACGCAAGCCTTTAGCTGCCCGCTTTGAAGCAGTCACCCACTCACTCGTGCTCCACTTTACTTCGAATCAAGATCCCAATTCACAGTCCATCATAGTTACCTTACCTTGCCTTACCTCACCTTACATTTCACTTCATACGTTTCACTGCTTTCATACATTTAATTACCTTACGTTATATTTCACTGCCTTCCTCACAAGTCAACATACTATCCCACACTTAGGGGGGGAGGGGGGCTCTAATTATTATATCTAATTTATGTATTTATCAAGGTCATTCTTCATCTTGAGATTTCTATATTCTTGAGATGAAGATGCCCCTTCAAACATTGCCTCTATTTATCTGACTCCATATTCTTGTAGGCTGAGATTCTTTCTTCTTTAAGTTGGGTTGGCTGGGTTAATTCTTGATCTTCTTTATTGTGATGTATCTTCCTTTTAACGACGATGTGATGATTCCTTCCAATTCTGATGACGTGATGACTTCTTCTGCTTCATGATGACGTGATGATTTCTTGATGAGTTGAGACGAGTTAGCCCTTGAAGTCGTTTTCTTTCCGTACCTCGGTTTTCTCTTGAGTCGATTTCTTGAGTTGTCCATAAAGCGTTTTTTCATTTTCTTCTGGGATTTTCTCCATAAAAATGGTGGACAAAGACACGTGCGGTAAACTAATTTTGTAGTAGAGCAAGATAAATCCTCTTTCAATGATGATTATATCCTTAGTATGCTAGAATGAGATCGCGCCAAAACCTACCGAAGGAAACGGATCCTGAGAGGTTTAAGGTTTTGGGTGTTGCGATGGACCTTGCTATGATGAGAAGACAAACATGAACGAGTCCCTTTGGCTACATCGTCGTTTATACATGGTTACATAAATGATGCGCAATGAGCTTGTGAGTTGTTCGAGGAGTAGGATGAGAAAGCCTGTGAATATGGTGAAAACTTGCTGACGGATGGTACAAGGTTAGTAAGGTGAAGAAAAATCCACCAGGATGCGCCTGGAAAGACTCTCGTGCAATCCGATTAATTGAAAGAAGAGCTGATAAGTGTTGCGCAATGTTTGCGTTGCTACGTCCGGTTGTTGTAACCACGCTAGAGTCTTATCATCAACGGCAAGGGACGAGAGACTTGCGTTCCCGAGATCAAAGAAATGCAAAATATTGCGTGCGGTAGAATATTTTAAAGGACCGTGAAGATCGCGAGTGTCGCTCTTAAGATACAGGAGGAAATCTAAATGATGAGCATCAACTGCAGAGTTAAAAATGAAGTACTGCGAACGAGCGAAAAGGAAGGCAACAAAGAGCACCTGTTCGATGAAAATGGTAAATTCATACCCTTACAAATAATGAATGAAGTGGCGGATTGTGATATAAATTCCAAATAGTTATCGAGAAAACATTCTATATACCTTTTGGAATCAGAAAGAGAGCGAGAAAAGAGAGCAAGAGGTTGGCACTGGTCATTAACCTTTTTTTGTAGAATCGTTCCTACGTGAATTGAACAAGCGTCTAAGGCAGGTGTGGGCAGAAATATTTTGGGGCGGAGCAGCAAGCATTGTTTTCAGAGCTGCAAAATATTTTTCTTCGTTTCCTATGAAAATATAATTTAAAGGGGATACTAATTCTTTTCTTTATATTATTTTCATTCCAAATATAAACTTAGATATTATAAGGAAAAACGGAAAGTAAAAGGCACAATAACAAATAGCTTTAGTAAACTGAATTAGCTTTGAAACTAAATGATGTTTTTACATAAATTGACACTAAATCAGAACTAACAGTAACTTGAAAATAATTAATTTAAACGAAAGATATTGTATAATCAGTAAATTACTTCAGATTCAATGAGATGATATTTCTTTATGATTTTTTCAATATGGAAAATAGTCTGAAGTGTAACTAAGACGTAAGGTGGGCACGAGAGCTGCTTTCAGAGCCACATTTGCCCACATCTGGTCTAACGCAATGCTGATGGGGGCCTTAGGACAAGGATGGGCCGAGTAAAAACCGCAGGCAATAGACTTTTTGTTGCGAAAGGAAGCTTTGCATGGTTCATGAGAGAAGTGTAGAAGATAATTCACCTTTGTTTCTGAAAGCAGTGTTTAAGGGCTGCATGACCTGAGCACAATCAAATATTAATCTGTAGTAGAAATTGACCATCCCGTGAAACCGACAGATTTTCTTTAGGGAAAAGGTTGAGAAAAAATTCGTATTACAGTAACTTTATCCTGAACGTGACAAATTACTCCAAGAAAAACTTGATGTCCGGGGAAAAACCGTTGTGAGACACCGAAGAGACACTTAGAAATGTTTATAATGATACCATACTCTCTCAACCAAATAACTACCGGGGGAATGTGAAAAGGTTGTTCCTCGAGGGAAGAAAATGCCACGAAGAGCTCTCCGAAGTGGCAAAACACCATGGAAAGAATTCTCAGAACCTGATCTAGGAACTGTTGGGGGTTCTGACCACTGTTGCGAAGACCAAATGTATCTAGACGAGCTAATGATAGTGAAACGTCCTTAGTATGTACGGGAATCTGGTTGAAAGCTCGAACCAGATCGAGACAAGATAAGAAAGAACATCCGAAGAGAGACGAAGTGAAATCGGATAGATATGGCCGACGATATCTACATATCAAGGACAGTATGAAAATTCGAATCCCAGTAATCGCATACAGCCCTGAGGTCACCAGTTATAGACTTTGGCACTGCGTGGAACGGATTATTTATAACCAATCTGCCGAATGCCTACTAGGGAAAAAGCTGCCGTAATCACCTCACAGCTTTAGGCTAGGATAGATAAAAAGAAATATGCAAACGACCCCAAAATAAAAACAAAGGCAAAAACAAGAAAAAATCAATAATAACAAGGAAGCACGCTCCGACGCCGGAGGGAGGGGGGTCTCCCGCCGCCGCAGGAACATGGAACATATAACAAAGAGAGTCAAAGAAAATCCTCCTCCAAAAATTCAGGTAATCCACAAGTCTGTGTACACGAACCCGTCCGGAGTACAAGGGGAAATGTGGTAGTGACCACGCTAATCTCGCTACCGGAACAAGTAACGTGCGCAAAGATCACCCAGACAGACGTTCAACAAGAATGTGCCAAACAGTCTTTGGGACAACGCAGTTGTCGCAATAAAGTACAGGCGAGTGCTCCTTCAAACGGCGGTGCATCCCGCCAATGTGCCCAATTCGAAGATGACAGAAACTGACCTAAAGCCGTCACGGCATTGAGGGGTCGGTTCATTGGAACAGTTGCGGCGCAATGACATGTACGAGGGGCGGTCAATAAGTTTTGCAATTCGGATATAAGGAAACGAGATATGAGGAAAAGGGTTTTATTATTTTTCAATATAACTACTCTCGACTTCAATGCACTTGCGCCACTTGTCCCTGAGGCTTCAAATTCCCGACAACCAAAAATCTCTCGACTGCTCTTCAATCCACTCCTGGAAAGCGAGCTGGACATCTTCATCGTCCCCAAACCGGCATCCACGAAGTGCAGCCTTGAGCTTTCGGAATAAAAAGTAGTCGCTTGCGGCCAGATCTGGACTGCAGGGGGGATGGTTGAGCTCCTCGAACCCGCACTCGCGCAGGGCAGCTTGTGCAACTCTGGCCTTGTGGACTTTGACGAAGTTGAAGTCGATCATGGGGGGTGAGGTTCTAGGGACCCAACGGTCAGAGACCTTGGTCATGGCCAAATTGTCGTGGATGATGTTGATAACACTTCCATGTGATATTCCAAGTTCTCGCTCGATTTCTTCGACCTTCACCCGTCGATTTTTGAGGATCACCCTCTCCACACGGGCCACATTGTCCTCGTTGGTCACGTCTGACGGGCGTCCTGGACGGGGTCATCTTCAAGGGACTCATGGCCATGGCGGAACTCCCTATTCCAGCGAGCAATGGTTGCATAGGAAGGGACGGTGTCGGTGTACACTGCAACCATGCGTTCATGGATATCTTTTGCATTCTTGCCTTCCTTGGTCAAAAATTTGATCACTGCGCGGTGCCTAACTTTCTCCATTGTTGAAAAATTTGTGACTGACGATCTGCGATCAGCTACTGCTTCTTAAATAGACGAGGCAGGAGCGTGCGGCTGCAGGTCATGACTTGTCCTAACTTGTCCTAACACCCCCACAAACAGCTATCCCCCTTCCTCTGTTTCGCCCTACCGATTCGTAAAACTTATTGACCGCCCCTCGTAATTTTAAAGTTCCTGCGTGGAAGGGAGAGGACTAAGGAAACGTTGCGGGGCGAAAATGCTACCAACTATCATTAATCCAAACTAAACATCTAAGGCCAACGAAAACAAGACCTGTTCCTTCCTCTATCTGATAAAACACACTGTTTTATCAACCATTCCATTGATGATGGAATAGAAGTCAGGAAATTCCAGCACAAGGCGCTAAAGTTTAGTTCAGCAAAATGGAGACAGACCGACGGATGAAATGAACCAAAGACAGTAAGGGAGTTACGGTCTGCAATTTTGCGATTCCGAGAATCAACAAAGAATTTATGAGCTGAGAGAAAATCGAATCACAAAGTTTGACGATCTACATCGATCGAGGTCAGTCGAAAAAGTCACCTAAGTGCTAGAGAAAGCGTGACACGAAGGTTCCACAAATGAAAATTTAACCCATGGAAAATTCCATTCAAAGATTCTGCGATAAATATTGAAACTTCATTTAAAAATTTATTAGTTATAGGCAATTATTACACACATAGGAAAAGGTTTGATAGAATTTAGAAATTTCGTTAGGTTAGGTTATATTAAAACTCAATATAGTTTAATAGAATTAAAAAAAAATAATTGCATAAAATAATCAGTGCAAATTATACGCCACACCTTTGAGCAATTGCAAAACATCATTTTCGCCTGAACATTCGCCAAAGCGTTTAAGTTTGTTAATGATTTTCTTATATTTCTGTTTCTGGTGGCTTTGATCACCTCGTGAAATGTGAATATACTATGTTTGAGGAAGGCTTTCCTATTTTTGCAATGCAAAACATAAGTTCCATAAATACGGATGCCTGGAGTGCATTATTGAAACCGTCTAATCCATTATTAGATCGTGCTAAGCTTTGCAAGACGCGCTCTCGTACCTTTTGAAATTTTACTGAGAATATATTATTTGTGGCACATTATAATTAAACATTGTATGTATGCGTGCTTTACATCCTGTGTAAAAGTGTTCGCATCTTTTTTCCCCTTTTCACTAATGATAAATTCCAAGAACATGGTTAGGGATAATTAATTAACACACACAAGTAAAACTTTCCTATGTGTGTAATAATTATGACCAATAAAATTTAAATTAAATTTTTTACTAACAGAATTTCGAGGTTCAATTTTCTGTGGGGGAATTTTCCTTGAGGGGGGGCGGAATTCTGCGTAGAATTTCCTTGAGTGAGATTTTCATGAAATCAGAGAAAGTTAAGGTTACGCCTAACTTAGATCATGATATGAGAACAATTAGCTATACGAAAAGCTAAATCCAAGTGATGGCAAGATTTGTCACCACGAGATGCGTCATTTTCTACCAGTAATCTAAAACCTCCAGAAAATGGTCAAAAATACGAAAAGATGTACCAAACTGAAGGTGAGAATAAATAATAGAGAAGGTCGACCCAGTAATTACTTGCTTTCTTAGTTTAATTGTAAAGATTGAATAGAAGAAGATGATGATGATGAAGAGTGATGAGAGGATGAGTGTGACGAAATGGTTGATGATGTAGAAACTTCAGAGAGAATATAACGGCACGGATGTTTACATTTTACAATTTTATCGTCGTATTCTTCAAGGTAGAGGGGCATATCCGACGATTGAAAATGAGAAGGGTAAGCATATCCTGGACCCCCCCCCCCTCCCTAATCCTTTGCTTTACCCTCTTGAGGTTGAATGTTCCCGATACTTGCTCCGATAGTCCTGATCCAAACATCCCCAATAAATTTTATCGAAGGGATTCATGTCCAGACTTTGTTCGGGCTAGTTTATAACATTTATGCGCTCGGCGTCTAGGAAAGTCTTCATTGATTAACCCGTGTGGAAGTTGGTGTGATGATGAAAATTTCTGGTTATGATGTGGAGGCTCGCAGATACGGCCTAGCATGCTGTCACGACAATTCCTTGTACACCTGTGCAGTCGCCATGTCCCGTAATCGAACTAGTGGCCCATTGCATTCCACCGAAATCATGCACAATACCAGGACACGTCTTCAGCTAAACTCTACAATCAGTGTGATGCAAGTATCAACCTTTCGCTTGTGTTGTGACAAACGAACCTTCTACTATCTGATCCGAACAAATTGAACTTCAGTGGACATGTCTCCATTGGTCATCCGTCCACGTAACGTGCTCACTGGCGAATGCAAGACGAGCCTTTCTGTCTTCTGAACGATAGGTGACTCGAGCGTGGGTGTGCGAGGCCAAAGATTGTCTTCCTTCTGCCGAGATGACCCAAGCTGTCTGGAGAAATTGATGACTCCAAAAAAATCTCAGTAATCCCTCAAGAAATTGGGGCAGTTGTCTTGAAATGGTCTTCTTTTTCGCCAATGACTCGGTCTTCCTTGACATACGAGTTGATTTACCACCTGACAAACTTGTTTTGTCATTGGTTGACAGAATATTATGGACACACTTTTAAATGGTAAATCAACCAACATTGGCGAAAATAACGGTGATTGACCCAGCAGTACAACAATACAATCGTGAACTGAAACTCAAGAACGTCCAGTCAAGGTCCCGCATGCTTTCCGCACACTCCCAGCCTTTGATTCATCCAAACCAATCGCTTGGTTGGATGTTTTGGAGCTAATCCTCCGCCCTCAAGCTATAAGAGAAGAAGAAAAGATAGCTTCCATCATCCAAAAAGTTCCCATAAGTATCCTCATTAAATTCTGGGACATTTTATTCAATCGGAAAAAGGTGGAAGCATATAATGAACTGAGGGAGGCCTTCCGAAAGGAATTTGGGAAGTCGCAATTTAAGGATCTATGTAAGGGAGCTCCTTAATACTCAAGAGATGGAATATAAGTGTTCTATCAGCTTAAATCATATAAAGGACCTTTTCAGGGCAAAAGGCGCGAAATCTGACCTTTTTGGCCCTCTCTTCACCGAAATTTTCAGGCGGGGTGTCCCAGAGTGTATTAGGCCCCTGATCCTTATGTCATCACCTACCGATGTTGACCTGTTGGCAAAAGCAGTCGACCAGCTATATAAAAATCCATATGTAAATTTGGGCAGCGTACAAAATCACGGCCCTCAGCCTAATTTTTCCATTTCACTGGTTCGGGTAATCTCAAGTTCTGCTTGTGAACGGCTGGAGCGTGGCGAAATTCCATCCCCCCTAACGAGGGATTTTGCAGCCACGTTATCGAGGATTGCGGGTGACTTCAGCCGGTGAAAACTACAGCAAGCGACACAGTGAGCGACGGCACTGGTATGGTGAGCAGAGAGATAGGACCCGTTTTAGTTCCCGTGAAAGAAAATAACGAGGGAACCTCAACACAAAAGGTGAGACGCAGCAATTTTTACAACCTTCCGCCTATTTTCGCCATAACCTTTCAAAACAACAGGGTCTCTGCTGGTAGCATCAAAGGTATGGTAACAACGGTGTACACTGTACACAACCTTGTAACCACCAGTAGGCTTTATCCCATACTGCGCCTAGAGGTCTCCCAAAGCATTATGTAGCTTACGCCCAATCAACTCAATGGTGTTGGTCCTATAAAAAATATGGTGCACAAGCTGTAAAATGCTTGCAACCGTGCGCATACGAGGTATTTACAACCGGTCTCTCCTTCACCTAATTTTTACTCTCTTCACATCACTCATCACAACCAAATTGAAATCTTCAATCTTCAAATTCCTCCTCGAATTCTCTTTCTTTAAACTAGAAAGGCATGGGACAAAAATATCTACATCTCCTGCCCTTACAACATTTACTCAAGTAGCTTCTCCTTTTCGCATCTTTTACCCACTTTCTGGTTTCTCCTTCCTGGTGGACACTGGTGCTGAATACAGTGTTATACCAACTTCTAAGGGTGACAAAGCTTATACTCCCCCGATTTAATTCTGAAGGCAGCTACATAATTCGAGTAATATTAGGACCTATGGAAGGTGTAACCTTCAAGTCTCACTCGGTTTCCATCGAGTTTTTCGATGGACCTTCGTCATGGCCAATGTAAATTGTCCAATATTGGACCTCGATTTTCTTTCGGCTCACGACCTCTTGGTCGATTCTCGTCACCGCAAGCTCGTCGATGGCAAAATTGCACTCAGTTTCAGATTCGTACTTACCTTCTCAGAGTTCCCTCCTTTCTATTCATTTCCCATCCACTGGGCCCTTATTCCAGCGCCTTCTGCAGGACTTTACTGACCTTACCCTTCTAACTTTGAAGGAAAGGCCCAACAAACTTACTGCGGTGCATCGGATCGAGACGACAGAAGGACCTGTATTCTCCCGACCTCGTCGCCTAACCCCAGATAGACTTTCTGCAATGCGTGATGAATTCCATTTCATGACGGATACTGGCATTTGTAGCCCTTCCTCTTCACCTTTGGCCTCCCCACTCCATATCGTTCCCAAATCCACGCAGGGAGAATTCAGAGCCGTTGGTGATTACAGAACCTTAAACGCGATAACAACCCCTGACCGCTATTCATTACCGCACATAGCCGATTTCACCTCATCTCTCTCTGCCTGTACAATCTTTTTTCGCCTGAATCTGGTTGGTACTTTCAGCCAGATCCCTATTCTCCCGGACGATATTTTTAAGACTAATTTCACCACTCCGTTTGGCTCTTTTGAAATGATAAAAATGACCTATGGTTTGCGAAATTCTGGCCGGACCTTTCCATGTTTCATGGATCAAGTTCTCAGAGGTTTTCCCTTTGTGTTTTGCTACATTGATGACCTGCTAATAGCATCTTCCTGGCTCGATGAACACCTTTCTCACCTTCGTCAAGTATTTTATCGCCTTTAAGAGTACGGTATCGTACTCAACACTTATAAGTGTCCTTTTGCTGTCTTGCAAGTCTCCTTCTTGGGACACCATTTTTCGAGTGTCAGTATTAAACTACTCGAAGACAAAGTTGCCGTGATGAGAAATTTTGCTAAACCCACAACACATAAGCAACTCAGACGTTTCTGTGGCATGGTCAATTTATACCACAGATAATTTTAAACTGTGCTCAGGTCATTCAATCTATCAATTCTATGCTATCAAAGACCAAAAAGAATTATCCTATGGAGTAGTCTACTGAGGCGTACGAATCATTTTATCGCATCAGAGAGGCTATTGCCCTCGCTATGAAATTGGCTCATCCATCTCCAGGAACACCTATTAGCGTCGACTCAGAACGATCCTCAAATCACGTAGGTGCAACATTGCAGCAAAAGATTGGCGACATATGGCAACCTCTTGCTTTTTTCTCTCGCTCTCTCTCTCTCCCTCTCTCTCTGAATTTCAGAAGAAGTATAGTACGTTCTCACGTAAGCTACTTGTTATATACCTCGTGATTCATCACTTCCGTCCATATTTGGAAGGGCATGACTTCACTATATTTACTGACCATAATCCTTTAGTCGGTGCTTGTTCGTCTCGTTCCATGTCTTCGGTGCACACTGTAGTTGATACTCGTCACCTTAAATTTATCCTGCAGATGATGATCGATATTCGCTATGTTCCTGGCTTTTCAAACGTCGTACCGGACACGCGCTTTCTCGTATTTCCGCGATTTCGGGCACGCGACACTCTCATACTGCGCCCATCGTTCATGCGACAATTACGCTATCCCAGGGACTGGATGAAGACAGGCAAACACTGCTTCACTCTTCTCAACTCATTGTTCGCAAAGCCGAATTGCCAGACAGTCCTTCCAGGTGCATCCTGTTCAACTATTTATTGCTTGACTGTCTTCGTCCTATCCTTCCTCTCGCTTACCGTCGGCATATTTTCGACCAAATTCACGGCCTTTCACATTCTTGTATCAATGCACCACACAAGCTTGTCGCAAAACGCTTCCTATGGCCAGGTATGAATGCCGACATGGCCAAATAGACTTGCCCCTGCCTGGCATGTCAGCTTGCAAAAGTTCATCGTCACAAGAAAACTCCCCTGGTCCCATTTCTTCTTCCTTCATCATGTTTTGACGCCGTTCACGTCGATTCTAGTAGGTCCTCTGCCCTACTCCTGTGGTTGCAATTATCTCCTCACGATGATCGAGTGTCTCACCCGTTGGCCACAGACGGTTCCTATTTCGGACATCAGAGCTTCCACTGTCAGTCGAGCATTCGTCTCAGCAAGTGTTGCTCGATTAGGTGTTCCCTCAACTCTCATGACTGATCGTGGTAGCCAAGTTGAATCCCATCACTGGGATGCACTCATGTCAGTGCTTGGCTCCTTTTACCTGCGTACCACCAAATACCATCCTCAGAGCAACGCCACAGTGGAACGTCTACACAGGACGATCGAAGCAAGCTTACGCTCCACAAAGCCAAACATCAATTGGGTGAACAAGCTACTATTGATTATCCTGGGTATTCGCTCGCCCTTAAAAGAGAATTTTGCCTGTTAAGGAGCTCAACTCGTGTATGGTACTCAACTTTGTCTTCCTGGTCAATTCTTTTCTTCCTCTGACCAACCTCTACCTTTTCTACTCGATCCTGCTTCATATTTGCACATATTTGTACATGTTATTGCTGAAGTTAAACCAACCGCCCCTAGAGTGCCTCTCAATCACAAAACATTCGTGTCGAAAGAGATGACAACATGTTGGCAAGTTTTTTAAGACGAAGTTCTTCGTCCTTCAGCCCGGCACCCAGCAGGCTACTGTTTCCATAGACCGCCTGAAACCAGCCTATATTGAAAATGTTCAGCCTGAGCAGCCTTTACTCCCTTTTCTTCCCACTATAACTCTTTATGGTCCAGAAAGTCCCCAAATTAACCTCCAAGCCACTTTTCGATTTACCTCTACTACATAAACTTCACCTTCCGTTTTGCTGCCTCCGCCTCTTGTGTTGCAGGAACCCTCGTCGGCAGCGGTGGTCACTCAGGAGCAAATCTTTCCAATCCTGGTCACTCTGTCAGCGGATAACCGCACTCAAGGCTCCCACGTCCCGCTGGACGCCATCTCGGAAGGAACCAAGAAGCGGATCGTCTTCGCTCCGTCAACTTCCACTCGTGTTGGTGCCTCACCCAACGCAAATAGCACTGCCACAGCGAATAAGTGCGCTCGTGCTCCCAGCCAAACAAGTGGCACTGTGACACGCTCCGGTCGCGTCGTAAGGAGACTTCATCGTTATAAAAACTAGTGGGGGGTGTTTGTAGCACTGCACTCTGGCGCAGTACTTCAAAGTAAATAAAATAATTTTATATCATGTATTTCTGCAGTACTCCAAAGTAATTAAAATCATTTTATATCATGTATTTCTGCAATTCTCCAAATATAGATATACAAAAATCTTAATCATTTTTATATATGTATTGTAAATTTATCTTCAGCGGAGTGATGAGAGATCTACCATACATTATATTACTCAATTTTGAATTTCCCTATATTAAACGATTCCCCTAGAATTACGTCAAACTCTCTTAAATTGCTTAGCAATATTGGAACCCCCTTGCTTGCAATCTTTCTCAACGAGCTTTGCTCTTTCTCATTGTGTTTTGGCTCTCGTGCCATAAGTTTGTTCAATAAATGTTCTAAGATAGTTTGTTAATTCATCTCATAACGTGTGAGTACTCATCTTATGTATTTTAATTTATTACAGACCCCAATTTACATTTACCGTTGTGAATCCTAAAATATTGTAAATTCCCTACATTTATTGTGAATCCCAAAACATTGTAAATTCCCTACATTCATTGTGCTTCCCCAAATCCTAAATTAATTGCAATTACTCATTCTCTCTGCATCCCTCTCGCGCTTACCTCTAATATTTAACCTACTGTATCGCATTCAATCGGTCATCTTGTAAACTAATTATCTCGTCACTTTCATATTTATTTCCTGTAACATAATCATTTCGGATTATTTATTTGTTAATTCTTAAATACATTATTCTTTCGTTATCGTTGATTTTGTACATTCCTTCGAGTTCGCCGACGCGTTAACTTTCCACCCTCGTCACTCATTAGGCTTAAAATTACCAGTCAATCATTCATCTCAAAAATTTAAGTGTATTGATTTTTGTTTGCTATCTAGGCTAAATAACACACTAATTAATACAAAATGCCAGTGATAGAGGTAACTGTTAATGTTTTAAAAGGTTTATTGGTTATCTGAGATTAATTTTTGCCAGGTGAAAATATGATAGGGAGATGGTACAGTTCTTTTAGGAATGTTTGGGTAGTTAAGTCATAACACACCTGAAAACTAGTGAATATAGTATTGCAACATGTAAACAACAAGATACAAGAATTCATT
This sequence comes from Ceratothoa steindachneri, assembly GCA_963969495.1. Lineage (NCBI taxonomy): Eukaryota > Metazoa > Arthropoda > Malacostraca > Isopoda > Cymothoidae > Ceratothoa > Ceratothoa steindachneri. Next base: position 46,683,025 of record OZ018339.1, read on the forward strand.
AGGTTATGCAGGTTTTTAGTGAGAGAGGATTATCAGTTTATAGTGGTCACTACGTTTATAATTGGTCGCTTAGTTAAAGAGATGCCAGGCCAGTACTAATATAAAGGAGGAATAACTGGGTGTGAGCCTAAGTTACCCGTAAAGGGATGTCGGATGAAGGCATTTGATGTCGCACCGTCGAGTTTGCTCTGACTCCCAAAGTTCTTACGGGGAATCCGTTTATAGGCTAGGTTCGAAAGGTAACTTGGTTATCACTGGGTTAAAGGAAGGATTCGAAATGAAAAGGGCATTTTGTAGGCATTATTCTTGTCTTAGGTCTACCTCAATTGGGACAAGGGAGATAGTGGAGTCTTGCGCGTTTTTTTTTGTAAGTTCCCCGCTACGTTAGATAATTGGGGCTAAGAACAGCTTGATTCAAGGACGAGGAACGGACATGTGATGCCAATAAGATTAATGTGAAATCGGAATCAAGAGGGATGAATATATCCTACTAATAATAGTGATGTTACCTTCCTGTGAATTCTCTGCGTCTTATTTATACGAACCTCCATTAAGGGGGCGTGACTTAGCTATATTTAATCATAGCGCGAGGCGAAGCCTCACAGGTTAAAGTATGTTCGTTTGTTCCTTGGTTGAGACTGCTAGACGGAGTCGAAGGATGTGTGTGTTTCAATGTAAACGCATTCTTTCGGCTCGCAGCTGTTTCCTCACGTGTGTATGTTTGTGTATTTGCGTGGGAAACTCCAACTATTAGCTTGCTTTCTAACATTCATGTTTTTCTTAATGCATGTACAATTGTGATTTAACATTATATCTAAGTATTTCGCTTTATTCTACATTAGATCATTGCCACTACTATTTTATAAGGATACAATGAAAAAAGAAATTATAAAAATCTTTTAAAAAATTATTTTCCCAAGGCTGGTACTGAAGGGGTTATTCAAGATTCAATGTACTGATCTCGTTGATGAATATTGTTTACGTTCCATGATGTTTACAATGTAGCGACGATTTTCTCTTACACTTCCTCGTCCACGATTGATGTTAATCTCAAGCGGAGGTTAAGTATAACATGGACACCCGTGCTACAGCTGACATCTGAAGAATCGAGTGCTATCCTGGCCTAAGGCCTCCAATGGTGTCCTCTCAGCATCAATGCCTACAGAAAAAAACAGGCAAATTAGATTTTAACCTCTTCATTTACAGATGTGTCCTTACCAATTTTTTGCGTAGGTGTTTCACTCGTTGGTTTTCGTTTTAAATTTAATAAAAGAAAATCATTAATGAAGGTAATCTACATTGGCTACCATCTTTGAGACCCTCTTGTCAAATTACGAAGCGATTTATCTATTGATATAAGGGCAGTTTCCTTAAGAGCAGTGCCTCCTTAAACCTATCTGTCGAGGTTTTAATGAGTGAATAATCCCAGTCCCACTTCCTGGACATATATTTTATTACCTCACCAAGGTGAAGCGGAGATGAAGCGTATCCAATACACCTACTTTAGCCACTTCTGGTGAATAAGAATAACCCCGATGCGTACCCTTTTGATTAAAACTAAGATGATGATCGCCTGAGTGTGTTCCCCACTCAGTAAAAGCCAACCATGGGTGGGTAGGTGGAATATTGAGATTCAAGCCGAATGGATTGCTTAATAATTGCCAAAGGATCGTCCAAAATAGTTAAACACACTTATACAAAAATAATCTTTAATGTAGATTGTGATAGAACGGTCCGAGGCCACTTAAATTCAGCCGCTATCACATGTTTAGAAACACATGCTACCCACGTGCATCTGCGAGAGGAAGCAGAGCGCGTTATCGCCCACCTTAGCCAATTTTTAATCAAGGAGGTTCATTCTCCCGGTTCGCCTCCATACGTCGATCTCGCCAGATTGAGTAATGCTGCGGTCACACATAGCCGATTGTGTGCCCCGGAAGAGCAGGAAGGCGATGATTTTGTTCCGGGAGGCTTCCTGGGCCAAAATCGGCAGGACAGTAGCAGGAAGCGGGGCCGGGCCGGTCCGGCAGGAAAATCGCATCCACCGCGGTATGTACGGGGGATGGAACGCGAGTACCGTTACGTTTCCGGCCAGACACGCGCGGCAAACCGCGCCTTCCTAGGAAAAGCGCGGAATTTGCCCCCCGGATGCTCCAGGAAGGAGCTTATTCCGCGGCGTTCCAAACCTGCCTGGCCGGATACAAGGAAAGCCGCGACATGTTGCAGCGGATTTTAGGACACGCGGGGATGTGCACGGCGTCAGCAGCGAACCATGGCAGGAAGCATGCCCCGGAATCCCAGGATTAATAAAGGAAACGCCCACCTTGGCACCATCACTTTTGCCTGAGCACTCGTACCTTGAACATCACCATGGATAACGCCACCAAGAAGAGGAACATCACCTTGGCCCTATGTGTCATGCACCAAAGCCTTATGTCAGCATTGGCTGTGGAAGCCCTCGATGCCTCCCCACCTCCAAAAAAGAAGAAAAGGGCTTGGGTGTGGCCCTATTTGCAGAAACGATTACAATATGGCCACTACGACACCTTGATGGATGAACTCTATGCAGACAACCCTGAACTCTACCGAAACTACACCCGGATGGACAGAGAACAATTCCAGGACATAGTGGCTAGAATAACACCCATCATCGAGAGGAAAACAACCAGGTAGAGGCATGCTATTAACCCCAGCACAAGATTAGCCATTACCCTAAGGTTTTTGGCCACAGGTGATTCCTACAAGTCACTCCAATATGCATTTCGGGTAGCCCACAACACCATCTCGGGGATAGTTCCAGACACGTGCAACGCCATCATCACCGCATTGGCCCCTGAACTCCTACAGCTTCCAGACTCAGAAGACAAGTGGACCAACATTGCCAAGGGGTTCACTGATAAATGGAACCTACCCCATTGCATTGGTGCCCTTGATGGCAAACATATCAGGATCCAAAACCCCAACCTGGCAGGCTCACATTTCTTCAATTATAAGAAATTTTATTCTATGGTGCTCATGGCTGTTGTAGATGCTGACTACAAATTTATGTATATTGACATGGGAGCTGTGGGTGCAGAATCAGACGGTGGTGTGTGGGCTCGGACCCATCTGAGTGCCATGTTGGAGAGTGGCCAAGCTCACCTACCCCCACCCAAATGTCTGCCCAACACCACCCCCACTTCATCAACTTCCCACTACTACCTAGTAGCCGACGATGCCTTCCCACTGAGGCCCTACCTCATGAAGCCTTTCCCCTGCAGAGGGTTGACTAAAGAGGAGAGAATATTTAATTACAGATTGACAAGGGCACGACGAACAGTGGAGAATGCTTTTGGCATCCTTGCCAATCGGTTCCGTGTGCTCCACACCCCCATCTGTCTCCGACCAGACCGTGTAGAAGCAGTAATAATGGCAGCATGTGTACTACACAACATGCTTAAGATGAGCCTCGAGGGAGATACTGTGGATCCTGAAACCCACGACAGGACTGATGGCTCATGGCGAAGTGACCCACCACTTGGAGAACCCATGCAACGAAGTGCTGGCAACACCTCTACCAACGAAGGCAAGACACAGAGGAACATGTTGAGAGATTACCTCAGTTCTCCACAAGGAGCAGTACCATGGCAGGAAGACAAAATATAGGTGAGTCATTCATGTACATCTACTTTAACCACAGTACTAGTCCTCATACAAATAAATAGTTATATTTTAATTAATTATTACATTCTCTTACCTCTTCAAGCAGGGCGGCCCGGTGTCCAGCCTTTGTGCTATTCGCCCGCGCCAGCTGGAGACCCGTGGCACCCTCAGTTGAAGGCACCGTGACCACAGGAGTAGGCGCCACCACAGCTCCATCCTGGGGCACGTCAGCAAGGGAAACACTGGCTTCGGGGGCACCTTCTTCAGGAGGGACGTCACCGGGCTGTTTGTGGAAGAAAGTGGAGTTTTGTTAATGTTTGAGTATTGTATTTAGTTAAATTATAAACATTGTCAAAATATAATATTAGCGTAAATGTTTAGCGGACTAACAACATTATTAAATAAAGTATAAATAAACTACCAAATCTTTTACTGTACATCCTTAAACTTCGTAGAACACTGGTAAATTCATATATTTGTGTGTAAACATCCACTGCTAATAGCACTTAATAATTACATAGTACATACCTGCAAACCTAGGGTGTTGGTGCGCCGTTGGCGAATAATGTGAGGGGTGAGGAAGGCGAAGACCTGGGTTATCCACTTTTCCCTCATCGTCAGGAGTTTGCAAGACGCCCCCTGACCACTTTTCTCGTTGGGCTTGGTGGCTTTTGAGAACCTGGTACGCACGGAATCGTACCAGGTAGAGAGCTGGGTGCCTGAGAGAGGTGGATGTAGGGAGGCGCCCTTCTCCTCCCAAGCTCTGTTCACTTTCAGTTTATCCACGTGGTCCTTGTGCGACTTCATGTAGATAAACGGCACCTCATGTTCCAACCACTCTGCCAGGTCACGCTCTTGTTCTTCTGTCAGGATCACTGCAGCAGCTTTTCTCCGTTTCTGGGTGGTTTTGGGGTGTCTGTTTTTGATGGGTCTCTTGCGTGTGGGGAGTCGATCCACATCCTGGCTATCCTGGACCTCATCGTCCGAACCTTGGGGGTCAGTGTCCGTTGAAAGTTCTTGCTGGGTACATACTTCGGCGTCATGCAATTCCATTACAATTTGTTGCTGGGGGCCTTTGTCAGAGGTACCTGGTGTGGGGCTGGCGGCAGGTGTTGCGGTGTCAGGTGAAGAAGACAATGAGGTCGGTGGTGGTAGCTGCGACGCTGTAGTACCGTCACTAGGGTACAGGGCCTTCTTGGTCTTCATACTCGACTTCCTCATTGCTTTGGCTAGGCTGCAGAAGTAGATGTTGAGGTGGTGGAGTATCTGGTGAGGCGCTGAAGGTGGGGTGGTGGCAGGTTCGGTGGAGTGGCGACGGAGCAGAGATGTGTTTGGTAGGACGCGGACTGAGCGAATGGTGTGACTGGCTCCCGGAGGCCTTATATAAACACGCGACAAGACCCCACGCTCCGCTCCTTCTGCTTGGCGAGAACGCGGGTGCTGCCACCTACCTACGTCATCCCAGGAAGCTTCCTTTTCATCGCGCATGCGTCGGCGGACTACGCGTTGGCGCGAACTGGAACGCGCCAATCGCGCCATACGCAACGGACACCCCCGTTTCTCCCGGAATGTGACATATTCCGGGCGGTTCGGCAAAATTTTTCAACACACAATACTTTTCGCCACGGACCGCCAGGTCCCACAGGACCGCCAGTCACGTCCGGATACCCCCGAACACCCCCGAACATGTTTCCAGTTTCGAGCGATTCATGCCGCGAATGCGTTTTTTCGCCTCATGAACGCCACGAATCACAAAATCTCACATCCGGCTCTATCGGGGGCACACAATCGGCTATGTGTGACCGCAGCTTTAGGCTTATGGGCAGATAAGGTATTTTCCCAGGCGTGAACGGGGCATTCCCCCAAATTCCCCCACTCAATTGTCCCCTACGCCATGGAGACGGCTCCGGGTACTTATACATAGCTTTCCCCTATTGAAGCAGATCAGATCCAGATTATCTTCGCGAGGCATCACGCCGATCCGGTCTCCCTTGTGCACCATAGGAACTCTCTACCTCGAGAAATCCCTTATTGTCTAGAAGAGGACAATATCCCTTGAGTGCCAAGGTTCGTGCCTTCCAGACGCCAAGTCAACAAGGCCCCCCTGTTGTTCAGAAAGAGAACAATGTTAGAACAGCCATTGTTCTTTGAGCCCGTTTGGCAAGAGACGGTTCTCACCCCCCCTGTTGCTCAGAAAGAGAACAACGTTAGAACAGCCCTTGTTATTCAAGCCCGTTCGCCAAGAAACAGTTTTCATTCCCAAGACATCACGTCAGGAAAAATTTAATTCCCCCCTTTTTAATGTTCTTCAAGAGAACGCTTGGTTTCAACAATAAACCTCCATTGTTCATCTAGAACATCCCCGATTTGCTGTCACAAAGATCGCTCGTACCTTCGAGCCCCACTTCGCTCTCACTCTTCGAAGACAGTCCTTTCCCTTCGCTAAGGACAACCCCCCGAAGAACCCTTCTGCTGGAAATCGCCAGTGGACCGAAGATTCCTTCGCATCGTCTTCCTCTGCACAACAACTTTGTAATTATGTAAGATGAGCATTACCGTTAATCATCTAACCTTTTGTCAACGCTACCCTGTGCTTTAAATGGTTTAGCGAACCATCCCCCCCCGTTTAATTTTTATTTGTTTACCTTTTTAAATCTCTTCAAATCTTAATCCTCGGATTAGTCAGATATTCCCACGACCCTTTCCATTATCCGTTTATGTAAACATTTTCTTTTTTGTGTGTTGTTGATAGTTTAATTAATAAAACTCTATTTTATTAATGATAGCCATAATATTACCCTTGAGCTCAGTTCCACTTCTTAAGCATATTGAAGATAAATAACCTCGGTCAATCAGATAAGCACGCACTCGAAATATTAGAATAATTCCCTCAACGAATAGTTATATATGGTATATCGTCGAGAGCCTATTCTACGACATACATGAATTTGAAAAAGCAACAGTGTATATAAATATTAATAGGATTAATCTTGCACTGAATAAATAAGTCAACAAAATGTCGTGGGGATTACTTGCAGATTACTCACTGGGATGTTTGCGTCTTAATGACACCAGACATAACGAAGGGAATATTATTATTGAGTTAAACAATGAATAAAATAAGCACTTCTAATATTCGAGGGTATGGGCTCGGGATGAGAATTCTAGTTCACAAATAAACTGGTGAAGTTAGGGGAGGGGATAATTCAATTAACGATACCTTTGAGTTCGTAAGTATTTTTGAAGGGGCGCGGTGAAGATATTCTTCTGGTGACGATGATCACACCTAGTCCGGTCGTCCGAGGTTACCGAATGAGAGGGTAATCCTAGACCGGTGATATACTGATCCTATGCCGGATCACGAAGGAGAGCCAAACGGTTACTCAATCGGACTTCTTCCTCGAAGTACCTGTTCGATTATTCGGCTCCTGGAGTGGGTAGCCAAAACTGATTAACTAGCTACGTCTAGGGTAATCCGCAGAGGGAGGTCCTGTGTAACATGCCATTCTTCATCTTCTCTTCTTGCGATGTGCTCAAACCATCTCAATCATAATAATGATAATAATAATAATAATAAATTTCTTATAATGCACTCTTCAAGGCCGGAGGCCTTCACAGAGCGCAGGCTGTTTCGTATACTTTACTTGATAGTTCGATACTTTCACCGATCCTCGAATGTGTTCAATTCTAACTTTGTCTCTCAGGTCACTCCTCACATCCACCTCAGCATCTTCATCCTGTCACAAATATCTTCTGAGACCCTTCTCCAATCGGTAAATCAATTGTTTGAGGTCTTTTCTTTGGCTGCACCCGCTGTTGATGCGGCAGCCCTCTCTGGTCCACAGAGTTAGGGCGATGCATCTGTGGGTCGCTTACGGGTGACCTCCTAGCATTACTCTCATTCGGTAAAAGACTCATCCATTAAGGATTTCGCAGAGACTTTACGGACGGATGTCCTTCCTGTCTCCAGCCCTTGCTATTTATCCGGGCCTGGGACCGGCGCTGAGTTGGGCTGGCTTGCCTACCCAGTGGCTACGTTCTCCTTAAACATATAAATATTTTTCTTATGTTTAAGCCAAAATTTCATACTGGCTTTAGTCTCCGATTTTTCAGAATCCACTTTTGGCCTTAGGGGTGTATTTTTGAAATGAACTCAGATATAACATCGGTATTATTTGCCTATCATGTCAATTCTTTTCTACAGTGTATCCCATTTTTGATAAGTCACGCTCTAAATGGACCCGATTAAAGCGATTTTCACAATCACTCAATTCTATTATTTGTGTATAATACCGTGTATTATATATAACACTAATTGAAGCGGGAGAATAAGAGAAACCAAAATGTACAAGCTTGTTTATTACTGACGTTTTGCTCCTCTAGAGCTTACTCAAACTAACAAAAAACTAAGACAAGATGTGAACGGAACCACCGGTTAATATTCGCATAGGACTGAACAGTACTCTGACTATCGTCTAAATAAAGTTCAATCCTAAGCAGTTCCGTTCATTTCTTGTCTTAGTTTCATGTTACTCTGAAGAATCTCCAGAGGAGCAAGACGTCAGTAATAATGACCCTTGTACCACTTGTGTTTCTCTTATTCTCCTTCTATTTGTTGTCGAAGACACCCATCAATAAGTTATTATTCTAAGGCCTACTTACAAAATTGCGTCATGTGGCGTGCTAGCAATGTTCGACTCTTAGGTTTATGCGATTCGTATTCGACTTTCTGCAGTCACTGACTGCATCTTATAGAACATGACCGTGGTTTTGAGAAAGTGTTTGAATAGCCCAGATGTGTTTGTTATATATGTTTTGGCTTGCTTCAATGTGCCCATAAAATAGATGGGTAGAATTGATCCTTGAATAAGGTGTATTTTGCTTACTTATAATTCAAATTTTGTGATCAGAACAAGACAGTGGCTCCACATACGGTATGGAAGTCTTGTGTTGGAAATTTACGTCAGTGTGCCGAGCACAGAAGATCAAAACTAACCTATGGCATTTCAAATGGTATAGAGAGACTCAAAAATCTGTGCAGTCAACTGATTTTTGTCCTGTCAGGACTCTAGTTTAAAAACAAATCTAGTCAAAAACTGTCTTACTTAAGCCTGGATTCTGAAATTCGCTCATTGGCCCATTCAGATAAAATGCTTGTACCGCTTTTCGAGAGATTTCTTCACTCGAAGACGAGGAGGACATGATAACTGATGTTGAGAAACAAGATTGCGTTGTGAATGTGGAAAAGCCTGATTCAACCTTAAGGCCTCAATGCTTTTATCAGGTTAATTTAATGACAGTGTGAGATTTATAACAATCAGAACTTTCTAAATGTGTGATAAGAATTTACTCAAGCTTGGTAATAATGTAACATTACCGTAACAAGCAAAAGAATTTTCACAATTCCTTGCAGTAAATATTAATTTAGTTTATTGTCATAATGTATCAGGTTTGTAAATGCACTACGGTGACACCATACGACCCAAATGAAGGGCAATTGTTTTATACAGTTTAAAGAAAAGCCGCAAGTATCTTATTCAAAATGGAAATTGATATATTCGAGTTTTAATTGGGATTTTTTGTATATTAAAGAAGAATACAAACACACAAAAAAGTTTTTAAGTTAATATAATGAACAAACTGGATCATCTGTGTGGATCTTAAAATGGTTAATTTTTAACATGGTTAACAAAGCAGATACCCCATATAACCATGTTCATTGTGAATGTAGATTATTCGATCTAAGGACATGCGTTGAACCTGGAAGAATTGACCAATGTGAACATGATTATGGGAAGAGAAAGAAATATAAATTAAACACTAGTATATTGAGATAAAATCACACTTTCCCCTCGCCAGATCAAGCTGGGTGTAATGGAGCATATGTTAAAGCACTGAACAAAGAAGGCGACTGTTTTAAGTAAATATGAGCAATTTTTCTGGTTTCGACTCTGGACAAATACGAGCTGGCGTGTTTGACAGGCGAGAAATCCGAACACTGTTTAGAGATCCACAATTCACAAAATTTGTGAATGATATGAACAAAACGCACTGAATTCTTGGCTGTTGTGAAATATTTTATGTGAATCTATAAAAAAAACTACAAAGCTCTTATTGAAACATCACTTCAGTATTTTCATATTCTATGTTGTAGCATGAGCATAAATGTTCACTTTTGCAAGTCATCTCGGTGAATTGCTTGAAGATTAGGTGACGTCAGTAATGAGTAAAGTGGTAGTACCAAACTATAAATGGTATAAGGGAGCGATATTAAAGAAAGAGGAATACTCACGTGTTGGGCGATTACTATTGGAGTAGTAAAAGAGAATGTCTGGAAATTTAGCACCCCCCCAAATCTTATAACCCCCAAATTAATCCCAGTAGACTTTCACCCCCTAACTGTTGCATGGACTGCTCGCGTATGGGGAGCTATAAATTTCCCAGAGCATGCAACAGCAAACCTCTACTTTAACCTGCTCTCTCAGGACAGTCTCACCAAAAACACGGCCTTCCTTAATTGTGGTAACAGTGGGGGCTCTTACAGCACACATTGCATGATCAAAGGTTTCCTTCTTAATCTTCTAAGCGGTCAGAGAGAGCAGAGTTCATCTACTCCTAGGGAGCTATTAACGACAACATCAATAACCCATGTCTTTCAAACTGTAATTTTGATGTATTTTTTAATTAAAACACTAGATAATTATAAGTAAAGCATTATAATTAAAATAATGGGACCAAGTTGCTTGCGAAAATCCTTGGAATTGGCTAATTTTATGGTAGGTTTTAAAAAAGAATTGACGTAAAAAACAAAAATACCATATTTAATTTCAACGACCACCAAATGTTGTTGGTGTGGTTCCCCTGTCACTGTTATTCCTCAAAGCCCGCATCACGTAGGTAGGAACCACTTCCACTGGACTTGACCACAGCTGCAGGACATTGTTGATTTTATTGGGTTGTCTGAGAGCTGCCAAGATAATGCAATCTTCAATGAGATGCATGACGGTGTGGTAGTTAGCTTGACAGAGAAGGCAAAGGTCTGTAGGATGCTGTCTATGCGGTGTTTGTATGTATTGAGTGATTGGTAATGACCACACTGAAGTCGTGTAAGGTGAACTCTTTCCGCCCTAGAGAGTTGTGCTATATGCAGCTTATGTTTGGTGGGAGGGGAGTTGAGTATTTTGTTGTGGGGAAGGTTATTGATTGCTTCTCTGGTTAGGTGTGTGTGAATTTGTTTTTTGTACTGTAAGAGGTTTGTTGGTTGAGGGATGGAGTCAGGAATAGTAGAAGACATGAGAGATCGTATCGGTAAAACAAAGATGAAAAAGTGTTACAGGTGTAATTGGTTGAGCCAATTTAAGTTTCTTCCTCTCCATTTAGCTTCAAGTCCCTATATTGTTTCAATATCGATACTAGTTTAATAAGAAATCTTGCAAAATTCTATATTAAAGATGCATTTTATTTGTGCAGGTAGAGCTTATAATCACATCACTGAAGGACAACATAAGAAAATAATAAACCAAGCGGTTTAAAGGAGAAAAATATTATATAATTCGTATAAACATAATTCCATCCCCATAGATGTAGCCCAAGAATAAGTATATATTAACGAACACAATAAAAATAGCAATAATGTATGTATTCCCTTTTTTTGGTTCATGAGAAATCAGGAATTTTGCTTGAGTTATTTTTGGCAACAAATCGAAACTTCTGCTTTGTTATTTGATCATTTTTCTTCATATTTTCTACCTTAGTATGTCGTAGTACCTCTGAAATTAAGTAGCTCGACTTTTATCTTCGTGATTTGCTCTATCTCCATAACTAACATAGGCTTTTTTTTTCTTTAGTGTCTTAAGTTGAATTTCTCTTTTATATTTAATTACTTTAGTATGTATGTGTGGGTGGGTGTAACAAGATATAAAAAAGACGTATTTAATCAATATTTGTAAAACCTTTTTGATTTTACCTCTTCTACTTTTCTTAAGTGATCGGTATTCCTCCGTTTATCTCATTATTTTTATACATGGGCACTAACGACGACCATCGTGTAATATTTCAAAAGTTAGACTCAAAATAGGGAAGCCTTTCAATAAGAAACAAACTTTGAATTGAGACAAATTTTAGAAGAATGTACTGCAAGTAGCAAAAGCACTAAACTTATTGCGTTAGTGAAGTTAGCTGAAAAGGTTTTCTTTTAATTCGACACCATCGCAAAGAGCGAGAGAGGGCGGGGAAGAATGGATGGAAGGTGGACTGTCTGATAGCATGCCTGAATAGAAACCCAGAGATCAGTCGAATCGGGGAAAAATGGCCTGAGAGAAGCCTATGCCCAACTCCATGGGAGAAAGAGCTCGGAGAAGTACGCTTAGCGGAAGAATGAGAGAAAAAGCTGAATCAAGGGAAATATAAAAGCAAAATGGGAAAAGGCAAAGATAGTTTGAAGATCTCCCTGTCACCTATTTTGCTTTTGAATGGTCGTTTAATAAGGGAATTTTATGTAGTTTAGTCTTCACAAGGGGGATCTGAACTTCTCCAGCTTCTGCGATTTCTCTTAGAAAACAAGACACATTAAAATAATATATTTTCGAGACTAGCACATCTGTTCCTTTGGTTATCTGTTTTCACCATGAAGTAAAAAAGTTAGACGAATTCTTTATCAGCAACAGTTTCCCTATTGACATTGTCAACAATTGGGGACAAATTGGGACAACAATTACCACTCAAAATTAAATAATCCTAATGTTTTACAACATGTGCTACCTCGTACTTCCCTTATAAAGGTCTTAAATAAATTTTAATACTGAGTGTGAAGTATTTTTTACCAATATACACAATTAAGGGCAATATTTTGAACTATAAGTACTCAATCCCTCTCGAAGAGAGATGCTCCGTTAATTACGAGATCAGTTGGTCAAGAGGTAATCGGGGGAAACAAATTATGAGTATGATACGCTTGTATTGGGCCAGATACTCTTCCTGCATATATATTAGTGGAGCGGGTAGTTATACAAACACGCTCACAATTTATATTATTCATTGATAAGATCAAGTTGGAATTCTTCTCGGTTGCATTAAGTCAGGTGGCGCACAACTCGCTTAGATGGAGAGCGTTTTGGCGGTTGATGTGGAACCTGGCACTTGGTGTGGAACGAGAGTGAAAGCGAGAGCGGTGTGTTTATGGTAATCGATTTTCCTTGCCAGTAGCTGCCAGCTAAGTAAGCCTCGAACGGTGTGAGATGCCAGGTGTCGCGATCATGGGATTGACAGCGGTCGCAGGGTGCGCCATTAGCTAGGGCGGGTCAAAGTTCTTTCGTTAAAAGAATTTTTGATGAGGTATCAATCAATATTTTATAATGGGCATTAACCCTGAACATTTAAAAAATAAAACTACCCATAAAATTTTTTCCTTCGATAAATTACGAGTTTTCTTCTCACACCCTGCTCCAACTTAACATTTCCACACTTAAACCTTCAATTATATTTTACATCATACTTTACCATCTAATTAATTTCAGTACATATTTCAATCGAAATAGGTCTTACTTATAGTTTAGTTAAAAAATAACCCAGAAGATTTTTTAGTATTATTTCAATACCATACTATTTAGTATTTCATTTTCAATATATATTTAAAATAATGTGTTAAGAGTTTTTAATCATTCACTAATCTAATATTTAAGTTTTCCTGTTAAGTTTAACTTGCAAATAATCCGAGTTTTGACTCACTTAGGAAGCAGAAAAAAAACAACAAAATTTTATGGAGCAACACCAATATTGTTTCTTCAAAATAAAGTCCATAATTCTCTACGATCTTCTTCCAGCGATCTGCCAGCATCCGAATCTGTCCCAGATACCAGTCAGCTTTGAATAAAAAAATTGCAAACAAACTTCCGCTTCTTAAGTGAGTCAGGACTTTCTGGCCAACCATATAATTAAGAGTTAAGCATTGGTTTATTTTTTATCACATTAAGACGTGCGTTTATTCAGTTTTATAGAATTGTTGCATTCATGCATGATGTATTTTTTATCCGAAATGGCCTTCATAGACGAATGCGAATGGACTTCTCCTCCTTCGTTATTTCATTCATTTATGTTACTCATGAGCTCCGCAACATAAGTCCTCAATTCCTTGATCTTTGAAATTGGTGACAAACTATGTTACTTTTATCCATTCCTTCAAAATTGTCGTAAGTCTGTGAAAGATTATTTCTACAAGTCCGTCACTCTCCTTAGTGTCAATTGTTAAAGCTACAGATGTTACCCTATTCTGAAGCTCTTTCATACATGCTTTGACCTATTACCAGTTTAATTATAACATTAAATTTTTCAAATAGGGTTCAACCATTCTTAGATCATTGGTTAAAAATAAACCAACTAATTTCTTAGGGGATTATTTTTTTTTCACCTCTACTTATGGTATGTTCTTAATTTCACTTCTTGCTTTTGACCTGTCCCTATTCTTTTGGTTTAATTTTTTGTACTCTGTCAGGGGGGAGGGATATTTAGACTGTCTGCCTCTGTGAAATTTTGTTAGGCGGCTATGGTGTTCGTATATATGCCCAAGCATGGATCTGTCTAGCTGGTCTATTCTAACATCTTGCAGGTGTTGTCTGTACACGATCTAATTGGCCTTAAGCAAGCCTCCAGGCTTCAGGATTTTCAACTGAATAAGTAAAGTATTGATGGCTGTGATATGAAGGGGTATATGGACCCAGGGTTGATACGTAGTTCAGGGAGAAATTAGGGTCGATTCGTATAATGTCCGTAGTTGTTGAAGATCTACTTGTTAAGTATTTAAGAAAGTCTGGGCCTTCCCGTTGTACCACATTCAAGTTAATAAGTAAGTTTTAAGCGTCACCGGCAATAGAGGTGCTAACTATTGCCTGAATGATTTTGGCCTTAGATAGTGTAAGGGAATGGTCACTTCCCCCCCCCCCCGTTCACTCGTGATGCAGTCCCAAGGCGGTGGTTACCGCAAGGACATCCGCCCCAGGCATCGGCGGGTCAGTGTTTAACCACAGTGTGGCACAACTCGGGGCCATGTAAGACCCTAAAGGTCAAAAAGGTAAGATCTCCCCCAGGAGAGTGAGATCCAGTTTCACGTCGAACAAGAAATTGGAGACGGGTTTCTCCCAATCTCGATGGCTAACGAGGAGCCGATGTTTGACTTCGTGGGAAAGACCGTTAGGAAAAAGAACTCTCCTGGGGCCGTCCTCAAGCCCCTCTCCCCCTTACCACTCCCCCAGTGGGGGGGGCGAGGTATAAAAGAGAAACTCTGAGGAAAATCTTGGTAGTATACGCCAGTCTCTAGGTGACGAAGTCCTCGGATCCACAACCGAGCTACCGAGACTGGAGAGGTAGTGTACTTGGCTCGCCAGACCAAGAAGTACCCTGCAAGAGAGGCAGGGCTACCTACCTTAAGGGGCTAAGAAAAAGCTCATCTTTGAGCTAAGTCCCTGGTTATCAAACCAAACGATAAGAGAACTTTGGTAAGTTCAACTTACTCTCGCCAGAGAGACTCCTCATATCCTGGTGCACCTTAAACACCAGGGGTATTCCTCGTCCTTGAGAAATTAAGAAGAAGAAAGATGGGTAGTATACGTCAGTCTCTAGGTGACGAAGTCCTCGGATCCAAAACCGAGCTACCGAGACTGGAGAGGTAGTTTACTTGTGTCGACAGACCAAGAAGCACCCTGCAAGAGAGGCAGGGCTACCTACCTTAAGGGGCTAAGAAAAAGCTCATCCTTGAGCTAAGTCCCTGGTTATCAAACCAAACAATAAGTGAACTTTGGTAAGTCCGACTTACTCTCGCCAGAGAGATTCCTCATATCCTGGTGCACCTTAAACACCAGGGGTATTCCTCGTCCTTGAGGAATTAAGAAGAAGAAGGAAAAGGCTCCCCCTCGAGCCCGTTATTCGGTGGCCACACCAAACTTTAAGTAACTTATTCTCGCCAGAGAAACCCCCCTCGGTTATCCTCGCCGGTGAAGAAGACACTCCCCCAGTTCAGTCCTCGTCCATAAGGAAATTAGTAACGAAGGAGAAAAGCTCCTCCTCGAGCTCGTTACTCGGTGATCACACCGCACTCCAATTTAACTTGAATTAAGAACCAAGTTCGACTCACTCTCGCCAGAGAGACCACGACTGCCTGGGTGTTGCATAGAGCACCGTATTGGTTCTCGTCCTTGAAGAACCCTTCCCGCCCGGAAGAACGTGTGGACCCCCCAGCTGCTACCCTCGCCAAGGCGACCGTGGAATTCCGCCCATCCACACGCGTCAAGAGTAAATATTTCTGAGGCCCTTTAAACTCCACCTGAGTCCGTAAGCCTAATTCTTATATTATTGTTTTGTCTAGAGAAAACGTTAACCAATTTTTGTGGGGAAACTAATTTAATTAATTCTTGTTTATAATAATATTTAGAGTATTGCTGTAGTTAAAGTATAAAGGTTGTGTATTCAATGGTTAAAGATAAAATATAAGTTTATTTTGTGAATTAGTGGGCGTTTCTTTTATATCCTGACGTGTTTGGTAACGGCTCTATTCTTTAAGATATTCTTATAATATCAATATATATTAGACACTCTTAGCACTCTTAGAGACTAGAACAAAAAGGAGGGGCATTCTACGACACTAAATAAAAGTGGTGTCAGGTAAGTAGGGTTCTTATCAGAAAGAATTCTACGACAGATAGCAAATGCTATAGTCACTATGTACATAAATTTTGTTGTTTTGGTTTTGACGGATCGTACGGTAACGATAAAGTGGATTTGAATTCTCCTAGCTATCATGGAAATGTAATGATTCAAAATAACAAAAATAGGATATATTATAACCTTACAATAATCTATGACTTGAAGTTATACAAAATTGAATTGAATAATGGGGGTACGAAATTGAATGCTATACAGAGAATATTGAAGGATGCATAGAAGATTAAAATTGAAATGAAATGCAAGTTATACATTTGGAAAGGCCATATTTAAAAGCACGTGACGATAATGGTGTGTTGAAAGGTGTATATAAATATGTAACTTTAATTATGTAAGTACACGCGTAATGATGGAATGTGAATCGAGAGCTTTCTTTGAAGTGACGCTGTACACGAGTGGACCTTGAACAGCGATTCAAGGCAGATGGTGAAAAATATATATATATATATATATATATATATATATATATATATATATATATATATATATATATATATATACACGAGGGGTGGTCAATAAGTTTTTTGCGAATCGGTAGGGCAAAACAGAAAGGGGAATGGCTGTTTGTGGGGGTGTTAGGACAAGTTATGACAAATCAGGACCTCAGGACCTACAGCCGCACGCTCCTTCCTCGTCTATTTAAGAAGCAGTAGCTGATCGCAAAATATCAGTCACAAATTTTTCAACAACTGAGAAGGTTGAGCACCGCGCAGTGATCAAATTTTTGGTTGCAGTGTACACCAACACTGCCACTTCCTATGCAACCATTGCTCGCTGGAATAGGGCGTTCCGCCCTGGTTGTGAGTCGCTTGAAGATTACCTCCGTCCAGGATGCCTACCACAAGTGACTAACGCGGACAATGTGCCCGTGTGGAGAGGATCATTTTCGAAAATTGACAGGTGATGGTCGAAGAAATCGAGTGAGAACTTGGAATATACATAGAAGTGTTATCAACATCATCCACGACAATTTGGCCATGGCCAAGGTCTCTGCACATTCGATCCCTAGAAACCTCACGCCCCATTATCGACTTCAACGTCGTCAAAGTCCAGAAGGCTAAAGTTGCCTAAGCTGCCCTGCGCGAGTGTGGATTCAAGGAGCTCAACCATCCCCCCTACAGTTTAGATCTGGCCTCTAGCGACAACTTTTTTTCCTCCAGCTCAAGGCTGCACTGCGTGGACGCGAGTTTGGGGACGATTAAGATGTCCAGCTCGCCATCCAGGAGTGGATTGAACAGCAGTCGGGAGATTTCTGGTTGTCGGGAATTCGAAGCTTCAGGGAGAAGTGGCACAAGTGCATTGAAGTCGAGGGTAGTTATATTGAAAAATAATAAAACACTTTTCCTCATATCTCGTTTCCATATATCCGAAGTGCAAAACCTATTGACCGCCCCTCGTATATATATATATATATATATATATATATATATATATATATATATATATGAACATAATTTCTCCCGGATTATTATTATTTATGGTAATGCCCCAAAGGGAATTGTTATACGGTTTTATGGCTTTATTGAAGGCAGTGTTTTAGTATATCTCTCACGTACATATCCTAACGCAACAGCGATATCTTTTCCCTTCTCGTATTGACAGCACACCACAGGTAACAACTCTATTATCTGCGTCTGAATCCTGCCGATTGAACAATAGTATCTTTTAACAGGTTACTCATATCCATGAAGCAGAACAGGTGCCTAAGCATTGGAATGACTAATGGCCTCGTCACTAAAGTGACACAATAACGCGAATTAACATCTTATTATCTCTATTCCTTACCGTAGGAAAAGGAGTTTGGGAGCCGTGTGACACAAAATTGCTTGAAAAGGTGGAGGATAACGTTGGTTTGAATA
This sequence comes from Ceratothoa steindachneri, assembly GCA_963969495.1. NCBI lineage: Eukaryota > Metazoa > Arthropoda > Malacostraca > Isopoda > Cymothoidae > Ceratothoa > Ceratothoa steindachneri. The sequence goes on from OZ018339.1 coordinate 46,701,237, forward strand.
AAATCCTCCATACAACTAGTTTATTTAATTAAGAGCTTTTCTATCAACCAAAATTTATCGAACGTAGTTGTTACTGGCTTAGCCAGCGACCACTGGCAACATATGGCAACCTCACGCCCCGCTAGCCTATTCAATGTCACTGAGAGAATTGCACGTTAAGCTGTAGGGCCAATGATCGCCTAGTTCACCTATACCATCTCTGACTATATTTCTCGCCGTTTTATCCTTAACTTTTCTTCTTCCCTTCTCTCCCTATCACTCCCATCCCAGAATTCTCCCCACTCCGAGTCCCAGACTCGGGTGGAGGGGGCTTGGAGGACTACAAGATTCCTAAGCCTCGTCGGCTTAGGAACCTTCCCGCGATCCTGCCACAAGGCGAGACTATGCGTCTGACCCTGGAACCACTTGGTCAATCAAATGATTGTAATTTGATCAACCTATTGGTTAACCTTGGTTAAATTGTTAATTGTTGGCAAATCTTGGTTCCGGTTCTGGAGTTTAAAAGGTGAGAAATAACCATTGCATACCTATTTGCGGAGTGTATTTGTTCCCGTTCTCATTTTTTTTGTGTGAATTGTTTGTCGAGTGACCGTGTTTAACTATTAATTTTATTCCCCCACGGAATTGAATTGTCCTTCAAGGCATCATCTCGTTCAGTAAGTTGAAGGTATAGAAAAAAATTATTATTATTCGTATTGCTGTGCTCTCGTCTCAATGACAGTGAAATCTCGATTGCATAAGCTCTCTCGCGAGTGTTTCGTTCCACCTTTGTTGTTCGTGTTTTCATTTGTTAGCAAAGCTATTCACACTGCCGTTCGTGCGTAAAGGAATACATAATTCCCACATAATCATTGTTGTGCGTTAATTTAATTCTTGTTGTTGAGTCCATCGCGTAAACCAGCAGCTGTCGCCGTTTGAAATTTTATAGGCCTAACCTGAGTAACTTGGAGTCGGTGGCAAAGATCTGATGGCCTACATCCAGGAAGAAGAAGGAAAACACAGAGAGGAAAAGGAACGAGAAGAAAGAGAAAAGGAACAAGAAGAAAGTGAAAACAAACGAGAAGAAAGAAAGAGAATTCGCTCTCACGAATTGTAAATGTGCAGAGCGAGTAACGAAACAATCTCCATAAACTCCTCAAGTGCTAGACTAAACGCATCGCAGTCTGCGACCATAAAATTTACCGTCTTTACGGAATGCGAAGACTTCGGGTCTTATCTTACCCACTTAAAAAAGATCTTCGAGGTAAACCAGAGGGACATCGATGTGGACGGCGTAGCACAATTATTGCCCTGGTTGAGCTCTTAACTCAGGCATCAATTGATTACTCATCGTTAAAAGACGAATTTCTCGCCGCTTACAACATGACCCCAGATTTCTATCTAGCTAAATTTATGCACTGTCGCATTCAACCAAACCAGACATTCCGACAGATCGTCTACTCCCTACAGCGTCATTTTAATTTTGGGATTGACGCGTCCAAATGCCTCATGAATACGCCGCCCTGGTCGATTTCATCCTCAAGGACCAATTTCTTGCGTCGCTCCCTTCGGAAATCAGATCCTTCGTGGAGGACCGGAGGTGCCGTGCTCTAGGGGAATTCAAAGAGGAGTCAGACGTCTACGAGGCTAGCCACCACTGCTATCTGAAGGAAGGGAAGAAATCAGAACCCCCATCTCCTAAATCCAAAACCAGCAAGAACAAATTTGTTGCTAATAATGGGAATAAGTTCGTTAAGGTGACTGGGCCCGTCAAACCAAAACCTCTCTTCTCGTTGGACCACCGTGATGTTAAGTCCCTTTTTCTCAATCCCCTTGTTTCGTCGTTCCCCAGGAGGACCATCGTGTAATATTCATGTGGATCCTGGCTACGTGATGTCCAACTGCCCTTAAAACTTGTATTTTAGAAGCACCCCTCTTTCTCACCAGGTATACCAGGTTAGTGCCACTTCACGCCCCCACCGTCGCAAAATGAAGCTCCCTCTTCCTCAAACCCACCGAATACTGTTGGCCACCAGGTAAACTCTTTGTTCGATAAAAGTACCCCTGGTGCCATCTAATTTGAAACTTGGGCAGTGAATGGGTGCCGTAACTCCACCCTCGTCCGTAATACAGGGTGCACTTGCATTGTTGTATCAAATGGACTACTCCCCCACCCCGGTGGTTCCGGATCACAATAAGTTTGTCGTAGTGCATGATTACTTGGGGAGCGCCAATAAATTGCTCCATTGTTCACTGCTCCATTGAGTGCGCGCATTTTATTGGTTGGGCTAAAGTTGTGGCAGCCCTCATCAAGTTTTGCTTTGTCCTAATTGGTTAGTCCCCCCAGCCTTCTTCCGCCCCCGTGGCTCAACCCATAACTACCCTTTCCCGCGCGGAGAAGGAACTGAAGGCCCCATACACCTCTGGAACCCCCGTGTGCTCCTGAATTCCAGAGTGCGATGACCTAAGACTTCCCCAAATGCCAGAGAGAATGTCAATCTCTTCGTCTCTTGTGGTCCAAATCCCAGAATAAAATAAGCAAAACAGTCAGATGAAATAAGTTGATTTATTCCCTCATCAAGGACGACCTCCTCTATCGAGTGTTCACCGAGGAAAACGACACCGAGTTCCCCACACTACGTGTACTCCGCTTACACGTCCCTCCAATCCTGAAAACTGCCAACAATAGCCTATTTGATGGTCACTTTAGTCACACGAAGACTGCTCTGAGGATCTTCAAATTTTTTTATTGGCCTGGCGCGACCGACGAAATTCTGCGATATTGTCGTTCGTACGATATTTGCCAAAAAACGGCAATAAAAGGACAAGTCAGACCTGCGTCTTTGCAGAAGGGACCCCTAATCTCTGAACTCTTATCCTGAGTAGCTATCGACTTAATCGGACCGATCCACCCACCGTCGAGCGAAACCCATAGTTACGTTTTAACGCTAGTCGACTTTGCCACTCGATTCACCGAGGCTGTACCCCTCAAAATATCGCTAGAATCTCCAGGGCTGAAGCCCTGATTTCCATCTTTTCCCGTGTGGGCCTGCCCAAAGAAATACTCTCGGATCGTGGTTGTCAATTCACCTCCGAATTAATGGAGTACGTTGGTAAATTATTCACGATCAAGCCGCTGTTTACCACTCTTTTTAACCTGAGTGAGAATGGAATGTGCGAAAGGCTAAATGGAAACCTCAAGGCCATTCTCAGGAAGTTGTGTGCAGATCAACCCATTGAATGGCACGGCTTCCTTCCCGTAGCCCCCTTTGCCTACCGTAAAATTCTCTATCGTACGTTAGGATTCATCCTCTTTGAACTGCTATATGGTAGAAACGTCAGAGCCCCCCTGAGTATCCTAAAGAAATTGGATAAAAATATCCAGACTTCTTATTCATATCTACTGGATTTAAGAAGGAGGCTGGAAAAGTGCGCCAAAATTGCGTCTCAGAACTCCGACGTCAATTTTGACGCACTTTTCCAGCCTCCTTCTTAAATCCAGTAGATATGAATAAGAAGTCTGGATATTTTTATCCAGAGAAAGGTCCAGAGAAAGGAAATTTAACCCCGGAGAAGAAGTGTTGCTTTTCTTTCCCACGAACGACAACAGATTGTTGAGTCAGTGTAAGGGCCCCTACCACATAGTCAAGAAGCGTGGCCCCAACGATTACCTAAACTCCCTCGGAAAAAAGTTTTTCCATATTAATATGCTCAAGCGGTACCACCAGCGCGCAAGCATCAACCAGATAGTTGCCATAGACAAGGAATCCACCATTGAATCTAGCTACCCCCTGGGCCCTTTTTCACGTACTCCAAGTCGCCTGCGTGGAGCAAGACAAGAAATATCCGTTGCATGTCTTGCCGGACTTTAATAATTCCCCACCTGCGGAAATTAAGATATGCGACCAGTTGTCATCTCTTCTTAAGGATCAACTGAAAGCGCTCCTTAGTCGTTTTAATGACGTCATAACCGAGATTCCCGGTTGTGCTACCCACTTTGAGCACAATATCCAACAAACCATCCTGGAACCCATTAGTTCCAAACCATACCCTCTGCCTATACACCTCCGGGAAGCATTCAATAACGAAGTGGATAAACTTCTAAGGTTGCAAATCATCGAACCTTCGGAGTCGAGATATTGTTCCCAGGTTGTCAGGGTAAAGAAGGCTGATGGTTCTTATCGAATGTGCCTCGATTTTGGAAAGCTAAATTCGATTACCATATTCGATGCTGAACCAATCCCCACTATGGATCAGAACCTTCACCTTTTTAAGGAGGCCAAGTTCATATCCAAGCTGGATTTATGAAAGGCCTATTATCAGTTCCCCCAGAGAAAAGATGTGCAGAAATTTATTGCTTTCCGCATTGAGAAGGGCCGCATGCAATTCATACGGTTCCCTTTGGGTCTGGTGACGGCTTGCAGCATTTATAACAGGATGAATAGGAGATTTTAGAATGCTTACACAAGGTCACCTTATATTTCGATAATGTTTATGTGACCACTCAAGATTGGGATCAACACTTAACCACCCTTCAAGCCCTTCTGTATCCAATTGTCACGGCAAGTGCCACTTCGCTTTTGCCACTATCGACTACTTCGGCTTTTATATCGGGAATAATCGATTAGCCCGCCCCCCCCTCAGCAAGAAAAGATCCTCCAGGCCATCGTGGACATGCAGTTGTCCACTAATAAAAAGCAGCTGAGATCCTTGAAAGGCTCTGCATCGTTCTATCGTCACATCATACCCAACTTTACACTATTTCCGCCTCCATCCGTGAGCTATTAAAGAAGAAGGCCCCCGAACACCTCATGGACGCCACTTTCAACTAATAGTTTTAACCAGCTCAAGGAGAAGTTGGAATCCGCTCCTATCATCCGCCTCCCTAACTGGGACAATCTGTTTGGGATTTGCACCGACGCGATTAATGGCGGTATAGGATGTGGCTTGCTCCAGTATGAGAGTAACGGCGAAAGTTTCCCCATCGCTTACACAAACAGAAAAATTACTCGCTCGTGAGGAATGTTATGCGGCAATTGAG
>OZ018339.1:46706456-46854493 GCA_963969495.1 Ceratothoa steindachneri
ATCCTCTGGCGCCAGATTGAAAGGCAGTATCCGCCGCACGCCCTGCCCTGTCAGAACCCGCCGCCCGCCCTGCCCCATCAGTATATTTTGCCCGCCTCCGTCGCTACCCACTATTCGTGTCCCCGTTGGATTCTGCACAATTTTCTCAGAGCCCCTCAAGCTCCCCGTATTCTCGTTAATTCACGCAAGTCTACCTCGACCCGTTTCCACCCGCTCCTTAAACGCAACGCGCTCAGTCTCGATTCGTGTTTTACTCTAAAGCAAAATCTAAATTCATCCTGTAATAGATATTGTCACGAGACTATTATTTTAACTTTGCGCCAAAGCAAGGATTACTCTCTCGGACCAAATCTTCGATGTAACAGCAACGCCAACTCTCCTGTGCAAGTGATTTCTCTACCTCCTCCCCAGCGTAAGCATTCATCGTCGGCTTCGTACACGCTCAAGGTCATTCAAGCGACCCTCGATCAATATTGTTCTTTTGTTTGTACGGTGTCCGTCCGCACCAAGTCTCCCTCTCTTTTTTAGCCGCTAAGACCCATGTACATCTTATGTGTATATAGCTCCTTTTCACCTTGTAAAGTAATATTAATTTGCATATTAGTAAAGTTATTTTTGTACCCGTTTTTCTTTTATCCCGGAACCTCCAAGATAGTCGACTGTTGGACAACATACATTCAGTTAATCTGATCTCTGTTTATATTATAAATCTCCCTACGTCCTCAAAACGCAGAAAGGGTCAACTTGACTCTATTCCCCAACAACTTGTAAATAATGTAAAATTACAATTTAGCGTCCATTGCAAGGTGGATTAGGATCAACAATGAAGCCTCATAAATGAGTCTCATATAAATCCTATGAAGTCTTGAGACGGGCACGCAAATAATTATGCACATACAAATAATCTAAAAGTATATAGCAGTCTACATAACTAAGAATAATTCATTGTGTAAATAATATATAACATCTTTGTAAAATTTTAATGTATAGATTTCGTACATGTAAATAATAAGACGAAAGTGCATTGCAAGCGGAATAGGTTCAACAATGAAGCTCAAAAATTAGTATCATGTGAATCCTATAAAGGTTGTAACAGGCACATAAATCGAACATTAAAATACCTGAAATAATGAAATAATGTAAGACAAAACGAATACTTGTAAATAATGTAAAATTACAATTTAATAATCTATGTAAGGAAGAAGGCAAGTGAAATCGTTGGGTTCTCATGCGAATGTACAAACATGCACGCATTAGAAAACAAATGTGAGCCGAAGGTCTGGATAGAGATAACGGAGGCATTGGAAAACAGCTGCACACAAAGAACGGAATCTGATCTGACTTGCCAGTATTTACATGACCCTTTGAAAGGACGAAATCAATCTTGCTATGGACGTCGGCTTGATAAGCCCCGTCAGGTGGCCAGATGCAATTACTCTCTTAGTACACACGTGCCTACACTGAACGTGCACACACTCTTTTTCTCCGCCCATCAGTGTAGAGAACATACACACCCGTTAAGCTCCGCCACGCCTTCAGATTAACAGAAGAGAAGTCACTCCCCCTTATTGCGTTGATATATATTGAGGGGCTGAAAAATTCTTTTTATTAATTCCCATTCTGATTAGTATATTAGCAGCATTTTTAGTATCAGCCAGCCAGAAGGACAGCCTCCAACCTAAACATTAAGTAGGCTTTGTGTATATATTAATATAAGTTAACTCTGTTTCCTGTAGAAAAGTGGTGTAGTGAATATACACAAAGTAATGCACATAAAGAAAGAGGTTTAGTTTACGATGAGAAACTGCGGATACATTAATTATGCATTAGTAGGTATGCATTAATGAATGGTACAAAACCCTCACAAGCGCTTAAAAAATTAATTTATTGCAGCCAATAATAAAAGTCAATGATGGGCATAATAAAGTTGTGGCGCACACACACACGCGCAAGGAGATTTTGTTTGCATTTAAGAGTTGCAGTTCCTGCGTCCGAACCCTCTAAGCACCTCAGTATACTTTGATTAACGTGAAAATTTGTGTTCTCGGGGCGAAGTCATGTGGTGTTGAAATCACATTATAGAATAGCATTTGACTCAAAAGTATCTCAAAGATGAGCATTTTGCAGGCCTATAAAGTTCTATAATTAGTTCACAGTAAAGCGGTGCTCACATTTTTTACTGAGTGAAGGCGTTTTTTAGGCTTTCCTAAGCCGTTACCCCCTTTAACGGGTAGCGAGATGTAAATATTAAATGTATTTTGTCCAAGAATACCGGGTCTAAAATGAATGAATTTCTTTTTAGGGAGAAAAAAGTACGGCTCACAGGTCCTCCTCCCCTCTGTTCCCCTTCCACGATCGGAAGGGGGGGGGGGTAGAGGAGGAGGCCCACGGCCGACTTGCTCCTGGATAAACTTCTCACACTTATGACTCTCAGTTCTAGTTAACAGATAGGGAAGTTCTTAGTGGGAAGTCCGGAACAAGTTTTAGCAGTGTTTATAGTGGGGGAAGGGAAATTTTGTTTTAAGAAAGAACAGATTAGTAAGGAGGCAGATTGAACCACCTCGGTAGTCAAAGGTGAAAAGGGGAATACCCATACTTGAAAGGGGGACCTGCTGATTAACGTAGATTCTGAACCACCGTCCTGCATTCACTCATCATTATCACTTCCTTTCTCACACTTTTAGCACCTACGAGGGGCGGTCAATAAGTTTTGAAATTCGGATATAAGGAAACGAGATATGAGGAAAAGTGTTTTATTATTTTTCAATATAACTACCTTCGACTTCAATGCACTTGCGCCACTTGTCCCTGAGGCTTCGAATTCCCGACAACCAGAAATCTCCCGACTGCTGTTCAATCCACTCCTGGACGGCAAGCTGGACATCTTAATCGTCCCTTAACCAGCGTCCGCGCAGTGCAGCCTTGAGCTGGTAGAATAAAAAGTAGTCGCTTGCGGCGAGATCTGGACTGTAGGGGGGATGGTTGAGCTCCTTGAATCCGCACTCGTACAGGGCAGCTTGTGCAACTTTGGACTTGTGGACTTTGACGACGTTGAAGTCGATCATGGAGCGTGATGTTTCTAGGGACCCAATGGGCAGAAACCTTGGTCATGGTCAAATTGTCGTGGATGATGTTGATAACACTTCCATGTGATATTCCAAGTTCTCGCTCGATTTCTTCGACCTTCAGCCGTCGATTTTCGAGGATCATCCTCTCCACACGGGACACATTTTCCTCGTTTGTCACGTTTGACGGGCGTCCTAGACGGGACCATCTTCAAGGGACTCACGACCATGGCGGAACTCCCTATTCCAGGGAGCAATGGTTGCATAGGAAGGGGCGGTATCGGTGTACACTGCAACCATGCGTCCATGGATCTTTTTCGCATTCTTGTCTTCCTTGGTCAAAAATTTGATCACTGCGCGGTGCTCAACCTTCTCCATTGTTGAAAAATTTGTGACTGACGACCTGCGATCAGCTACTGCTTCTTAAATATACGAGGCAGGAGCGTGCGGCTGCAGGTCCTGACTTGTCATAACTTGTCCTAACACCGCCACAAACAGCCATCCCCCTTCCTCTGTTTTGCCTTACCGATTGGCAAAACTTATTGACCGCCCCTCGTATGTTCCTCATACAGTAACGGGAGGCCCGCTTAATCACTGTTTCCTTATTCTCTTCATCTTTCATTCGTGTGTGTATTGTAGTATTCATGCCGTTTTGAGTAATCTTAGCTCTGAGCTTTATTTATGTATTGTTATGTTTCTTGTTTTTGTCTTTACTTTCCTTACTTTGTTTCACTTCTGTAGTGTGGTCTCCTGTCTATTACTCTCATGGGTCTACTTTTTTGTATTTCTTTTGGGTTGTTTTTATTTTCACTACTCTTGTTGTTATCACTTATTTCACTTCAGTTTCACTTTGTTAACTTGTTTTACTATTAACTTTCACTTCACTATCATTTTTTTAAAACCTTTTAATACTATAGTTCACTTATTACACTTTTATTTCACTTTGTTCGTTTTATTTCTATTTACACTTTAGATCTGTGTTATCTTCTTAATCGTTGTTTCTTTCTGTTTTAATTGTTTAGATTCGGATGTCTTATTAGGGCATCAATCCAGTATCTTGGTTGGTTAACTTTGTTGGTTGGGTTCATATATAGTCAGGTAAATATCTTTATCGTTATGCTCGATCTTTCTCTCCTTTTGAATTTTCTATGTAGGTAAACATGGGTACCTCCTCAATTCTCGGCTGTTGTCTGCCGCTGGGAACTTGAGTGTTAAAAGGAAGTCCAGCTCTGGTGTCGTGTGGTCTGCAAATAGTTCGTCTATCTTCCTCCATTTTTTCTCCCCTCTGTTTCTGATGTTGATTATGAGCGTTTCTAATCCTGCTTCTTGGTACAGGTCCTGTAGGCTCATCCTCTCTCTCCTACGGGCGTTGGTGATTAGTTAGAGAGCTTTATTTTGTATTCTGTGGAGTTCCAATTTTTTGGTCCTTGATTCACAGTTGATAGGGATGGCTGGTATAGTAGTACCTCCCTTCCTAGTCCAAGATATATATTTCTTTTATTTTCCATGCCTAACTCTCTTATATTGCACAATAGGCTAAACATCGGAATCGCTTTGTTCTTTCCCTCTGTTATATGTTGTTTGGAGCCTCTTGTTGTTATTTTGAGTCCTAGCACTTTGCCTTCACTCTGATATCTGTAGTTCTGATCTTCTACTACAATTTCTGCTGTTTTGTTCCTGGAGATTGGGATTATTGTAAATTTCCTCCTGTTGGTCCTTATCTTCCAATCTCTTTCTTGGTTATGGTGTTGCTTATTTCTAAAGCAGTTGCCCTTGCCTGAAAGTGTACGTTCCTGTCCGGAGTGACGACGAGTTAGCTAATATCATCTGCAAACTGTATGCTTAGGTAATCAGGCATTATTGGTGATGGCAGGTCTGCTGTGTAGATTGAATACCGCGTGGAGCTGAGACAGATCCCCTGCGCAAGACCAGCTTCCAATTCAAATTCTGGTCTTGAATAGACATTGGTCTCCACATATGCTCTTCTGTCTGCGACATAATCGCAGAGAATTCTCTCCAGATTGCTGTTCATCTGGCGATTTAAGATCTTATATTGCATTCTTTGACCCAGACTTAGTCGAACGCTTTTTCTACATCTCTGAGGACCAGATAGATGTAGTTATTCTCTGTTTTTGCCTTTGCTATTTTCTCATGTTATTATGCCATTGTGATTTTCTGCCACTTCTGATTCCAAATTGGTAATCATTTTAAAGGTCATTTATTCAAAATATTCTTTTAGTTTTCTGTTAAGGATTTTCTCAAAGACTTTGCCCATGAAGCTCAATGGCAATATTGGTCTATAACTGCTGAGTTGGCTTTGGTGGTTTTCCTGGCTTTGGGGCGACGTAAATTGTTCTTTATAATTTATCTTAACGCTGATTTGCCAATTTTTGTAGCACTTATGTTTAAAACGTAAAATTTGTCTTAAAAGTTGATTGGCCATTTTATTAACGCCTTGTGTGAGAGAATAAATTAATGACATAAAACTTCTCATTAAAATCAGCCTAATCCTGATTGGCTAAATTTTGTATCGCTTTAAGTTTACATAAAATAACTATATATGGATCAGCATTTTATAAAGGGGGCAGTTAGAGTTAGAGTTATTTCCTGTCCACGCTCCCGCCGAAAAAAGAAGTTGATATCTAACTCTAAATTTCCTTTACCTTTAGAGGAAGCTCCGATCAGACTAATTACCCAGCCTACCAAACTACAAGAGAGATAAATCCTTCTACCACACCCATAGTAGGCCTTGTCACCGGTTATGGGGTGCTCTTCCCTCAAGCTATGACCGGTGACCTCTCGAAGGGTGGAGACGAAGAAGACTGGCGAATTCTCCATATTAAAAAGAAAGAGTCCACCACCACAATCCTCGGTCCAGTCAACTCTTCACACCTATAGAGTAATCTCAGAAGAATTAATGCTCACCCTCACCGTTCGTAAAGTCCAAATGTCTTTATTGTAGTATGGTTACCCTACACATCTTCACTACTTTCCAAACCTCTTTTCTTGAGTGATTAACTAGAAATAAGTTTCTTTTTGAGAAAAATGTGTTTGCAATCTTTTTTATTGGTCTATTTTTTAAATGTATTTCTATTTCCCCATGATTTTTTGCATTTTGGGCATTTATATCCACCCCCAGGGAGAACCACGTTATTATATTATCAACGTAGTATAAAATTTGATTAGGCTGACGTTTATTGATGAAACCTTTTGTGGTATAAGGATTTAGTCAATAATTTTCATCAACTTTATTGATCTAGCAGTAGACCTTGCTACTTGGCTACACTGTCGTGGCCATTTTAAACTTTTTCTCACTATTCTATAATTCTATCCTTTTAATTTGGTCGCACTGACTGGAACCCTTTCTTTCACTCGTTATTTTTCTCTCATTTCAATCTTTCTATTATAGTTCTTGATGTTAATCGACGCCTCAAAACATGATAGAGAAAGACTCAGATAAAACATTTTTCAATTCGATTGTAGCGAATAAATGGAACAATGTCCCGGAGAAAGTTGTAACCAATCATAGTGTAAAAATAAAAACAATTAGGACAAGTATTGTGAGACTGTGAGACAGAGAAGAGGCACCCTTTATCAGCTTTAGCTTCCATGCCACTTAAATTTCACTAGGTAAGCATCACCTTGTCCTATATTGTAGATATGAGCGGTCTTTACGCTATTAAATCACCTCGTCAATCTAGACTTTGGACATTTGACATCATAAGAGGTGAAAAAGGGTGGTAGAATCTTACAGGATAATATGAATGAGGAAAAAAAATATGACAGTGGAAAAAAGAAAAATATATCCCTGGTGAAAAGGTATCTTGACATTAAATATTTTTTAACTTTTTTTTCTGATCTTGTTTGGTTTTATGGCTGATATATCTGCATCCCTTGCTATGGCATAGTTCTCACCAAACTACATGTTGTCAAAGTTAATCCCTTTCTATCACTTAATTGACAGGAGTCAAAGAAAATTCGGTAAATATGTAAATTAGTGGCTCGGCCAAAAAAGTGGATTTCTGTGTGTTTATATTTCGTTCACCCCTGCCTGAATATTCATGCGCGTTTGAGTCCTATTCGAAATATAGCCGGCGCCATTTTCTTTTGTAAAAAAATGCCCGAAACTAAACAAACGAAAAACGCCGTTTACTTGTGCCATTTTTGGTTAAATCATTGGTAACACTTCAGTTTCGGGACGCACGGTAGGTGGCGCTGTTTATAGGCTACAATATATGTCTTATGACGTCAGACGGTAGCGTCAGATGTGAACAATTACGGCGTTATATTTTTTGTATATGAGTATATATTGGGGGGCTGCACCCCCCCAGACCCCCCCCAATTGATTGAAACTGGGAATCATCGTAGGGTGGTCCCCCATTGTGTTTACCTCCACGCGAGCCGTCCCCTCAAATCTACTCCAAAAACGTGAAACATTTTGGAACACAGATGAAATAGTACGTCCTATTGTTCAAGCCGCCAATCTACATATTTAACAAAAATTCATTCAGTGAATTGTTTCACTTGGAACCATCAAAGGTTACACCTGTTAATGGGCTATCCAAAAAATAGAAAGAAATTCTAATAAACATAAAATAAATAGTTATCCCTAAAATACTTTCTCTATTACAAGTTTGACAGAAAATGTAGTTTTTCTGGGCAAACCACTTTAAGGTAACATTATTATTATTAACATTATCCTATCATTTTGTGTATCTCAAGTATAAAACATATCATGACAGAATATTACAGACTTTTAAGCGCAGTTAAATAAAGAGTTAACAAAGACGAAAGAGAAAAATTAAGATGAAAGTGAAGAATAAACATAAAAACGGTAGCAAGTAAAGTCACTCAGCCACTTGGACTGCTATAATAAACTTATGTTAACTCTAAGGTGATGGGAATCATCGTAGGGTGGTCTCCCATTGTGTTTCCCTTCACACGAGCCGTCCCCTCAAATTTACTCCAAAAACGTGAAACATTTTGACGGACGAAATAGTACGTCCTATTGTTCAAGCGACCTTTCCTCTTCAACTACCAGTTCGCCTGTGTTACACAGTGATCCCTCTCTGTCCTTTCTATACACAAAATTAAAAAATGAAACCCACCATTAACTCTTACAGTGTTTAAAAAATTAAAAACAAAGTTTAAATTTATTATCTTTAACTATTGCCAGGTCAATTTCTCTTATAGTGTTAAATTAATTTCTGAAATAAACTTTATATTTATTAACTACTTTTTTGATTCAGTTTTAAAGCAAATTTAACTATTGCCAAGTCATATTTAAAATTTTAACTTATGAATACATTTTATTGATCTTTTATAATTGGTCACCTTTTAAAATAATTCATTGTCTTGTTGGCCTTTTCATGATTTCTTCAAATGTATTAATTTTAGTAAACTTATTCTAACCTGAAGATGAAAACTTGTAGTTTTCGAAACGCAACAAGAAATTAAAAGATGTTGCATCTGTTTCTGGGATTTATCCTCAATATTATATATATATATATATATATATATATATATAAATACATTTTATTGATCTTTTATAATTGGTCACCTTTTAAAATAATTCAATGTCTTGTTGGCCTTTTCATGATTTCTTCAAATGTATTAATTTTAGTAAACTTATTCTAACCTGAAGATGAAAACTTGTAGTTTTCGAAACGCAATAAGAAATTAAAAGATGTTGCATCTGTTTCTGGGATTTATCCAATGTTAGTCATGAAAGTAATTTCCCCGCTCGGTATAAAAAAAGTTTGGCCGATCTTAAAAAAGATAACACATTACATATCACAAAAGCCGACAAGTCGAATAGTATCGTAATTCTTGATAAAAATGATTACATATCGCGCATGCATGCCCTACTGGCTGACGGTGTGACTTACAGAAAATTAACAGGGAACCCCTTAGATCAAGTTATTAAACATTTCAATAGTATACTGAAAAAAATCCTTAAAAATAAGAAGGAATTAATAGGTGTTTTGTCAGAAAAATCTCCCTCGTTACCTTACTTATACGGGTTGGTAAAAACACACAAAGAAAACAACCCTATGCGGCCTATTATTAGCACAGTTGGTTCAGTTTCATATAAATTATCAAAGTATATTGCTAAACTGTTTTCCCCTTTACTTGGAACAATATCCGGTTCTCATATACTAAACTCCCTTGACTTAGTAGAAAAATTAAATCAAATTACTATTTGCCCCAATGATAGGTTGGTAAGTTTTGACGTTTGCTCTCTCTTTACCAAAGTCCCTATTGATTCCATTTTAGATTATCTTAGTAATGAGCTTACTCATCATGAATTACCTCTATCTTTAAGTCATATTATTTCACTCATTAAGTTTTGCATTTGTGACTGTAAGTTCGTTTTTAATGGTGAATATTACCAACAAATATTCGGTATGGCAATGGGCAACCCCTTATCTCCCCTACTCTCAAATTTGTATATGGAATTCTTCGAAAAACAATATTGACCTAATATCATTGATATCCCCTTAAAGTGGTATAGATATGTTGATGACATTTTAATTATTTTGCCTTTTAATATTGATGTAAATAATTTGCTTTCCAATTTAAATAACCAGGTACCTTCCATAAAATTTACTGTTAAATTAGAGAAAGACAATTGCCTTCCATTCTTAGATGTCTTAATACATAGGGAATCATTTAATTGCAATTTTAGAATTTATAGGAAACCAACCAACAACTTAACCTATGTCCATCTTAATATTAAGATATCAATTTTTTCCTTTATGTTTTTACGTGCGTTGCGCATTGTCAGTCCTCAATATTTGGATCAGGAAATTAAATCTATAAGAAAAATCGGTGCAGACTTGTGTTATCCAGCAAATATACTTGATATTTGTTATAATAAAGCCAAAAAAAGTTTTATAACGAAAGTACTATTGAGAAGGAAGCGCCCCAGAATATCCTCATTTTACCTTATTTTAATATGGCTTTGAAACCGTAAAAACATTGTTAAAAACACTTAATGTAAATCTTGTTTTCTCTTATACTAATACTTTAAAAAGAATGTTAATAAAAAATTGCCCTAATGAAACAAATAACGTAATTTATAAAATGCCTTGTTTGAATTGCCCTTCATTTTATATTGGGCAAACTAGCAAGGATCTAAAGGTGCGTATTAAGCAACATAAGTACTCTGTAAACACTGGGCAAACATCAAATGCCATTTTTATCCATTTGAGGGAAAATTCCCATCGTATTAATTGGAAGGAGAGTTCTGTGATTGCCAAATCAAATGACTTTTTTTCACGAAATCTTTTAGAATCGGCATTTATACAACTGACTTCGAATTTTAATCTCAGCCCTGGAATGTATTTTTTGGACCCTTGTATCAAAAGAATGTTTAAGAATGATTTTAAAGATAAAATTTCTGAATTAATGATTACCACCTAGAAGTTATTTTAGCTTATTTATATAAAAAAACCTTTCCTCATATTTTTATTTTGTCATATTTTCTAGTTATCATGTGTAAACATTTTTTGTTTTCATATTGCATATGTGATTCCTAAACATTGCCCCCCCCCCTTTCTTTTGTAACCCGTAAACTTTTTTTTTTTTAACCCTGACGGCTCATCTCGTTAATAGGATTTTTCCAGGTATCTGCTAATCCCACTCCCATATTTTCATTAATCAGGTGTATAAATATCTTTATCTTTTTCCCTGTCTTTTAGTCTGCTTAGTAAAGGACCATTAGTCGAAAGGCCTCGCAGTTTTCCGTTGTTTCATTTTCCTCGTGGCTGTAACGTTATTCATAAATTCCTCACGTTCCTTATTTTCGTGATTCAGTTATACATATATATATATATATATATATATATATATATATATATATATATATATATATATATATATATATATATATATATATATATATATATATATATATATATATATATATATATATATATATATATATATATATATATAGGGTCTTTCAATAAGGTCGCTCAATTTTTAAATGTAAATAAAACAAGTTGTGTGTGATATATGCACTCAATTTATTTTAAATTTTAAAGTAAATTTTATGGCATTAAGTGTGGAATATGACTTCGTTCAAATGTTCGCCGCGGCTTCGCTTGGTGGAACGTATTCGGGAGGCCCAATTTTCGATGAATTTGCTAGATGGTGTTCGTTATGTTGACTTTGAGGACATCAACTGTTTGTGGATTATTGGCATAAACCTGCGATTTAAGGTAGCCTCAAAGACAGTAGTCTAATGGCGTTAAATCGCATGATCTCGATGGCCAGTTGACGTCCTTGCCGCGCGAGATGACCCTGCCCTGAAATCGCTGGTGTAAAATGTCTATCGTGGCGTGCGCAGTGTGGCACGTAGCACCGTACTGTTGGAACTACATGTCGTCAGTAGCCATATCAGGCATATAATCAATTTGAGCCACAAGAAGTTGCTTATCATCGATCTGTAGGTCTCGCCGTTGACGGTTATGGCAATCCCATCTTCGTTCTCAAAAAATTACGGACCTATGATTCCGTTAAACGAAAATCCTCACCAAAAAGTGACTTTGCTAGGATGCAATTGATGCTGGTGTATCTCATGTGGGTTGTTTTCGTCCCACATTCAACAATTTTGCTTGTTCACAAATCCATTCATCCAAAAATGGGTCTGGTCGCTGAAGATAATTTTTTTGCGCGGAACGGTTGTCGAACGGAGCACTGATTTTGATAATAACATTTGATGATTTGCACACGCTGTTCAACGCTATAACATTTGATGATTTGCACACGCTGTTCAACGCTATAACCTTCCATCGTGACTTGCCAAGTACAACTGAAAAGTTCACAGTGAGGTTGCCAGATGTCGCTTCAACAACATGGCCACTATCGCCTGACAAAGCTCAAGTGTCCTTGTTACAAAACCCTTTACTATGTCATTATTATTGGTAAGGCTCTCCCTATAATGACCACAGGTGGTTGTTAAACTAATGAGTTTATGCGACGGTAAAAAGATTAATCAGCGTTCCCGGTCTGAACATATTTAAAATTTTTACTGCAACATTTTATTACTTCTTCTTGTAGCATTTTTGTGCTTTGTTCAAATTTGTTATTCATTTTTGAAGGGCGCAAGGTGAAATGCGGGAAAATAGTTTTATTACGATTCGGTCGAAGCCACATTTCACCCTACGACAGCTAAAAATTACAAAAATGAAGAGCAGATTTGAACAAAACACAAAAAATAGCTAAAAAAAATAAATAACCTGAGCTAACATAACCTAAGATTCAATTTTCAAAATACCAGTTTGTGGAACTATACAAACGTTTTGTACATTCATAACAAATGCAGAGCTCCACGATACCTCCCCTTTTAAGTGGGGTTTTCACCTCCGATTTCTTTTAATTAACTCGTCGTATCATCAACTTGGAAGCCCCACCCCCCGATTTTGCTGCATTTCGCCAAGATTTAGATAAATAACCAAAAATGTTCTTGCAAATTGAGAAAGAATAAACCCGCAAAGCCAGTGTTGCTTTTTTTTTAAGCACTACTTTTTTATGTGAAACCCAAACGGCGATATAAAGAAAATGCTTTACCCTCAGCAACAACATCGCGACAGATGAAGAAGTCGTGAATCCCGCAGTGTTAAAAAAATTAGGCTCGGTCGAAATTATGTAGACAATGTGACGGGACTGTAGCAGATTTTCGCAAAAATACTTCTCCACTGTGACGTCATCGCAATTAAGGAAGAGAAAAATTATTGAAATTCAAACTGTTATTATATTAATAGTAACATCGACCGATCAATAAATCCTATATAAAGCGATTTGAAAATTATGCTTGACGCAATAGGAGCGATTAAATTTGTTTTTTAAGCGATTAAGGTTTTCTAAATAATAACTCAAGAAAATGCCCCCATCCCCCCCAAAAAAATGCTAAAATGTCACGAAATAAAATTACGAATAAAAAAAAATATGGATTAAAACAAAATTGTTAAAACTACAGAAAAATAAAGTAGTTCGAATAAAGGATTATAACAAATCCACTTAAAAGCTAAACAAAGGGTGAAAATATGTCTCAAATGTGGCGTCATCCTAATCAGAGAAAAATATGAAAATTCCCTCTGTAATTATATTATTAACAGAAACCAGATGTCCTCGGTTTATAAAATAGATTAAAAAAACATCAAAGAGATTATTAACCGTAACAACAAGGTTAAAAATCAAATGTATATAATTCAACTCATCATTTATTATAAAACAACAAATGCCAGCAATCTCCTGATGAAAAATAACACCTGCCGAAACTGCTCACACCTCAAGTCACCCAATATAGTTTACGAGTTCGCCTGCCCCGATAACGACTGTATGTAAGCTTTATAATAACTCAAATTATATTGGCATGCCAACTACTATACTTTCGAGATGTTTAACTATGCATCTGCAAAGCGGAGGGCCTAAAATCATATGGAGAGTGCTCATAATATTAACCTAACGAGAGATATGCTTGTTGATAACACCGTTATTAAAGAAGAGGGGTTAATAAAGCTAGGCTGAACATAGTAGAAGCCATCTTTAAAAATGAAGATAAGCTGGCCATCAGCAGTTAAACGATAAGCTGGAATCAAACATTAAAATTATTTTAAAATTCCACTCACCGGAGTGGCCCATTTCCTCTAACGTTATGCTCAACCTAGGTTGGATAAATACCCGTTAAAACCGTTTTCTTTCATTCTCTCAGATCCTCCCTCCACTCATTACATCGGTAAAGGAGGCAAGAACATATTAAAATGATCCGAAGATGATCGAATAAGATCGAAATCTCAGCAATTTAGTTTGTTTTTAACCAAACACATTCATTTAAAAATGAAACGAATACTGGGCAAGTGGTCCACCATCTACAAGACGAAATAAAAAAAGATAATTAGAAGAAGTGAAAGTTGCTAGAGGCAATTAATTAGGGCGAAATACACAATGGTCTTTAATAAAATTTGCATACCACCATTCGAACAAGTTCGAAAGTACTTGGAATCCGCCTTTCATTTTCCTGTGCATTTTTTTGCATTTATTGCTCTACTCACGCGCTACTTTGTGAGTTTCTCATATCCATATATATATATATATATATATATATATATATATATATATATATATATTCACAAAATTGTGAATCACATTATAAGAATAATTTCATTTTTTTTAAGTCAGTCCAGTTTTCAAAATATTAATCTTTGTTTTAATCACTTAATCTACCTAACGTAACTTAATCCTTTAGTAAAGAGATAACTTTAGGTTAAATAATATTTTACTAGAGTAGGTTAGATAGTTATTTTTACTAAAGAAATAGATAAGGTTAGCATAGGGAGGTTATATCAAGACAAAAACTGTTCACATAAATGACTAATACGTCGTCGTCTTTAATATTCTTTAGAAAAAACAAATAGCGGTGGATTTTTGGAAAGTATCAAAATTAGAGTAATTTTCAATCATGAATTAGAATTGTGACATACCGCTGTTTAAGCTGGTGATAACATCAACAACTAATTTAGAGATAACAACACTACATTGATAAGTGCTCTGCGTTGATTCAATAAGTTTATATCTTGAAACAAGGCCACAAATATTGAACATCGATGGAAACCCAAACGTGTTCATAATGATTAAGCATTATCGGCTGAAGTCGTCAATAACCAACAGAACAGCTAAGTACTTGCTAAGGACCTTCGGGCAAGCTGCCATACGCAAGCTCAAAGAACTAGGGAAGGCTAAATTGGAAAAGTGGGTTCCACTTGAGTTGAATGAAACTCAGAAATTACGATATCTTGATGAAGACATTGCATGTCATGAAACAGAATAAAGAGCCATTTCTAAAAATAATTGTGGTTGTGGATAGATTTCTTAATTGGGTTTATGTTTAGTAATTAAACACCCTGCATTGGTTAATAAACTTGAATCACTAATGCCTCAAGACGATGCGAGCCAAAATATTTCTTCGCTGACGGTGTCAAAGCTTAATGAATTGTGGGAGGATGTTTTCCACGACATGCAATATCCACTTAACATTCAGCCTTACCCTGTAAAGACATCACATATTGTTAGACAATAGGGTGCCATTTTTTAAGAAAATGTCTTTTGCTGCTAAATTACTGAATAAGGCTTATGATTGGTCATCACACACACTGCATGGGTCAATAGAGGCGGAACACTACTGTTTCAATCCAATGCCTTTCTTTTTTTTTAAAAAAAGAACGACATTTCATCTGGAATAAGCTGATAAATTTTAATTAGGCAGAAACAAATGGGAGGCCATATGAAATAGTTAAATGATTATAGCTTTAAAAATATCGTTCTCTTGTGAATGAAGAGAAATAAGAAGAGTAAATACAGAGTGTAGGGGAATCGTCCCTTCATCCCCCCCCTTTCACTCTTGGTGCAGTCACAAGGTGGTTACCGCAAAGACATCCGTCGAAGGCATCGGCGGGTTCAGTGCTTAACCGCAGTTTGGCACAACTTGGTGCCATGAAAGACCCTAAAGGTCAAAAAGGTAAGATCTCCCCCAGGAGAGTGAGATCCAGTTTCACGTCGAACAAGAAATTGGAGACGTGTTTCGCCCAATCTCGAAGGCTAACGAGGAGCCGATGTTTGACTTCGTGGGAAAGATCATTTGGAAAAAGAACTCTCCTGGGGCCGTCCTCAAGCCCCTCCCCCCCTTACCACTCCCCCAGTGGGGTGACGAGGTATAAATGAGGAACTCTGAGGAAAATCGTGGTAGTATACGTCAGTCTCTAGGTGACGAAGTCTTCGGATCAAACCGAACTACCGAGACTGGAGAGGTAGAGTACTTGGCTCGCCAGACCAAGAAGTACCCTGCAAGAGAGGCAGGGCTACCTACCTTAAGGGGCTAAGAAGAAGCTCATCCTCGAGCTAAGTCCCTGGTTATCAAACCAAACGATAAGTTAACTTTGGTAAGTTCAACTTACTCTCGCCAGAGAGACTCCTCATATCCTGGTGCACCTTAAACACCAGGAGTATTCCTCGTCCTTGAGGAATTAAGAAAAGAAGAAGGAAAAGGCTCCCTCCTCGAGCCCGTTACTCGGTGGCCACACCGAACTCTTAGTTTACTTGGTGAGGAACCAAGTTCAACTTGTTCTCGTCAGAGAAACCCTCCTCCGTTATCCTCGCCCTTGAAGAAGACCCTCCCCGAGTTCAGTCCTCGTCCATAAGGAAATTAGTAACGAAGGAGAAAAGCTCCACCTCGAGCTCGTTACTCGGTGGTCACACCGCACTCCACGTTAGCTTGATTTAAGAACCAAGTTCGACTCACTCTTGCCAGAGAGACCACGAATGCCTAGGTGTTGCATAAAGCACCGTATTGGTTCTCGTACTTAAAGACCCCCCCTCCGGAAGAACGTGTGGACCCCCCAGCTGCCACCCTCGCCAAAACAACCGTGTGATCTCGCTCATCTACATCTGGCCGGCGGCACGCGTCGAGAGTAAATAACATTTCTGAAGCCTTTAAACTTCACATGAGTCCGTAAGCCTAATTTTTATATTATTGTGGTGTTTAGAGAAAACGTTAACCAGTTTTTGTGGGTAAACTAATTTAATTAATTCTTGTTTATAATAATATTTAGAGTATTGCTGTAGTTAATGTCTAAATGTTATGTATTCATTTGATAAAGGTAAAATATAAGTTTATTTTGGGATTAATGTTCGTTTCTCTTATATATCCTTACGTGTTTCAGAACGGCTCTGTTCTTTAAGATATTCAGATATCAATATATATTAGACACACTAAGCACTCTTAGAGATAGAACAAAAAGGGAGGGAATTCTACGACACAGAGAGAGAATTGAATTGTAGTATTTGGAACAAATATGAGCTATCAATAGACCTAATTTACATAGCTAAATTCTTGCCTTTCATACTTTAAATTTGCACACATTGATATTAAATCATAACGATAAAAATACGTCTAATCTGGTCACCTTTGCTATTATTGATATCTTCATGGACAAAGATTTTGATGAATTCGATGAGCAGATGTGTTGTTATTTCAAGTGTTTTGTCATACTAAATAAAATGGAGAATAAAATAGTCCTCTATCCATTTCATACCATGGTCATTTATCCTTAATGGACCTCTACAAATTGGTATTGGTGGAGCATGGGTAAAACATCTTCGGATCTCTCTCTCATTTTCTTTCTCTGCTGTTGAATTGCACTCTGGAAATCTAAGACCTTAAATTCATTGCTTTTATCTTAAATAGTGATGTTTCTTTAATTCTTAATCAACCACTTATCAGTCAATAGTTAACATCATCTTGTCACGCCACCACTGCGTCCACCAAAAGGCCGGAGGGTTTGCATCCAATACATCCTGGTTGGAGTCTTTACGAGTGTGGTTCAAGTAAGGTCTGGTGACCCCTGTAAATACCATTTAGGGAGACCAATTTCTACACACACTACTCAACTTCTCACCTGAGGGGGGATAAAGGATAAATTCTAAGCACTCAGAGATATTTCAACCCCAAAATAGTTATAAAATTCGTGTTGTATAAATCAAAATTTATGTCTCGGTAAATCATTATTTTGCCTAACCTGTCTATCTTCCATAGCAATTCCGCAAAATCGATCTATTGGATAGCAGAATTACTTCTTAATAGCAAGAGAAATACTAAAAAGAATCTAATGGCTGCCTTGATATTTTCATTGCTATATTTTGATTAACAGACAAATCATTCATATGGCTATATCTCTACTCTAATATTTTAGCCATCTCATAAAGAGGTTTTGAAAAAATTAACATCTTATGATGGGGGAAATATTTAAGAAATTTCCTCAGCTTCTACCAATAGTGTAATAAAAAGTTTACCATAAGTAGGAAAGATCAAAAAAGGGAAAAATAACAAACTAAAAGCACTCAAAACTGACAGTGACTCCCATCTCCTCCTTACTGAGATAGGTATAGCTCTTAAAATTCACCCATGCCAGGATATTGAACCAAGAAATGGTACAAAATCTGTGGTCAAAGAATATCCTCGCCATTTATTAGAGTACTTCATCAGATTGCGCCACGTTTCATGGATGTGCCCAATTGCGAGGCGACTAAAAAACGAAAGGATACCATCGAAGTGGTAGACAGATCCATGAAAAGCGCCTTACGATGGTCTAACATTAAAATTCCGTCCGCAGCTTCGCTCTTGCTATGAACTCCAGACGGCTGTAATTCCCAAAATGCACCAGTGGCGAATCTTCACTGAAGAAGTTTAGGCTTGATATGAGAGTCTCCCTTTTTTCCTACCTACAATCCTTTAGTTCGTAGTGCGCATTTGTGATCGGAGCTCCCTCGTCCTTTTTAGCAACTAACCACCTGTTGGGTCTCATCCCACACTTCAAGGAGAGGTGAACGACATAAGCCTATTTATTTATGTCCTTGCCGTGCGTAGACATCGAAATGCTCGGGAATGGTTTTCATGCGATCTTCCTGGGCTTTGATGGATGAGCTTAGCCGCTTCATTACCTACTCAAACGAACATATAGGGAGGGGGCTGGGCTTCGGCCAGTGTTGTGATCCGGCCCTTCATACCATCGGTTGGACCTGAGTTGCCCCTGGTGTAGGTAAAACTTACTGAAGGTTACATAAAAGGCACGGGATCTTCCACACTTTTAGGCCTTGAAGGGTTTAGAGCAGAAGCTGCCTTTCCTAGGAGAGTAATATGAGATGTCTGCTCGGGCAAGTGGCCATACAACCATCGTTCGAGCCTTCTCAATACGAAATTCGCTCAGGAGCCTGAACTGTTCGAACCACCTTTTCGATAAGAAACGTATCACAGTGCTTAGAGGATACAGTGTACGCTCCATTTGCTTGTACTGAAAACAGATTTATCGTACCCTCTTGAGACAAGTTAAGGACATTTGGCGTTAATCCTCATTTTACCTCTATGGTAGAAGCAGTGGTAGTGATAACACCATGGTTACGACACGAATGCTTTCACACTGAAATGGTATCATCTAACAGGACATTTTTTTATCCCTCGAAATTTAAAGCGCAATAGCAACGAGACAGCATCATACAGAAGGTTAGTGAGGAGAAAAATGTAAAGAAAGAAGTGACGATGTATAAAGAGTGGAAGATATATAGTCACACATCCTCGTGCCTGTATTGGAGTAAGGAGGGCTTCGAGGTACTCTATGTTTCCATTGTAGAGGGGGAACGTACCCATTATACCACCATACCACCCTTTACAGAGGATAGAGAAAGACGTAGGCTGAATGAAGAGAAAGCACTGGGGTCGGTAGGGTGCACCGCTCCTACAGACTTCAGTTGTAGTAGGTTCATTACTCCTATCACACCATCTACCCCTTCTTGATTTCCCCCACCCTTCTCCTTCGGCGTCACTCAATCTACCCTACTAATATTTTAGCGATAGGTTCCTTAATAATGTTCTCAAAGGAGTACTCGAGCAGTATTTAGCATACCCTTTAGATAGTTCAGAATACAAAATGGGGTGAACCGCAGAGATGTGCTCCGATTGCTCGCGTGCATTTACTTTGGCACCTCGTGTGGTTTTCACATTGACCAAAAAAACCCGTCTGAAAGGAAAGACTCCTTTGATTCTTTCTCGAATCGCGAACGAGATCTCTTCGCTGACGGCACGGATGTCAATCGCTTGGAGTCGTGGGCTCGAATACACCCAGTAGTCTCTAAGTGATAAGCCTGACCTCTAAGAGGCCAGTCCCCTCTAGTAGGTCTTATTTTTAGGGATTCTGTGGGAGTTCTTGCCGTTTTTTCTCTCCCTCTTAAGAGGGACCCGACGGTAGACGGACGAGCCCTGGCTCGGGTCTTTACCGAAATCACGAAAGAGAAAACCGTCTCTGGAGTTTACCTAAAAGGAGGCAAATCCCAATTACTGTTTTTTGTGTTCCTTAAGGACATTGGTCCTCCTGCCAGAGCCATTCTCGTGAGTAAGATCATCCTTAGTGGCCCAGTTTCTTCAGATCTCTTTCTTGGGATATCTCTACCTTTTCGGGGAAGGCAGTGTCAATCCCATTATTACGTTTCTTGTTGAACTCGATGGTGGTATCCATTGTAATACTCCTCTTTATGCGTTGAGATCTACTCTGGGACATCCTGGGGTAGAAAATCCTTGGGAAGTTGCTCTGGGGCCGATACGCCTGCAGTGAGTGCGAGTACCTGGACAAATCTGTGATCACGCGCGTGGGACAAACCCATGAGTGGTCCGTCAACATAGGTTCCTCTCTACAAATTTGGATGGACTCTAGGCTCGCCGCGGGAGCAAGGATGCTGTCTTTTAATATAGAGGGTCCCCTGTGACAACAAAGTTGACTCCACTTCAACAACAGAGAAGGAGCCGCAAAGGCTCCCTCTTTGCTAAATCATCCAACCATTTGCATGGGTTCAATAAGAAGAGAAAACCACGCTGTAAAATGGTTAGTGGACCAAGGGATTTGCCTTTCATCTCTTTCCATAATTGCTAAAACATTCATCTCTTCTTCTTTTACTTCCCTCGCTATGACCATTTCGTACGATGTCACTTTCTTCCTGACAAAATCCCTTGTCAAAATATTTCACCCCTAAATTATCCGTTTGGTTTGTAGTCGTTGGAAATTGCTGTTTTATTTTAAAATTAATAAAATATCTTAATTGTTAAATGAAATGATTTAAACAAATCACTCGTTTTAAGTTATTTGAAGATAATTTTTTGAGGTGATTCTCTTCCGTTTAAATTTTCTTTAAATAAAAAAAAGAAGGCAATTTTAGTTATTTTTTATTTTGTTAATGGATTGTTTTCTTTACATTCTGTAAATAACATTCAATAAGATCTTAAATGAGATTCTATATCTTCTTACTGAAGAAACTGGATGACAGGCAAAAACATTATATAAAACATAATAGCTACTGAATTTCAACTCGGGAGTTCTTTTTTTTCTTGAAGGAAGTTTCGAAAGATGAATTCTAGAGACGTCATGTTACTTAATGGAATATATTAAACAAACTCTTTTGTTCCCAATTAGAATAGTTAGTAACACGAAATTTTCGAAATGTATGCAAATATTTCCATGTAAATAGGATTAACTTTGACATTTGTGTAAACACGGTTAAGTACCGTTGGTTGTTAGTGAAAACTGTAACTAAGATTCCGTAGAGTTGTGATGTTCGATCTACCAATTACCAATTAGTTTGCGTGTGTGTGTTCATAGGGGACAAATCATGTGTGAATAGACATAAGAAATAAAAGTGGTGAAAAGAGAAGGTAGTGAAAGAGATTTGCAAAGGGAGGCAAGGAGCCTGGTGATCAGGCATATCGATTTCATTATATAATTGTCTTTGTGTATTTATAGTTTTTTTTATAGATTTAGTCATTTTTATGGCGTTTAAGCCAATTGTTTTAAAAAATCCTAAATGTTCTTTGTATATGAAATGATCATTAACTGTTGTTTTTATGATTTAAAGATCATTATTTATTTTTTGTTTTTCATTTATTTTGTGATGTCTGTATTTTGGTGTAATTAGTTATCTGCTTTTAATGAAATACGTTTAGGTAAAACTAAAGAATTTAAATGTACAAGTATATATACTCTCGTTAGTTCACCTGCTCGACCAATAAAACCAAAACTTCTATCAAATGACTTATAATAAGCTATTTAATGTACCATTGACTATCTTCTTGACAGTGATGTGTATGTCTATGAGCCTTTAAATAAAAAAACGGTATGTAGATAATTTTTTTTTTACCCTCCTCTCAGTTAAATTCTACAAATTGGCATATCACAATTTAAAAGGTACTGGATCGCTCATAGTAAGTAATGAACTTAACTTACTAAGCAGTGTTTCGAAGCACTAAGGGATCGTTTGAAATTCTCGAATTTGTCATAAAATTTTTATTTACAAATTTATGAACATAATTACACCAGTTTGAGATATATAGGTAAGAAAGTAAATTCAAATGGTTGTTTTGGTTGTTTGCATTTTTATTTTTATACTAGTAAACTAAGAACATATCATTCGATAAGCAGATGCTATTTCATTGTCCATTTATTTATCCATGATTATATTATTTGTTTCTCTTTATCGATAAATGTTGCTGTCTAGTTTTATTCTTTCCTACCATTATAAATTAGCAATTATTAAAACGTCTTGTATTTTGATTATATTTGCAGGAATAATTAATTTGTATTCAAGTGCCTTGATTAATATTCAATTTTCTGTCTTGCTCAATCTTTGTTTTTTGAAGTCAACGCTACACTTTTTATGTCTATATTTATTTTCCACCGTCTATTTTAGTTCTTCTCCTATTTGCCTTTCCATTATTCATTAGTATTTCTATCAATCACTTATTTGTTTAGTCCTTCAAGAGTGAATATACAAATTGTGATTTAATAGGATGCAATCCCATTCACCAAGGAAGAATTATTAGCCAAAAGCAAAAGTAAGCAAAGAGAGGAGGAAGAAGAAGATGGAAAAGGAGAGAAAGAGGAGGAGACAAAGAGTGATTTTTAGAGTTTTATTATTTTCTAATTTAGCTTAGGCAGTTAGAGATTGGGAGGGAGGAAGAATTATTACACAGATACAGAAGTAAAAGAGGAAAAATAGGAGGTGGAAACAAAAGGAAGAGGGAAGAAAGAAGAGGAAGGATGAGTTGTCTTATTTGTTCAATTATTACACAAAAGAATAAGTAAGGAAAGAGGTATAACAAGAAGAAAAAAATAGGAAGAGATAGAAGGCGATTCCTTAAGTTGTCTTATTTGTTAAATTTGATTTAGGTGGCTCTAGATTGGGACAACAAGATTTTTTTAATCCGATCCGTTTAAGCAGAAGAGTCCACGGGCAAGAGTAAGCAGCTAGGATTCACAGCTTGCATGGGGGGATTTAAGCACCAATGAGCTTGCTCATTCGCACGCTCTCTCGTTTTCATCCGCATTCGTTCCCTCTCGTCTGCTTCTCCCCTGATAGAAGGAGGCAATTTTCCGCCAGATTTCACTCTGTGATTAGCCTTACGGCAGAAGAGAGATAGAGGGAAAGAGGAAGAGGAAATGAGGGGTGGGAGTCGAAGAGATAAAAAGGGAGAAAGAGATAGACGGATACAAGGACCTTTAATTTACTAAACTGGTATGTAGAAGTAGAGTATTTCTATTCAGAGGATAAAGAATGAAAGGTAAAGTAATATGGAAAAAAAAGAAACAAAAAGAAATCGTGAAGGTAAATATAACAGAGGCGAATAACTAAGCTAATTCTTAGTGAATATATGTGTGTATGTGTGTAAGAGACAAAACAGAAATTGCACATCAGCTCTCAAAATGAAAACTTTGATTACACGTTAGGCAGTCATCAATTTAGGTAAGTGTCAGAATAACTTGATCTCGGTGTTATTTTCCAGCGGTTTCAAAGTCTTGAAATGCTGCGTTCAAATAACTAGAAAAACAAATAGAACACTTAGATTTATAGCAAATACTTTTGAATATATAAATAGCTAAATATCAGTTGCATTTATCAACTAAGTCATGTATCCTCAGCTGTAATGTGTAATTTCTTTCTGGGCTTCTTCTTTGCAAAAGAATATCATTTCCTTGGCAAGAATATGGAGAAGGGCAACAAAGTTTATTCCGGAGCTGTAAAAAAAACGCTATAATAACGGTATTAAAAAATGTTCTGGTTTAAAGATAGGCCCCGTAGAGTCAAATTGATAGAAATCTTCAAGATAAATCTGTGATTATATAACTTTGATTCGCTATAAAAATACGTTGAAAACAACACGAAAATTAATGGTCTTTAATGGAAATTAAAACGTTATTAGAGTAATGGTTTGCGCAGCATTTTCACTCAAATTCTCTCCTCTAAATGAAAATAGGATCCTGGTGTCCTCAGGCTTATTAGCGATGGTTGAGTCTTATGTTGCCTTCATTTTCCGGTCGGTGGATCCATCCTGGCCAAGGAGTGTTTGGATTTACTTACCTACCTACTTTTAAATTAAAAAATCATTTTTACTGTTGTTCAAAGTAAATAAATCAACACGTTTAAATATAAATTGGGAGAACACCAATTTACAATTAAAACTGATATTAAAGCAGACTTAATACTACCCATAGTTTAAAGTGGAACTTATTTGCTACTTTAAATACATCCAAATACCTCTTTAGCTGACCTTCCCCACTACGAAAAACTATAGAACAGGTCTTTACTGCATTGGATTCTATAATTAATTTAATTCTATCCCACCAAAGGTAAAATGTAAACCGAGTGTAAAATTCCGAGTCATTGAGTAAGATAGACTATGAATTAATATTGAGGCTAGTTCTAGTATAAAATAATAGATCTTTACATTTTAAAAATGTATTCATTTAATTAAACATAAAATTTATGTTATAGTAAAAGATGAATAAACTGCATAAAAAATAAGGTACCGCAGAGTACGCAAGGAAAATTGGATTTTGAATCACGTGAAGAATAATGGGGTAAGAAGGACGGAGGGAGTAATAAGTAATACACTAAAAAGGAGAGGGAATAATAAATGAAGGATAACCGAGACAAAAAAGTTAATAGTATTTTTTTAAATACTGATGTTTTATAAGAATTCGAACATAAACTCGGACATTGAGAGCGAGCACTTACAACTACGAAATATAATTCCACTACGAACTTGAACTCCACTACAAAGTCCAACTCCACTATAACGGAATTTTCCTAAAATATTCGCAAAAGTTGTGTAGCAAAAATATTTAAAAGAGTTGAAAATGTCTTTTAAAAAGGCAAGGATCAGATTCAGTGAAAATATTAACAATAAAAATATTCCGATAGTTTGATTGGGTTAACTCGCAAAACAGATAAAATCAGTCTTCATCTCCACCATCAATATTTTAAAATAAAATTTCTTATGCAAATGGTGTGGTTAGAGGATGTTAAAATGTGAAGATGGATACGTAATTATCTCTGCCCTGTCATAATTCGACGGGAATAAATGCATTTGTTGTATAAAGTATTAAATACCTATCTTGAATTCCATTCTAAATATAAATCGCACAAATATAATCAAGAAAAATAGGCTCAAAGTGAAAAAGTGCATGGATAAATAAAAGAAGAGGTTCATCAGTCATTCAGCTCTCTTGCCCTATATAATTAATAAAAAAGGCATAGTATGCTTAAACACTACTACCAATAAACTATGTATCGATAATATCAATAAAAGAACCTGAATATAATTAACAATAAATATATATACAAATAAGCCCGAAATGACAAGGCTCCTTAGAACTTTTAATTATTGACACTTGAGATGTAGCTAAAATGCCATTGCAAATTAAGCTCTTTGTCTCATCCAATGATTGGGGAATTGCAATTATTTTTTCTCCCATTTATTTCCTCTTATCCGGACTTTACATGGACATTTATAAAAGCTATTTTAAAAGGTCATCAAGGCTACCATCATTTATTGGGAACGAGTGACAGTGTTCATACGTCCACTTGAAGCAATAACCATTTAATATAAATTGAAATTGTTGCAATGGACCTACAAATGGTAGGTGAAGCAGGGTTACTAAACTTTTCTCATAGATATTTTAGTAAATACCAACCTAATTGGCGAAAGATTCTTTTCGAACTGTGGACGTTGACAGCTGGTACCTGTTCCGACTGGTGTGTTGGTACAGTGTAGATGAAATAAGGTGACAGTAATACCAATATATCTTTATATATGAAGGCAAAAGCTTCTGTTTCTCTCCTTCTCGAGGTGGGTTCAAATAAATCCAGAATCTTGGGTTATTTTAGTTCTTTAATTTTATAATCTTGTTTGATCGAATTCTAGAAAAGTAGATTTATATTGAACATCATTTCTTAGGTTTTTATTATTTTAGGTTAAGTTGTTAAGACTTAGAATTTGCGTGTTCATCAGTAATTGGAATAAAATGTCCAGATGGATTTTATATACAGTAACCAACTTCATTTTCATCACCAAATTCTTAAGAATTATAGTAAGATTTCGACTAGAAGAAATGAAAGGAGTAAAGTGCAAAAATTCATTTTAATTTTTGTAAACATTTTCATAACCTATATTAAATAATCTTTTTAGAAATGGAAATTATTTAGCATTATTATGAATCAAATTAAACCGAGACAAACAAATATAATATAATGTGAGTTACATTATTATAGATTATTGTGTATGAAGGTTAGCAACCAGTCTTTATTAATAGCCAAGGTTGTCTGTCTCTCGAAGTCTCTCTTTTTCCTTCTTGCTTCCATGTCGCTAACAAAATTTCCCATGTAAATTCGATGTGTAGATTAAATTGGCACAAATTTTATATAATTTTCTTTCCTTAATTAGATTGTAGATTCGTGAAGCAAATTGCTTTCGAATATATTACCAGGTTAATTAAATTATTGTTAATTGCATATAATTATTATTATTTCATTAAATTTCTAGCATATGTAGTATCTTTTTGAGTTATGATTCAATTAGTTCGATTAATCCAATATTCCTGCGCAGAGGAGAGGCAGCAAAATTGGATCGTTTCAGGAGGTGTGACTCCCCCCTTTCCCTAAGATTCCCATGTTAAGAATAGCAACCCAAATAATAATATTATGTAAACAAAAATTTAAACATACATAATCTTTATTTTCCTGACAATAAATGATATAAGAATTAAAAATGAAAATGAGTGGCAATTGCATTACAGGAATTGATTGAATTGATTGACGTGTTTGCTTTATTTCTTTCTATGGACGTAAGATGTTGTAAATAACGTGGAAAAGGTACATGTTTGCATCATTGCATGTTGTTACTTTCTATCTTATGTTACCTTCAACAAAGACTATATGACTCTTCCAAAAATTGAGGGAACTCAAAAATTTCCATAGACAATTATTCTGATCCCCCTCTCCCCCCAAAGCAAAAATAATTAAAAAGAACGACAAAGAAGGTAAAAAAATATGTATAATCTGAGCATATAAATATCCAAATTCAGGAAAGAAACCACAATGTTAGGATCAATTTATTTGAGAAACCTGGTTTCAACGGAGACCTGCTTTATCTTCAATCGTTCGCTGGTAAACTAATAAATACAGAGATGCTCAACTTAGGGGCACACAAATTTACAAATCAGAATGTAATTAGGATGGGGGGTATGGGGAGTAGCGGCATTTCTTAGTAGAGGAAGGACAAATCTTCTGCTTATCAAAGGATTAGTGTTGAATTACCCATCGGAGGTATTAAAGTTTAGAATTTTCTTTTTAGAGCTGATTATATTATATGCCTATGCATATAATTGTGAGAATTATTTATTATTTTTGCATTATCAATGTTAATTGAATGGTTTTCATTTGACATTTGGAGAAACAAACTAGAAGAATGCTTACCACATTGCATGTCGCATTTGTGTTCCTTCATTTTTTTGGAGAATCTGCTGCTGCTTTTGCCAAGTATACATACCGACTTCTAAATTTGTGTGACTCTAAGTTAAGCATTTCTGTATTCATTAGTTTACCAGCAGTTTAAGATGACGCAGTTCTCCGTCGAAAACGGTTTCGCAAATAAATTATAAAGAGAGCGAGATTTGTGTGAGCGTGTGTGTGTCTAAAACCCACAAAATATAACGTCAGCAATAAATGCAACAAAGCGCACAAGGAAAATAAAACGAAGATTCTAAGTTCATCATTAAGGAATGGCAGAAAACAACAGAATACTGTAATATATATTTAATAGTGTGAGGAGAGAGAACGACCAATACAAGAAATTTAACCAACCATAAAATGAATTAGCGGAATTTGGATTAAAAAAAAACGAGGAGCTGAAATACCTCAAAAAAGTGGTAAGTACCAAATAAATTCAGTAATATCAGGTGTTCCAGATAACTAAAAACTGACCAGAGGATTGAAAAGAACACAAAAATAACTAAGGAGAAAGATAGGATAGAGGAAAAGGATAAAGATAGGATGTGAGGGAACAAGAAGAGGGAAAATTGAAATAATATATATTAATTACACAATAAAAGTAGAGACATTGGTGTTTGGATGCATTTGTGTGTACATTCTCATGACAATATATTGCTTCGTTTGTCACACGACCTATTTTCTTTTCTCCTGAACGATATGTATCGATTTATCTGAAACCCCCTGTATATACAGGGGGAGGGTATAAGACATTCCCGATTATCTTTTTTATTGCTCTCTCAAATCGAAGAGACCTTATTGTAGTTCGCTTACACGCTTACAAGTTTTTGTCTTTTAGTAACTCTTTAAACACATATGGTAATATATAAACCCATGTATTGTAATAGTTATCCACTTTGTCTTTGAAGATGATACATGCCGTCTCGAAACGCGTCAGTGTAATAAAATCATGATATAAGTATATTAATTTGCTGCTACTTTCGTTAAAGATATAAACTTTTAGTTATCAATAAACTTCAGAGAGCTTCTTCAAGAGTTAGGAAATTAAAATAATGTGAATAAGCGACAAATGAGCCGATTAAAATGGAAATTATTAATACAAAATTAGCCATCCCTTTCAGTAAATCCTCTCATGAATAATATATATATATATATATATATATATATATATATATATATATATATATAGATATATATATATATATACATATATATAAAGCAAAAGTCAATAATAGACATAATTTTTGTAAATATTTATTTCTAGAAACCGAGTAAAGTGTGCTTTGGGTAATATGTTGCTGTTGGCAATTCTGATTTGCGTGCATGCCTATTGTCTAGCTTCAGTTTTCTATCCTCTATATCATAGTAGACCCAAATGTGCATTGTCTAGAAAGGAAGAAATAACATACCTGAATTCAGTTCTCTCCAAATTTGGAAAAGATAAGCAGTGCTATCTGGTATTCACACCGGAAGCTCCATTCCGAAGATTTCCGGGTGATTTAATGTCAATCTGAAGAGGTTGCAGATGATCAAGAGAGAGGTGGAGGAGTCAGCC
Organism: Ceratothoa steindachneri; assembly: GCA_963969495.1. Taxonomy (NCBI): domain Eukaryota; kingdom Metazoa; phylum Arthropoda; class Malacostraca; order Isopoda; family Cymothoidae; genus Ceratothoa; species Ceratothoa steindachneri. The sequence goes on from OZ018339.1 coordinate 46,735,461, forward strand.
TGTGGTTACGAAGGTACGGCGCTCAGAAATCTCTATGGTCACCTTATCCCCTCACCCTTTATCTTCATTAAAGGAGTTGGACTCAAGACACAGGGGTACATCATGTGACTGGAGAAGTTGCTTTTGTCCTGGATCCAGGACGTGTTCCCTTCAAGGCTGTGCGTGTGGCAGGAGGTCTCTACACTATGCTGCACAAGCAGCATGGTGCGTGGTTGAAAGAGAGAGAGAGAGAGAGAGAGAGAGAGAGAGAGAGAGAGAGAGAGAGAGAGAGAGAGAGAGAGAGAGAGAGAGAGAGAAAGAAAGAGAGAGAGAAAGAGAGAGAGATAGAGAGGAGAGAGAGAAGAGAGACCACCACATTTTTCACACAGTTAAAAAAGAGGAGAGTCCAAAAGGTTTTCAGCAGATTTCGACGCCCCCTAGAGGCTGTGTGTAAGGCCGACGGAGATTTCATTGAATAAAATAATGGTACAATCCTTCAAGTCTTTAAAATTTAATTGTGGTGAAGTTAGGCAATAAGATTACCATTCGAAACCCTCTACAGTTTTGAGTGCATTAAACCATTTGTGCATCGTAGTAATGAGTTCAGCAGTTGTTTCCTGTGGAATTTATGTCCAGGCTGCACATAATATCTTAAACAAATCTACCTTTGACATTGGTTTTCGTGGCTTCTTTTGCACTACTCTGTCCAGTATACTCCAAAGAGGTTTAGTGAGAGCTCATATCACAAGACTGGATTGGAAAAGGAAGTATTTTGATCTCATTTTCTAACTTCTAGCCCTTGATTTCTTTGGTTGTGTCGCATGAGGGCAGCATTCTCCATAAATAAAGTCTCATTTTTTGCCCTCTGACCACTGAAGAAAACTTTAAGAAATTATTTTCGAAGGATTTGAGATGTATTTTTTCGAGTTTATGTTGCCAATACACTCGACCAGTTCTAAAGAACCAGTGTTCTTGATTGTTACATACACCTTCACTGATAGCCAACTTGTTAAAATTTGATTACAGCCGATCTAAATTAAACAAAGACACGAACCCAATTTTCATCTAATCAAGACAATCAAAATAGACAACAGATTAATTAAAAAACATATACCTAGAAGTTACCGGAACAGAAGTGACAAACGAATAACCAAAATAGATAAAAAAAGGCAAAAACTCGCCAGAAATTCTTTGAAAGAAAGAAAACCTAAAATATACGAGGGGCGTTCAATAAGTTTTGCGAATCGGTAGGGCAAAACAGAGGAAGGGAGATGACGGTTTGTGGGAGTGTTACGACAAGTTATGACAAGTCAGGACCTGCAGCTGCACGCTCCTGCCTCTTCTATTTAAGAAGCAGTAGCTGATCACAGATCGTCAGTCACAAATTTTTCAACAATGGAGAAGGTTAAGCACCGCGAAGTGATCAAATATTTGACCAGGAAGGCAAGAATGCAAAAGAGATCCATGAACGCATAGTTGCAGTGTACACCGACACCGCACCTTCCCATGCAACCATTGCTCTCTGAAATAGGGAGTTCCGCCATGGTAGAGAGTCCCTTAAAGATGACCCTCGTCAAGGACGCCCATCAGACGTGAGCAACTAGGACAATGTGGCCCGTGTGGAGAAGATGATCCTCGAAAATCGACGGGTGAAGGTCGAAGGAATCGAGCGAGACTTGGAATATCACATGGAAGTGTTATCAACATCATCCACGACAATTTGGTCATGACCAAGGTCTCTGCCCGTTGGGTCTCTAGAAACCTCACGCCACATGATCGACTTCAACGTCGTCAAAGTCCACAAGGCCAGAGTTGCACAAGCTGCCCTACACAAATGCGGATTTGAGGAGCTCAACCATCCCCCCTACAGTCCAGATCTGGCCCCTAGCGACTACTTTTTATTCCGCCAGCTCAAGGCTGCACTGCGTGGACACCGGTTTGGGGACGATGAAGATGTCCAGCTCGCCGTTTAGGAGTGGAGTGAACAGCAGTCGGTTGATTTCTGGTTGTCGGGAATTTGAAGCCTCAGGGACAAGTGGCGCAAGTGCTTTGAAGTCGAGGGTAGTTATATTGAAAAATAATAAGACACTTTTCCTCATATCTCGTTTCCTTATCTTCGAATTGCAAAACTTATTGACCACCCCTCGTAAGTAACACAAAACAGGCAAAATACCCAACAGCCGAGATAAAGTTAATAAATAAACAAAGCAACCAAACAACCAGCTAACAATATATAGTTGCTTCTTCTTTGTATGGGACATGGACAGTGAGCCTTTAAATTGTGAGCGGGTAAGAGGATGTGGTATAAAAATTCCTTGGAGGTTCCTAGCTTAGAGAGATACTGGGTTAGATGGGGTAACGCTTTGGGCGAAATATAGTTACTGTGCCTGGTAGCTTAGCGGTAAAGCATCTGACCGGCAATCAGCAGACCCGGGTTCGAGTCGCGGCCAGGAATTCAAAACTTTTTTCCCCTGGCGTTATTTCTGTCTTCTCGGTAAAGGATCGCCTTCACTGTGCCGCCCTCTGCTCCCTTTGATTCTGGATTCTTCTAATGTCCCTCTCTCTTGCCTTTAAAAAACCCCTCCCGTTTCTTGTCTCATTTGCTCATTCACGTCCAATTCTTATTTTCTCTTGTACTATATGTATTTATAGTCAGCCACACCAGGTTTCTGCATCTTTCTTTCTGTCTTCAAATTTTATTTGAAAGACAGAAAATAAAAATGGCATACCCCTGTGATGGTTGTATAATCCCCGCAGATCCTGTAGTTGCTTTCTTTGTATATATATATATATATATATATATATATATATATATATATATATAAGCAAAATAAAACAAAAAAAGCAACTCATAAACCATTGCACTTTCTCAAGGAAGACACCACGGATTCTAATACTACATCCCACTACTTCTCTCCCTCAGAGAGCATTATTCTAGATTTATTCTTAGAACTTTTTCACACATGTTCCGCCAAACAATACAATCAGAACTTAATCTCACGCATACTTCTCTGTACTCTATCAATGACGTTATTAAACAGTTAAAGCAACATCACACACACTTGCCTCAAACCTCCCCCTATTCAAACCCAATCACTCTTGGCAACATTCAATTTATCATACTGTTTAGCACTCACTCAATACTATCTTACAATCTATCTATTGACACAATTATACGCTTACAACCTCCATTTTATCATTGATATTATGCTAGGTTCTATTCCATTTCCTCGTTTTTCCTTCTTCCTAATGCTTCATTCACTACTAAATATCACCTTTTTCACTAAATTATTTGCCTCTTGTAAGTATTCCATTGCATTGCTTCATTCCCTGCTAAATATCACATTTTTCACTAAATCTTTTGCCTCTTGTACGTATTCAATTGCATTGCCTCACATGCTCATATTTACATATATATGAAGCATCGGGAACACGCTTTCTGCCTCTCCAAAGTTCATTTTTATTCATCATTATATCATTCAACTTTCTATTGTATCTTTCCAGTTCTCCCATACCTTCATCTTTTGTATTATTCTTTCCCTAACTAAGTTCGTATTTGGTCTTTCTTGCTTTACATCATTCTCGCATATTCTTCACACTAGTTCTCTGATTCAACAATCAGTAATCTATCATTTCTTTCTTGCGCAATTCCTTACTTCTTAATCATGTAATCGCATAGAATCCTAATTACATTGTTCACATCAAACCATTTTACAGTATATACCTACTCACTCTCTTTGACTTATGTATAATTGAAGAATGTATTTACTACACAGTTTCTCTCAGACCGATAACCTACCATACTTTATCAATTATAGTTTTATGTGCACTTCGACGCATAGTTATTCACTCTCTTTTATCAACTATTTTTCAATTCAAGAATTATACAACCAAATCTTCCTTCGCTAAACTCATTTCCACCCACCTTTGCCAAATCATTTCAGAACCTTCCTTTCTCGTTCACCTTATAGCATTATAGGCTCTATACCAGTGTTTTTCAACCTTTTTTGGACTAAGGCCCTTTTGGACACTGAATCTTTCAATATCGCTCCCTCTACCAATTGAATTTCATTGTTCTTAAGGTACAAACATATTGTTTTAAATATAAAATATCTGTTTTAATCATCTGTTTTAATCAGATGGTTGACTTTGGTGGTTTTTGGTTAACTCTTGCACCCTCGGCTCCATCCTACTATGAAGTAACCTTAGATCTCTTTTTTTTGTGATTTTCAGGTAGTTTATTTGTTTTGTGAGAAGTCGAGTAACTGAACTAAACCCACGTTCAGCCATATATGAATTTGGGAAAGCAATGGAATATAATTTAATTGCTTCCCACAGCTTTAGATACTTTTCAGGAGTTTCTTTTTGCCAACAAAATTCCTGGTATGATTGGTTGAATAGAGGCTTCAATTCGAAGTCATTTTTTAAACCAATTAACTCTTCTTGCATTGCAAGATTAGTTTTATTTGTATAAGCATCTGTAAATGGGTTTATCAACCAGTCAGATATTTTCATATCTATTAGATCTTGATATCTGCAGCTCATGTCCTTGTGTATCGATTTTAAATGTTCGCAATAAATCAAGAGGTCATCATCCATTATGGAATTATTAGTCTCATCATATTCCACTTCATTTAGATTTAGAAACAGAGACAGATTTTTACGATCAATATTATTCTTGGAGAAGGAAAACTTGTCCCCAAATGCACAAAATTTATATTTTGCTTTGATAAGAGTTACATCACAGCCTTGTAATTGCAAATTCAGATCGTTGAATATGCTGAAGATATCTGTTAAATAGGCAATGTCCTTCTTGCTAGCTAAGAGTTCATCACTCAAATGATCACATTTATTCTCTCGGAAAAATTGAATTATGCTGTTGGAAAGTGAATAAAATCACTTTAAACAGTTTCCTTTCGATAACCATCTCACTTCGGTATGTAAAAGAAAGCAATCAGATTCATTCTTCATCATTGTTTTCACAGAGCAGCTAGAATATTCTGGAATTAAGAGGATGTCATTTTATTATATTTACTGATGTAATAACAACGTTAAGAGATTTATCAATGTCTTCGGCCATTTCGTCAACTCTTCTTTGGTAAAGGATGATGTACTACTGCAGTTAAAACTTCCTCTATAGATGGAAAAATCAGTTTTTCTCCAATTATTTGGAGCTTACCTGACCTGACAATCATTTTGGAGACATTATATGAACAAACAAGTCCATCGTCGCATTTTGGGGATCGTTTTGTTATAAAGGAGCCAATGGTTTTTCTGTTTTTGAATCTGTCTCGTAAAGTTTGAAAATATGACAAATTCTCTTTTTCTTTATCAGGATGAATCTTCGTTAAGTGATCAGAAAGTCGGGATGGTTTGATAGCCTCGTTAGAGAACACTTTCTCACAGAGAATGCAAATTGGCAGTTGGTTATTATTAGGACAACCAATAAATCCAAACTTCAAATATTCAACACTATGTTGTCTGCTCTTTCGTTTTGAGGAGTTTTCAGACATGATTATGGGTAGTTAAACAAGGTTACTATAATTGAAATAGATCAGTAAAGGGCAAGCAAAAAATTTAACTACCAATAATGATTACAGGGAACTCGCTTAACTCCCAACTGAAATAATTTGGTACGGTAAACATAAAACTGGAAAAAGGGAAAACAGCAAAAATATGTGTTAGCAAGACGATGATTAAGTTTGAATATAGTTATTAAAATTATACAAAAATCACCATTCCTACTACTTGCATTTGACACAATATAAGTAAATGTTATGAAAATGATTACAACATCAAAGCCTATGTGAAAACTATTGCAAAAAAGCACTAAATAACTAATATCACGTAAAGGAACAACACTTACCAACACAGAACTTACGCGGAAACTAACAGCAATCCAAAACAGGCGTGGACCTATGAGAGTGTGGCTGTTACTTACATGTTTTCTACAAGTGCCAAACGGATTAAGTTTAAAGCATTAATAACGAGTGGAAGCTTTATGTAATTATTTTATACAAGTACAGATCGAACCTCAAGCATGTTTGGCATTATTGAAGAAGTCATAGCAAACGATAAGTCAGCTATCAGAGGTTTGTTAAAACGTCTTTAAACAAACCTTTTCAGTAACAGTTTGCATCAAACACGTCACTGCGAACCAAATGATGCGTGAAAAAGTAACAACAACTAGTCGTACATTACTATCAATACGATGCGTTTACAATATTAAGCTATGCAAATAATCCATCGAATTTTAAATCTGTATAATTTATAATTGCACTTACATAAGTATCGACATTAATTTTTTCTTGGCCACAGAGTTAAAAGGTAATCAATTTTCACGAATTATGACTACGAGATTACCAATTTAGTAACCCTGCAGTGTAACACCAACGGAACGAGAAAACAAGCACACTAAAATACATTACTCTCATCCAGGAGAATTTTCTGCAGAATTCTATGAAATTTTTTCAATTCTGCAGATTCTTTGCTTTCCATAGAATTGCAGTATTTATATAGATTTCGATAGGTCCAACAAGTAGGTTTGCTATAATAATTGAGTAATATTTAAACTTGATATGATTAACATTGAATAAATGCCGAACGCCCCCTAAATAAAGCAACATCTTACAGCTCCCCCTTGTACCTCAACAACGCCCACGCTGGGAATCACTGGTCTATACCATCATATTTTGGTTCGCATTTAATATCTCAATTCTATCCCACACTTCTCGAGTTCACTCATTCATACACAACCAGTGTAGTTTGATGGTCTTTTCACACAAAACGCAGCCACTTATTTTTTATTCTTACCAGCCTTAGTAATGATCACACTCAATTCACTTCATCCCACACAAACTCTTTATTCCACATGTTCGTTGTATAAAATTCAACCATCTGCAATATCCACCCTTAAGCACTTCAATACCACTCTCCTCTTTCCCTCATCACATATGTACGTCACATTCCACGAATCAATTTAATTTGCATCTTAAAAAGGATTAAATAGGCAGGGGCGATGATAAACCCTGCTTATTAGTCCTATTTCCTAGTGTGGTTGCAGTTAAAAGGCTTCGGGGCACTGGCTCCCAAATCGGGGCCCTCCATATCCTGGCTTAGGCGCTTTTAAATAAAAACTATAAATATAATAGAAAAATAATTTGCGTGATTCCTATGTATAATAACTAAAACAAGACAAAAACTAAGACTAAGAACAAACGTAGGTGAAATGAAATTCTTGAAAATTTGCCAATGATGCAAATATAGGGAATTCATGCTGACGAAGCGTTTTATTAACTCCAAATCTAATGCTGATTCCGTGAAAGGAGACCCAAATTGGATTAGAAAGAATAAACTCATGCTCTTAGATATGATTTTTCGTATCCATAAATTTACTTTTAGTCCTTCAAAAAGGCAACGCCCTGTTTTGTCTTTGAAAAAATAAACAAACAAAGGAAGGACAATTGGGTTCTTTTCCTTGAAGGATTACCAGCCTGCCACAGTGTGATCTAGGACGCAATTCCGTTTGACTGTTTCCAAACACAATAAATTGAAAGCGAAAATAAAAGACAGATAAAAAATTGCTTTCAGGATTTTGTTTTCTGAGGCTAAGTAGAAGAGGGTAGACTCGTTTTGAAGGAGTGAATTATAAAATTAATCATTTCTCTTTTATGATTAATAGAATTAGCAGTAATTTCAGAAGAGATTATGTAAAACTTAGTGAAGTAATGCAAATAAGTTGTGCTAAGTATTTTAGAATGCATTATCATTGCATAGCATCAGAGCTTTGCGGAATATACCGATATAATTTGTTAAGAACAATGAAGCAAGATAATCGTTCAAAGTATTTGTCATCTATCTTGTTTTAGTTATTTGTTGTTTACATTCTGGTAAATTTTTTTTTGCTATTTTTATTGCTGGTTTTTGTAGTATGGTCTAAAAAAAGGCACAATGTATTAACGGAATAAGGAACAAGATGGATATCCTTTATCAAGGTGTCAATTTCTCTCGTATAAAAACGTTAGTCTGAACTTCCGCTTCCATTGAACGCGATCGTCAATTTTTAACATGTTTACCTAATTTGATTTAAAAAATCTAAATTTTATTTTTTTATTGATGCCTAGAAGTCAAATGATTTTGTATATGTGCCGTTATTTTAATCCTTAATTCACATATTATTCTGTTCCTAATTACGAATAATTTCAATTTTTAACCTCTTATCGAGATCTTATTCCTAAAAATACCTCTTTTCAATACTCTACTCTTTATCAATAGTGTAATCCAGATATGTTAGGAAATACTTTACCTTCTTACGGATCTGAGAACACCTGTAAGAAAAGATAATGAGCAATAAAAATTAAAGAAATTTGTCGAGAGAATATGTGGTGCGAAAAATGGAAAACAAAACGACATACGAGTAAATTAATTTGCCCTATATGCTTCGACACAAACTTGTGTTATAATCTTATAAACCATTCATAACCTATATAACATAAAGACAAGAGGTTGTTTAAAAAAAGTAAGAGAAACTCGACAAATAGTATTTAAACTGGGGATAAATACCTTTGCTTACATGTTTAAAACAGGAAGGAAAATCCCTCCAATGGCCTGCGGGTTTTGTGATAAGAGGATAAATGGTTATTGCATTGATGGTTTTCCATGGTTCAAATCACTTAACAGTGCCTTCGAATGGTTAAATGAGGCTTCTGCCATTAGATGGCGCCATCCAGCGCCAAATCCGATGGCAGATTTGAAATCTCTAGGGTGAATAACCATATGTCCCATGGTCATATGGGTCATTTCATGGTTCAAATTAGGTACAATTGAACTTTAGTCCTTTGGAGAAAAAGCGACGTCTTGACCTGGTCCTTCTCCGCAGGTACCAACACACGCAACCAGGTAGGGAATAATATACAATATTCCTCTTAAGAATTGAACCAATTCAATGGAAATCAGACTCGAACAAAACTAAATGGAAGAATTTACTGACTTAAATTTCCACGGCATCTTTTTGGATCGTGATACCCTTTTGGTGTCCATTTAGATCATAATATCCTTGGTGTATTTTGGGGGATTGTGATACCCTTTGGGTATCCTTTTAGCTCATAATATTCTTGAGGTATCTTTTTCGATCGTAATATCCGTGGGGTATCTTTTTAGATCTTGATACCCTAGAGTATCTTTGTGGATCTTGATACAATTGTGGTATCTCTTTGGATCACGACACAATTTGAGTATCATTTTGGATCGAGATACACAAAAGTATCTTTCTGGATCCTAATACCTTAGGGGTATTTTTAGGGATCATGTTACCATTGGGTATTATTTGGATCGTGAGTATCTAGGGGTATCTTTTCAGATCTCGATAACCTTGGTCTATCTTTTGGATAGTGATACACTAGGGGCATCTTTTGGCTTGTGATACTCTATGGGTTATCTTTTTGGATAGTGATACCCTTGTGATATCCTTTTGGATCGAGATACCCATAAAGTACTATTTTAGATCGTGATACCCTTATGTGTTTATTTGATAGTGATACGCCAGGGGTATCTTTATGGATCGTGATACCCCTGGTGTATGTACCTTTTAGGATCGTGATACTCTTGGTATATCTTTTTGGATTATGATACCGTTAGGTTTATTTGGGGATCGTGATACCATTAGGTCATTCTTTTGGATCGTTATACCTTTGGTTTATCCTTTTTAATCGTGATACCCTTGTGGTATCTTTTTGGATCTTGATACCCTTGTTTTTTATCGTGATAGAATTGCTTTTTGGATCGTGATATACTTGGTTTTTGGATCGTGTTACCCTTGTATTTTTTATAATAATACCCTTGAGTTGTATCTTTTTTGATCGTCATACTCTTGGGCTATCTCTTTGGATCGTTATACCCTTTTGGAGGGATCGTAATACCCTTGTCATTTTATCATGATACCCTTGAGTGGTATCTTTTTTGATTGGAATACTCTTGAGTTATCTTTTCGGATCGTGATACCCAAATTTTTGGGATCGTGATACCCTTGTCTTTTTATCGTAATGCCCTTAAGTGGTATCTTTTTTAAAGGTGATACTCTTGGGCTATCTTTTTGGATCGTGATACCCTTCTTTTTTGAGATGAGATCAATATACCCTTGTCTTTTTATCATAATACCCTTGAATGGTATCTTTTTTATTGGGATACTCTTTGGCTATCTTTTTGGACGGTGATATCTTCTCTTTTTATCATAATACCCTTGAGTGGTATCTTTTCTGATTGTGATACTCATGAGCTATCTTTTTGGATCGTGATACCCTTCTTTTTGGGGATCGTAATACCCTTGTCTTTTTAGCATAATACCCTTGAATGGTATCTTTTTTGATCGTGATACTCTTGGGCTATCTTTTTGGATCATGATACCCTTCTTTTGGGGGGGATCGTGATACCCTTGTCTTTTTATCATAATATCCTTGAGTGGTATCTTTTTGATTGTGATACTCTTGGGCCATCTTTTAGGATCGTGATACCCTTGTCTTTTTATCATAATACCCTTGAGTGGTATCTTGTTTGATCGTGATACTCTTGGGCTATCTTTTTCGATCGTGATACCATTGTTTTTGGGGATCGTGATACCTTAGGGGTATATTTTTCTATCGTGATGCGGTTAGTCTATTTCACTTTCGTTGATATTTTCCTCTCTCACGCAATATTTTATAACTTATGGCTTTATCTTCACGAGTATATAACTGGGAAGAGGAAGAGCTAAGTATAGGGTGAATGTGACAGTATTTCCTTAAAGGACACTGTTTAATTGCGAAAAATTAAGATGTTAAAATTCAGAGTTTCCTAAGGTTAGCATATTTAATTGCGAAGCCATAACCTAAGCGAACAATATCTTATTTATTAATCTTTAATTTTCTTATAAATAAATTTATTATTTAATTTTGAATTTTTTATTAAATTGTAAGTAATATATCTTGTTTCACTTTGACCAAGATTTTAGGCGATGATGCTCTCAGACTAAAATATTGGGGGGTGGGTGAAAAATGAGACATGACACCATTTGCCTGAGAATCCTTTTAAAGAAAAAATCCAAGATGAAATTATATCTTGATTTGTTTATATTTCAATTTCTTCTATTTTAACCCCGGAGGAAATATATCGTTAGTAGAACTGGTAGTGGTTAAATGGTAGGGGAGAGCGGATATAGACTACCTTAAAAGAGAAGGAGGCAGGTAAGTTAGCATGGGGGATAGATATAAGAGATTGGGTTTCAGAGGGGCAGAAAGATAAGCAAGAGGTTTGAACAAAGTGAGTCACTTGTTTTTTGTCAGCAAGGATACGGTAAGTGTGAGCTGCATGGGTTGAATTGAGAAGTGCACTGTAAAAGTGTGTAGCAAGGAAGAGGGTTACAGAAAGGGTTTCTAATTTTGCACCATAATCGTGGAAAACCAGAATTCGCCTCTCTCATCTTCATATGTGTTTCTTGGCGTTAAAAATCGTGTTTGAGAATTACGTATCACCTTTTTGTCGAAAAGATGTTGTTAGAATGAGAGTAGAGACGTTGAGGCAGAAAGAGTGGATCCGGGAGAAAGAGTGAAGTCACAGATTGAGATCAATTGATATGATGTTAGAATCTGACGAGAGAAAGAGAGAGGCGAGATCCCTTGTCATCTGTTCTTGATTAATGGGAGAGAGCCGATGACGATAAAGCTTGGTGGCACGGTGTGTGCGTGGGTATGGCGAAGGAGAAAAAGAGAAAACGAAATTGCACGAGTAATTGTTCAGAAATAGCCGTCGAAGAGACATTTATGTTTAGGTTATAAATTTGAAGGAATTAAGCGACTAGACTAAGTGTATTTCCATGTGTATGAGTGTGGGATGAGACAGATTGAGAGAGAAGGGGAAGAGTAAAGTATAAACTTGTCAGAAATTCGTAGATATTAGGTAGTATTCAGGGTGCATGTTAAAATCTTCCAAAACAACTAACGTTGCAGAGGGTTAAGACAAGAAATTCACCCAGCTCATCGAAAAATAGGTCCGTGGGATGACCTGAGGAAACGATAAAAGATAGAAGTCCTTCCCTCATTCAAAGATTGAGAACCCCAAGGAATTCCTCGCAGCCAAGGAAATTAACGAAGCCTTGATATTTTAAGCCCATCTTAACCTTTCTGTTTTTCCTATTTACCCATCTTCCCACGGGGGCTTTTAAAAAGAGACTACTCATTTGCCTCCTTTTTCACTTTCTTCTCTCCCTCACAGGAACTTCAGTACACTTTACCCTTACCTATATAGTATACCCATGTCTATAAAAGTCTAACATCTCCTCTTCCCCTGTGCTCTGATAGTGTAAAGAATTCTGCCGTACACACCCTAGCCGTAGACACCCTAGTTCAATCTAGGCCCATCAATTGACGACGTATAATTTGATGCGCCAAAGGAAGCAGGTTTGAGAAGTAGCACACTGCAGAATTCGGCATCATAGGACACCCAGATGAGGCCGAGACTGCATCCTTTTGGGGGAAGTTCTGATACCCATGCATTGGGGGCCCTGTCAAGACCACAAAGGGACATACAACCGTCTATGTGCAAGCTGGAAGAAGTTTCGATATACGAACCCCCGAGGAGCGGCAACCCTGGGAATGGCTGCTGTTTCTACCACTTCCCATCTTCAAGTCCGCTATGAATCATCCCTCAGGAGGGTCTGACCTGGCTCCATCTATACATTCATCTATCCATCCATCATACATCATTCTTTCGTCACTTTCACCGTCTCGAGGCAGGGCCTCCGGATAAAAATCTAAAGCACTAAGGAGGAAGGCGGTATCTCACCTAACATCACTACAGTAAATACAAAAAACACATCACGAAATTATCACCGGCAATATGATCATTCTCTCAAGGCAAAATACATATTTGAAGAAATAAGAGGACCAAAACAAGAACCCTAAAGAGAGGAAGAAGACATTTTCCTTTCCTCTAGGATGTACCCTACCAGCTTAACAAGAATCCCACTTAAGACCACCGGCACCAAGTCCCCTCAATGCAAGAGGTAATTTCTGCACCCTTCGGGGAACTCAATATAGCCCTTATCAAGTGCATTGATATGCCCTCTGGGTACATCTCTATCTGCCCTGGAAGCTCGGATGTAAATCAAATCCTTGATTACTCGAAACTCAGACACTTACCAAACTCGGTTTGGGTCAAAGGCACCCACGCAGATAACCGATAACAAACAGTCCTCTGCAGAGACATCTAAAACTAGATCGGCGCTCACACCAAAGAGGAAATAAAAGCCGACCTTGAGAGAAACCAACCATAGATTAAGGGAAATGAGGTGGTTAAGTTTCGCGAACACACCTTTATCTTTAAAATCATATCAAGTGACATCGCCAGCAAAATACTCCCAAACGGACTCCTTTTCAACATGATGATCTCCAGGACCAACCTTAAATGCGAAAGATTTACTTAGGTGCAGGTATTCTTCCATCGTTAGCAAATGGAAGATCATATTTCCGCCACTGTCCGAACAAAGACCTTCCACGTGCTCAGAATGCGGCTCAGTTAGAGATCAATCATGGCACGCCTGTACCTCACCTGTCAAGAAGTGCCTAAACTGCAAGCGAAACTACTGTATCCTCACACTGGCATGCCCAGATAGGAAGAAGATCACGGCGAGTAAAGAACAGGAACAAAATATCCAAGAAGTAAAGAGAAGAACGACTTCATACATCCAAACAACGAACCAATCTAGCCCAGGGTAATTTACAGACCCAAGGCGTTCCCCTTGCCCTCCATGCTACTTACAATGCCAAAATCATGACAAGCACTCTGCATGGTCATGTAGTAAAGATTGCGAAATCATACGCAGACACACTTAACGATATGGTAAGATTAATGTGTTTGAGACTATGAACTTATCCCTAAACGCAAACTCAGCAAGTGTGTTTAAAATAGAAATTAACACACCACAACCAAGGAACTTTCCCAAGAAAACAAAAGAGATCAATACATTAACGATGAGTTAACTACTACGCCCATGACTAAGAGGACCAGACAGCAGAAGCAGACGGAAAAGAAAAAGACAAACAAAACTACATCAAACTGACTGGGATGCCTATAAGACCATCATACCTACGTAAACTCCTTCGAACCTCGTCGACACAACATTGGGAAAATTGATTCAATGCTCAAAGTAATACAGAATGCATTATTACAGGCCAACAAAGACTCTGACCCTATGATGGGTTGCAAGACCTTGCCGCACGCCAGATGGAGATGGAAATGAAGGCCAAGAACACAACTCCATGACATCATGCATCGAGTTCGGACCTCGAGAACTAAATGAGTTCTATACCTTTAAAGGAGGAGACTGAAGACAAAGCTGACTTTAGATCTCTACCATCAGCAGGAAGAAGTTTGCAACAACAAAATAGCACAGTTGGAGCAACAAGCACCACTCAAAGAGTTCTGATAAACTCTGAAACACTTAAGGGGGAGCGCTTTTACGAACAGAGGGATATAAAAGAAATTCAGGCAACACCTGGCGAATATCATCAATATTAGCCCCGAAGTAAACCTTAAATTCGACTTTAACCACGAAGGGAGTCAATTACGAAGACCGAACTTGAAAATGTATTTCACTCATTCAACCCACGAGTGACTGGCTACTTCGGTCCTACCAAATTGAAATAGAAAACACTCCCCCCTCCTCTAAAATCATAGGGGGACTAACAAATGTCCTCGATGTATGCATAAATACGTTACTTCCTTGGCCTCCTTAAAATAGCTGAAATTCTAAAACATTTGAACATATTCTGAATAGAAGAGTTATTGAACATCTAAAAGAAAGAAACTTGCAGAACAATTTGAGTTCCTGAAAAAAACCCTCCGAATTGGGAATGCAATAATAAAGGAGAGAATTGCAAAGGAAAAATCTGGAAGAGCAAGCGGTGAGGTAGTTTGTAGAGATGTGTCCAAAGCTTTCGAAAAATTAGCGGAATGGTATTGAAGATCTTGCCACTGGACCTTTAATACCGACCTCCAAAGACTCCTCTGCGATTACATGCTCGAGCGCAGAGCGTTAATTTCGATCGATGGACACAAGGAACAAATCTTCAACTTGTTTGCAGGCATGTTTCAAGGCAGGTTTCTGTCCCCTATGCTGTATTATATTTATAAAACAGATATCCGACGATGTGACAAATGATTTCCGATCTTCGTAAGAATTCTACCCTCCAAGCAAGAATGACGGCTCGGAAAATCGCTAACATCAACGATTACGTGAAAAATTATAAGCTCCAAATTAACCAAAACAAATTTATCTTCATTGCTCTCTTAAGAACAAAAAATGACGTCATTAGGACAGAAAAGAGGAGATATAACTACAACAATGAAGGGAAGATACTTACACTCAAATTAACTTCAACTGGCTACAACAAACACGAAGCAGAAAGAGTGGATAAAGGGAAAGTTGCGCTCAGAACCCTCAACCGCTTTAGAGGACTGAACATGAATAACAAAGAGAAGATTGTTTTGGCAAATGGTTCACTCTCCGATACCAGGCTACGAATCCTTTCACATCATCCAAACACAACATCGTCAAACTGCAAAGCATGCAAACTAAAACACTACCCCTCATAACGGCGAGACGGAGAGGGGTCGGATACACAAGCTCGGCTCTCATTAACACGGCTAAGATCAGCCCAATGAACTTAAAGGTAAGAGGAATAAAATGGCCTAAAAATCTAGAACAAGCTGGAAGAAGAAATTGAAATCCACTTCAGGCCTATGGTGAGAGAAGATGCCATAGACTCTTCCCCAGCATCCTCGACACACTTCGTGCGGGGGCAAAGACAAGAGGTGATTTTCTTATGAAACCAGGCAAAAATACAATACAATGGTCTGCAAACAAAAGGCCACCTAGACGACCAAACCTATCGATTGTGACAACCACGAATGCGGCAAATCACAGATTTTTCTAGTTTAACCACTACTATGGAAATTATCATTGATTATTACCTTAATTATACTTTATTGGTATTCTCAACATTCAATAAACCGAAGTAAATAATAAACTCAACCTTAAACAAACAAACAATAAAAATACACTCTATAATTAATAAGATCATAAATAGACATATTAAATGGAACTAAACAAATAAAAACATCCAAACATACACTACTCTCATACTTGCACCTACCATTCATAGATAACATCTTAACAAGAAACATTAATCAAGAGATTAGTCTGATCTCCAGACACGATGCATAACTATGCACCCTCATTCCTCTTATATTTTTACCGTATTTTAATATATAGTCTTTTTGTCCTATTGCCTATACACCCTTTATATGTACATATCTCACTTCACCTACTCTAACTTTACTTACTGTAATGGATAGCAAATAGAGCTAATTCACTCCCTTTTCTCAAACGCTTTTAGAAATATTGTTTTGGCTATAATCCCAGGCTCGAACATTATTTCCTTTGAAATAGGACCTTATCGTAGAACCATTCTTACGCTTATTTTAAAATTGTTGACCTGCGTTATGATCAACTGAACAGATTCACCACTAGTTACATCCAAAGAAAAACTAACTAAATATATATACTAAGGGTGGTTAAACAAAATGTTTGTTTGATTTTAATCCCAGGCTCGAAAATTATTTCCTGTGAAATAGGACCTTATCGTAGAACCATTCTTACGCTTATTTTAAAATTGTTGACCTGCGTTATGATCAACTCAACAGATTTACCACTAGTTACATCCTTAGAAAAACTAACTAAATATATATACTAAGAGTGGTTGAACAAAATGTTTGTTTGATTTTAATCCAAGCCTCGAAAATTATTTCCTTAAAAATAGGACCTTATCGTAGAACCATTCTTACGCTTATTTTAAAAGTGTTGACCTGCGTTTTTATCAACTGAACAGATTCACCACTAGTTACATCCTTAGAAAAACTAACTAAATATATATACTAAAAGTGGTTAAACAAAATGTTTGTTTGATTTTAATCCCAGGTTCGAAAATTATTTCCTTTAAAATAGGATCTTATCGTACAACCATTCTTACGCTTATTTTAAAAGTGTTGACTAGCGTTACGATCAATTGAACAGATTCACAACTAGTTACATCCTTAGAAAAACTAACTAAATATATATACTAAGAGTGGTTAAACAAAATGTTTGTTTGATTTTAATCCCAGGTTCGAAAATTATTTCCTTTAAAATAGGACCTTATCGTACAACCATTCTTACACTTATTTTAAAAGTGTTGACTAGCGTTATGATCAATTGAACAGATTCACTACTAGTTACATCCTTAGAAAAACCAACTAAATATATATACTAAGAGTGGTTAAACAAAATGTTTGTTTGATTTTAATTCCAGGTTCGAAAATTATTTCCTTTAAAATAGGACCTTATCGTAGAACCATTCTTACGCTTATTTTAACACTGTTGACTAGCGTTATGATCAATTGAACAGATTCCCAACTAGTTACATCCTTAGAAAAACTAACTAAATATATATACTAAGAGTGGTTAAACAAAATGTTTGTTTGATTTTAATCCCAGGCTCGAAAATTATTTCCTTTAAAATAGGACCTTATCGTACAACCATTCTTACGCTTATTTTAAAATTGTTGACTAGCGTTATGATCAATTGAACAGATTCACAACTAGTTACATCATTAGAAAAACTAACTAAATATATATACTAAGAGTGGTTAAACAAAATGTTTGTTTGATTTTAATCCCAGGTTTGAAAATTATTTCCTTTAAAATAGGACCTTATCGTACAACCATTCTTACGCTTATTTTAAAAGTGTTGACTAGCGTTATGATCAATTGAACAGATTCACAACTAGTTACATCCTTAGAAAAACTAACTAAATATATATACTAAGAGTGGTTAAACAAAATGTTTGTTTGATTTTAATCCCAGGTTCGAAAATTATTTCCTTTAAAATAGGACCTTATCGTACAACCATTCTTACGCTTATTTTAAAAGTGTTGACTAGCGTTATGATCAATTGAACAGATACATCACTAGTTACATCCTTAGAAAAACTAACTAAATATATATACTAAGAGTGGTTAAACAAAATGTTTGTTTGATTTTAATCATAGGTTTGAAAATTATTTCCTTTAAAATAGGAACTTATCGTAGAACCATTCTTACGCTTATTTTAACACTGTTGACTCGCGTTATGATCAATTGAACAGATTCACCACTAGTTACATCCTTAGAAAAACTAACTAAATATATATACTAAGAGTGGTTAAACAAAATGTTTGTTTGATTTTAATCATAGGTTCGAATTTTTTTTCTTTAAAATAGGACCTTATCGTAGAACCATTCTTATGCTTATTTTAAAAGTGTTGACTAGCGTTATGATCAATTGAACAGATTCCCAACTAGTTACATCTTTAGAAAAACTAACTAAATATATATACTAAGAGTGGTTAAACAAAATGTTTGTTTGATTTTAATCCCAGGCTCTAAAATTATTTCCTTTAAAATAGGACCTTATCGTAGAACCATTCTTACGCTTATTTTAAAATTGTTGACTAGCGTTATGATCAATTGAACAGATTCACAACTAGTTACATCATTAGAAAAACTAACTAAATATATATACTATGAGTGGTTAAACAAAATGTTTGTTTGATTTTAATACCAGGTTCGAAAATTATTTCCTTTAAAATAGGACCTTATCGTAGAACCATTCTTACGCTTATTTTAAAAGTGTTGACTAGCGTTATGATCAATTGAACAGATTCACAACTAGTTACATCCTTAGAAAAACTAACTAAATATATATACTAAGAGTGGTTAAACAAAATGTTTGTTTGATTTTAATCCCAGATTCGAAAATTATTTCCTTTAAAATAGGACCTTATCGTAGAACCATTGTTACGCTTATTTTAAAAGTGTTGACTAGCGTTATGATCAACTGAACAGATTCACCACTAGTTACATCCTTAGAAAAACTAACTAAATATATATACTAAGAGTGGTTAAACAAAATGTTTGTTTGATTTTAATCCCAGGTTCGAAAATTATTTCCTGTGAAATAGGACATTATCGTAGAACCATTCTTACGCTTATTTTAAAATTGTTTACCTGCGTTATGATACACTAAACAGATTGACCACTAGATACATCCTCAGAAAAACTAACTAAATATATATACTAAGAGTGGTTAAACAAAAGGTTTGTTTGATTTAAAACCCCTGATCGAGCATTATTTCCTTTGAAATAGGCCCTGATCGTACAACCCTTCTTACGCTTATTTTAAAAGTGTTGACTAGCGTTATGATCAATTAAACAGTTTAACAACTAGTTACATTCTTAGGAAAACTAACTAAATATATATACTAAGAGTGGTTAAACAAAATGTTTTTTTGATTTTTATCCCAGGTTCAGAAATTATTTCCTTTAAAATAGGACCTTATCGTAGAACCATTCTTACGCTTATTTTAACACTGTTGACTCGCGTTATGATCAATTGAACAGATTTACACTAGTTAAATCCTTAGTAAAAACTAACTAAATATATATACTAAGAGTGGTTAAACAAAATCTTTGTTTGATTTTAATCCCTGGTTCAAATTTTTTTTCTTTAAAATAGGACCTTATCGTACAACCATTCTTACGCTTATTTTAACATTGTTGACCCGCGTTATGATCAATTGAACAGATTCACCACTAGTTACATCCTTAGAAAAACTAACTAAATATATATACTAAAAGTGGTTAAACAAAATGTTTGTTTGATTTTAATCCCAGGTTCAGATTTTATTTCCTTTAAAATAGGACCTTATCGTAGAACCATTGTTACGCTTATTTTAAAATTGTTGACTAGCGTTATGATCAACTGAACAGATTCACTACTAGCTAAATACTTAGATAAACTAACTAAATATATATATTAAGAGTGGTTAAACAAAATGTTTGTTTGATTTTAATCCCAGGCTCAAAAATTATTTCCTGTGAATTAGGACCTTATCGTAGAACCATTCTTACGCTTATTTTAACATTGTTGACTCGCGTTATGATATATTGAACAGATTCACCACTAGTTACATCCTTAGAAAAACTAACTAAAAATATATACTACGAGTGTTTAAACAAAATGTTTGTTTGATTTTAATCCCAGGATCGAGCATTATTTCCTTTGAAATAGGGGCTTATCGTACAACCATTCTTACGCTTATTTTAAAATTGTTGACTAGCGTTATGATCAACTGAACAGGTTCCCCTACTAGTTACATCCTTAGAAAAACTAACTAAATATATAAACTAAGAGTAGTTATACAAAATGTTTGTTTGAATATAATCCCAGGCTCGAAAATTATTTCCTGTGAATTAGGACCTTATCGTAATACCATTCTTACGCTTATTTTAAAAGTGTTGACTAGCGTTATGATCAATTGAACAGATTTACAACTAGTTACATCCTTCGAAAAACTAACTAAATATATTTACTAAGAGTAGTTAAACAAAATGTTTGTTTGATTTTAATCCCAGGTTCGAAAATTATTTCCTTTAAAATAGGACCTTATCGTACAACCATTCTTACGCTTATTTTAACATTGTTGACTCGGTTTATAATAAATTGAACAGATTCACCACTAGTTACTTCCTTAGAAAAACTAACTAAATATATATAATAAGAGTAGTTAAACAAAATGTTTGTTTGATTTTAATCCTAGGTTCAGAAATTATTTCCTTTAAAATTGGACCTCATCGTACAACCATTCTTACGCTTATTTTAACATTGTTGACTCGGTTTATAATCAATTGAACAGATTCACCACTAGTTACATCCTTAGAAAAACTAACTAAATATATATACTAAGAGTAGTTAAACAAAATGTTTGTTTGATTTTAATCCCAGGTTCGAAAATTATTTCCTTTAAAATAGGACCTTATAGTACAACCATTCTTACGCTTATTTTAACATTGTTGACTCGGTTTATAATCAATTGAACAGATTCACCACTAGTTACATATTTAGAAAAACTAACTAAATATATATACTAAGAGTAGTTAAAAAAATATGTTTGTTTGATTTTAATCCTAGGTTCAGAAATTATTTCCTTTAAAATTGGACCTCATCGTAGAACCATTGTTACGCTTATTTTAAAATGTTTGACTAGCGTTATGATCAACTGAACAGATTAACCACTAGTTAAATCCTTAGATAAACTAACTAAATATATATACTGAGAGAGGTTAAACAAAATGTTTGTTTGATTTTACTCCTAGGTTCGAAAATTATTTCCTTTAAAATAAGACCTTATCGTACAACCATTCTTACGCTTACTTTAAAATTGTTGACTAGCGTTATGATCAACTGAACAGATTCACCATTAGTTACATCCTTAGAAAAACTAACTAAATATATCAACTGAGAGTGGTTAAAAAAATGTTTGTTTGATTTTAATCCCAGGCTCGGAAATTATTTCCTGTGAATTAGGACCTTATCGTAGAACCATTCTTACGCTTATTTTAAAAGTGTTGACCTGCGTTATCATCAACTAAACAGATTCACCACTAGTTACATTCTTAGAAAAACTAAGTAAATTTAAATTCTAAGAGTGGTTAAACAAAATGTTTGTTTGATTTTAATCCCAGGATCGAGCATTATTTTCTTTAAAATAGGACCTTATCGTACAACCATTCTTACGCTTACTTTAAAATTGTTGACTAGCGTTATGATCAATTGAACAGATTCACAACTAGTTACATCCTTAGAAAAACAAACTAAATATATATACTAGGAGTGGTTAAACAAAACGTTTGTTTGATTTTAGTCCCAGGCTCGAAAATTATTTCTTGTGAAATAGGACCTTATCTTAGAACCATTCTTACGATTATTATAAAATTAATGACCTTCGTTATGATCAACTGAACAGATTCACCACTAGTTACATCCTTAGAAAAACTAACTAAATATATATACTAAGAGTGGTTAAACAAAATGTTTGTTTGATTTTAATCCCAGGTTCGAAAATTATTTCCTTTAAAATAGGACCTTATCGTACAACCATTCTTACGCTTATTTTAAAATTGTTGACTAGCGTTATGATCAATTGAACAGATTCACAACTAGTTACATCCTTAGAAAAAATAACTGAATATATAACTTAAGAGTCGTTAAACAAAATGTTTGTTTGATTTTAATCCCAGGTTCCAAATTTATTTCCCGTGAAATAGGACCTTATCGGAGAACCATTCTTACGCTTATTTTAAAATTGTTGACTAGCGTTATGATCAACTGAACAGATTAATCACTAGTTACATCCTTAGAAAAACTAACTAACTATATATACTAAGAGAGGTTAAACAAAATATTTGTTTGATTTTAATCCCAGGCTCGAAAATAATTTTCTTTGAAATAGGACCTTATCGTAGAACCATTCTTACGCTTATTTTTACATTGTTGACTTGCGTTATGATCAATTGAACAGAGTCACAACTAGTTACTTCCTTAGAAAAACCAACTAAATATATAAACTAAGAGTGGTTCAACAAAATGTTTGTTTGATTTTAATCTTAGGTTCGAATTTTTTTCTTTAAAATAGGACCTTATCGTACAACTATTCTTACGCTTAGTTAACATTGTTGACTTGCGTTATGATCAATTGAACAGATTTACCACTAGTTACACATTTAAAAAAACTAACTAAATATAAAAACCAAGAGTCGTTAAACAAAATGTTTGTTTGATTTTAATCCTAGGTTCGAAAATTATTTCCTTTAAAATAGGACCTTATCGTAGAACAATTCTTACGCTTATTTTAAAATTTTTGACTAGCGTTATAATCAACTGAACAGATTTACCACTAGTTACCTCCTTAGAAAAACTAACTTATTATATATACTAAGAGTCGTTAAACAAAATGTTTGTTTGATTTTAATCCCAGGCTCGAACATTATTTCCTTTGAAATAGGACCTTATCTTAGAACCATTCTTACGCTTATTTTAAAATCGTTGACTAGCGTTATGATCAACTAAACAGATTCACCACTAGAAACATCCTTAGAAAAACTAACTAAATATATATACTAAGAGTGGATAAACAAAATGTTTGTTTGATTTTAATCCCAGGCTCGAAAATTATTTCCTTTAAAATAGGACCTTATCGTACAACCATTATTACGATTATTTTAACATTGTTGACTTGCGTTATGATCAATTGAAGAGATTCACCACTAGTTACATCCATTGAAAAACTAACTAAATATATATACTAAGACTGGTAAAAACAAAATGTTTGTTTGATTTTAATTCCAGGCTCGAAAATTATTTCCTTTAATATAGGACCTTATCGTAGAACCATTCTTACGTTTATTTTAAAATTGTTGACTAGCGTTATGATCAACTGAACAGATTAATCACTAGTTACATCCTTAGAAAAACTAACTAAATATATATACTAAGAGAGGTTAAACAAAATATTTGTTTGATTTTAATCCCAGGCTCGAAAATAATTTTCTTTGAAATAGGACCTTATCGTAGAACCATTCTTACGCTTATTTTTACATTGTTGAGTCGCGTTATGATCAATTGAACAGATTCACAACTAGTTACTTCCATAGAAAAACCAACTAAATATAAAAACTAAGAGTGGTTCAACAAAATGTTTGTTTGATTTTAATCTTAGTTTCGAATTTTTTTCTTTAAAATAGGACCTTATCGTAGAACCATTCTTACGCTTACCTTAATAATGTTGACTAGCGTTATGATGAACTGAACCGATTCCCCACTAGTAACATCCTTAGAAAAACTAACTAAATATATATACTAAGAGTGGTTAAAAAAAAATGTTTGTTTGATTTTAATCCTAGGCTCGAAAATTATTTTCTTTGAAATAGGACCTTATCGTAGAACCATTCTTACGCTTATTTTAAAAGTGTTGACCATCGTTATGATCAACTGAACAGATTCCTAACTAGTTACATCCTTAAAAAACTAACTAAATATATAAAAAAGAGTGGTTAAACAAAATGTTTGTTTGATTTTAATCCTCGTTCGAAAATTATTTCCTTTGAAATAGGACATTTTCGTAGAACCATTCTTACGCAAGTTTTAAATTGTGGATATGCGTTATGATCAATTGAACAGATTCACAACTAGTTACAGCCTTAGAAAAACTTACTAAATATATATACTAAGAGTTTTTAAACAAAATGTTTGTTTGATTTTAATCCCAGGTTCGAAAATTATTTCCATTAAAATAAGACCTCATCGTACACCCATTCTTACGCTTATTTTAAAAGTGTTGACCAGCGTTCTGATACACTGAACAGATTCACCACTAGTTACATCCTTAGAAAAACTAACTAAATATATATAATAAGAGTGGTTTAACAAAATGTTTGTTTGATCTTAACTCCAGGTCGAAAATTATTTCCTTTAAAATAGGCCTTATCATAGAACCATTCTGACGCTTACTTTAAAATTGTTGACTTGCGTTATGATGAACTGAACAGATTCACCACTAGTTACATCCTTAAAAAACTAACTAAATAAATATAGTAAGAGTGGTTAAACAAAATGTTTGTTTGATTTTAATCCCAGGCTCGAAAATTATTTCCTTTGAAATAGGACCTTATCATAGACCCATTCTTACGCTTATTTTAAAGTTTTGACCTGCGTTATGATCAACTGAACAGATTCATAACTAGTTACATCCTTATAAAAAATAACTAAATATATATACTAAGAGTGGTTTAACAAAATTTTTGTTTGATGTTAATCCAAGGCTCGAAAATTATTTCCTGTGAAATATGACCTTATCGTAGAACCATTCTTAAGCTTATTTTAAAATTGTTGACTAGCGTTATGATGAACTGAACAGGTTCACCACTAGTTTCTCCTTAGAAAAACTAACTAAATATATATACTAAAAGTGGTTAAACAAAATGTTTGTTTGATTTTAATCCCAAGCTCGAAAATTATTTCCTGTGAAATAGGACCTTATCGTAGAACCATTCTTACGCATATTTTAACATTGTTGACTCGCGTTATGATCAATTGAACAGATTCACCACTATTTACATCCTTAGAAAAACTAACTAAATATATATACTCTAAGAGTGGTTTAACAAAATGTTTGTTTGATTTTAATCACAGGCTCGAAAATTATTTCCTTTGAAATCGGACCTTATCGTAGAACCATTCTTACGCATATTTTAACATTGTTGACTCGCGTTATGATATATTGAACAGATTCACCACTAGTTACATCCTTAGAAAAACTAACTAAAAATATATACTACGAGTGTTTAAACAAAATGTTTGTTTGATTTTAATCCCAGGATCGAGCATTATTTCCTTTGAAATAGGGGCTTATCGTACAACCATTCTTACGCTTATTTTAAAATTGTTGACTAGCGTTATGATCAACTGAACAGGTTCCCCTACTAGTTACATCCTTAGAAAAACTAACTAAATATATAAACTAAGAGTAGTTAAACAAAATGTTTGTTTGAATATAATCCCAGGCTCGAAAATTATTTCCTGTGAATTAGGACCTTATCGTAAGACCATTCTTACGCTTATTTTAAAAGTGTTGACTAGCGTTATGATCAATTGAACAGATTTACAACTAGTTACATCCTTCGAAAAACTAACTAAATATATTTACTAAGAGTAGTTAAACAAAATGTTTGTTTGATTTTAATCCCAGGTTCGAAAATTATTTCCTTTAAAATAGGACCTTATCGTACAACCATTCTTACGCTTATTTTAACATTGTTGACTCGGTTTATAATAAATTGAACAGATTCACCACTAGTTACTTCCTTAGAAAAACTAACTAAATATATATAATAAGAATAGTTAAACAAAATGTTTGTTTGATTTTAATCCTAGGTTCAGAAATTATTTCCTTTAAAATTGGACCTCATCGTACAACCATTCTTACGCTTATTTTAACATTGTTGACTCGGTTTATAATCAATTGAACAGATTCACCACTAGTTACATCCTTCGAAAAACTAACTAAATATATATACTAAGAGTAGTTAAACAAAATGTTTGTTTGATTTTAATCCCAGGTTCGAAAATTATTTCCTTTAAAATAGGACCTTATAGTACAACCATTCTTACGCTTATTTTAACATTGTTGACTCGGTTTATAATCAATTGAACAGATTCACCACTAGTTACATATTTAGAAAAACTAACTAAATATATATACTAAGAGTAGTTAAACAAAATGTTTGTTTGATTTTAATCCTAGGTTCAGAAATTATTTCCTTTAAAATTGGACCTCATCGTAGAACCATTGTTACGCTTATTTTAAAATGTTTGACTAGCGTTATGATCAACTGAACAGATTAACCACTAGTTAAATCCTTAGATAAACTAACTAAATATATATACTGAGAGTGGTTAAACAAAATGTTTGTTTGATTTTACTCCTAGGTTCGAAAATTATTTCCTTTAAAATAAGACCTTATCGTACAACCATTCTTACGCTTACTCTAAAATTGTTGACTAGCGTTATGATCAACTGAACAGATTCACCATTAGTTACATCCTTAGAAAAACTAACTAAATATATCAACTGAGAGTGGTTAAAAAAATGTTTGTTTGATTTTAATCCCAGGCTCGGAAATTATTTCCTGTGAATTAGGACCTTATCGTAGAACCATTCTTACGCTTATTTTAAAAGTGTTGACCTGCGTTATCATCAACTAAACAGATTCACCACTAGTTACATTCTTAGAAAAACTAAGTAAATTTAAATTCTAAGAGAGGTTAAACAAAATGTTTGTTTGATTTTAATCCCAGAATCGAGCATTATTTCCTTTAAAATAGGACCTTATCGTACAACCATTCTTACGCTTACTTTAAAATTGTTGACTAGCGTTATGATCAATTGAACAGATTCACAACTAGTTACATCCTTAGAAAAACAAACTAAATATATATACTAGGAGTGGTTAAACAAAACATTTGTTTGATTTTAGTCCCAGGCTCGAAAATTATTTCTTGTGAAATAGGACCTTATCTTAGAACCATTCTTACGATTATTATAAAATTGTTGACCTTCGTTATAATCAACTCAACAGATTCACCACTAGTTACATCCTTAGAAAACTAACTAAATATATATACTAAGAGTGGTTAAACAAAATGTTTGTTTGATTTTAATCCCAGGTTCGAAAATTATTTCCTTTAAAATAGGACCTTATCGTACAACCATTCTTACGCTTATTTTAAAATTGTTGACTAGCGTTATGATCAATTGAACAGATTCACAACTAGTTACATCCTTAGAAAAAATAACTGAATATATAACTTAAGAGTCGTTAAACAAAATGTTTGTTTGATTTTAATCCCAGGTTCCAAATTTATTTCCCGTGAAATAGGACCTTATCGGAGAACCATTCTTACGCTTATTTTAAAATTGTTGACTAGCGTTATGATCAACTGAACAGATTAATCACTAGTTACATCCTTAGAAAAACTAACTAACTTTATATACTAAGAGAGTTTAAACAAAATATTTGTTTGATTTTAATCCCAGGCTCGAAAATAATTTTCTTTGAAATAGGACCTTATCGTAGAACCATTCTTACGCTTATTTTTACATTGTTGACTCGCGTTATGATCAATTGAACAGAGTCACAACTAGTTACTTCCTTAGAAAAACCAACTAAATATATAAACTAAGAGTGGTTCAACAAAATGTTTGTTTGATTTTAATCTTAGGTTCGAATTCTTTTCTTTAAAATAGGACCTTATCGTACAACTATTCTTACGCTTAGTTAACATTGTTGACTTGCGTTATGATCAATTGAACAGATTTACCACTAGTTACACATTTAGAAAAACTAACTAAATATAAAAACCAAGAGTCGTTAAACAAAATGTTTGTTTGATTTTAATCCTAGGTTCGAAAATTATTTCTTGTGAAATAGGACCTTATCTTAGAACCATTCTTACGATTATTATAAAATTGTTGACCTTCGTTATGATCAACTGAACAGATTCACCACTAGAAACATCCTTAGAAAAACTAACTAAATATATATACTAAGAGTGGTTAAACAAAATGTTTGTTTGATTTTAATCCCAGGCTCGAAAATTATTTCCTTTAAAATAGGACCTTATCGTACAACCATTATTACGATTATTTTAACATTGTTGACTTGCGTTATGATCAATTGAAGAGATTCACCACTAGTTACATCCATTGAAAAACTAACTAAATATATATACTAAGACTGGTAAAAACAAAACGTTTGTTTGATTTTAATTCCAGGCTCGAAAATTATTTCCTTTAATATAGGACCTTATCGTAGAACCATTCTTACGCTTATTTTAAAATTGTTGACTAGCGTTATGATCAACTGAACAGATTAATCACTAGTTACATCCTTAGAAAAACTAACTAAATATATATACTAAGAGAGGTTAAACAAAATATTTGTTTGATTTTAATCCCAGGCTCGAAAATAATTTTCTTTGAAATAGGACCTTATCGTAGAACCATTCTTACGCTTATTTTTACATTGTTGAGTCGCGTTATGATCAATTGAACAGATTCACAACTAGTTACTTCCATAGAAAAACCAACTAAATATAAAAACTAAGAGTGGTTCAACAAAATGTTTGTTTGATTTTAATCTTAGGTTCGAATTTTTTTCTTTAAAATAGGACCTTATCGTAGAACCATTCTTACGCTTACCTTAATAATGTTGACTAGCGTTATGATGAACTGAACAGATTCACCACTAGTAACATCCTTAGAAAAACTAACTAAATATATATACTAAGAGTGGTTAAAAAAAAATGTTTGTTTAAATTTAATCCTAGGCTCGAAAATTATTTCCTTTGAAATAGGACCTTATCGTAGAACCATTCTTACGCTTATTTTAAAAGTGTTGACCATCGTTATGATCAACTCAACAGATTCATAACTAGTTACATCCTTAAAAAACTAACTAAATATATAAAAAAGAGTGGTTAAACAAAATGTTTGTTTGATTTTAATCCTCGTTCGAAAATTATTTCCTTTGAAATAGGACATTTTCGTAGAACCATTCTTACGCAAATTTTAAATTGTGGATATGCGTTATGATCAATTGAACAGATTCACAACTAGTTACAGCCTTAGAAAAACTTACTAAATATATATACTAAGAGTTTTTAAACAAAATGTTTGTTTGATTTTAATCCCAGGTTCGAAAATTATTTCCATTAAAATAAGACCTCATCGTACACCCATTCCTACGCTTATTTTAAAAGTGTTGACCAGCGTTGTGATACACTGAACAGATTCACCACTAGTTACATCCTTAGAAAAACTAACTAAATATATATAAAGAGAGTGGTTTAACAAAATGTTTGTTTGATTTTAACTCCAGGTCGAAAATTATTTCCTTTAAAATAGGCCTTATCATAGAACCATTCTGACGCTTACTTTAAAATTGTTGACTAGCGTTATGATGAACTGAACAGATTCACCACTAGTTACATCCTTAAAAAACTAACTAAATAAATATAGTAAGAGTGGTTAAACAAAATGTTTGTTTGATTTTAATCCCAGGCTCGAAAATTATTTCCTTTGAAATAGGACCTTATCATAGACCCATTCTTACGCTTATTTTAAAGTTTTGACCTGCGTTATGATCAACTGAACAGATTCATAACTAGTTACATCCTTATAAAAAATAACTAAATATATATACTAAGAGTGGTTTAACAAAATTTTTGTTTGATGTTAATCCAAGGCTCGAAAATTATTTCCTGTGAAATATGACCTTATCGTAGAACCATTCTTAAGCTTATTTTAAAATTGTTGACTAGCGTTATGATGAACTGAACAGTTTCACCACTAGTTTCTCCTTAGAAAAACTAACTAAATATATATACTAAAAGTGGTTAAACAAAATGTTTGTTTGATTTTAATCCCAGGCTCGAAAATTATTTCCTGTGAAATAGGACCTTATCGGAAAACCATTCTTACGCATATTTTAACATTGTTGACTCGCGTTATGATCAATTGAACAGATTCAGCACTATTTACATCCTTAGAAAAACTAACTAAATATATATACTCTAAGAGTGGTTTAACAAAATGTTTGTTTGATTTTAATCCCAGGCTCGAAAATTATTTCCTTTGAAATCGGACCTTATCGTAGAACCATTCTTACGCTTATTTTAAAATTGTTGACTCGCGTTATGATCAACTAAACAGATTCACCACTTCTTACATCCTTAGAAAAACTAACTAAATATATATACTAAGAGAGGTTAAACAAAATGTTTGTTTGATTTTAATCCCGTGTTCGAAAATTATTTCCTTTAAAATAGGACCTTATCGTAGAACCATTCTTACGCTTATTTTAAAATTGTTGACTAGCGTTATGATGAACTAAACAGATTCACCAATAGTTACATCCTTAGAAAAACTAACTTAACATATATACTAAGAGTGGTTAAACAAAATGTTTGTTTGATTTTAATCCCAGGCTCGAACATTATTTCCTTTGAAATAGGACCTTATCGTAGAACCATTCTTACGCTATTTTAACATTGTTGACTCGCGTTATGATCAATTGAACAGATTCACAACTATCTACATCCTCAGAAAAACTAACTAAATATATATATAAAGAGTGGTTAAACAAAATGTTTGTTTGATTTTAATCCCAGGTTTGAAAATTATTTCCGTTAAAATAGGACCTTATCGTCGAACCATTCTTACCCTTGTTTTAAAATTGTTGACTAGCGTTATGATTAACTGAACAGATTCCCTACTAGTTACCTTCTTAGAAAAACTAACTAAATATATATACTAAGAGTGGTTTAACAAAATGTTTGTTTGATTTTAATCACGGGCTCGAAAATAATTTCCTTTGAAATAGGACCTTATCGTAGAACCATTATTACGCTTATATTAACATTGTTGACTCGTGATATGATCAATTAAACAGATTCAACAATAGTTACATCCTTAGAAAAACTAACTAAATATATATACTAAAAGTGGTTAAACAAAATGTTTGTTTGATTTTAATCCCAGGTTCGAAAATTATTTCCTTTAAAAAAGGACCTTATCGTAGAACCATTCTTACGCTTACTTTAAAATT
Organism: Ceratothoa steindachneri; assembly: GCA_963969495.1. Taxonomy (NCBI): domain Eukaryota; kingdom Metazoa; phylum Arthropoda; class Malacostraca; order Isopoda; family Cymothoidae; genus Ceratothoa; species Ceratothoa steindachneri. The sequence continues at coordinate 46,766,552 of OZ018339.1, forward strand.
GTTGACTAGCGTTTTATGAACTAAACAGATTCACCGCTAGTTACATCCTTAGAAAAACTAACTAAATATATATACTAAGAGTGGTTAAACAAAATGTTTGTTTGATTTTAATCCTAGGCTCGAAAATTATTTCCTTTGAAATAGGACCTTATCGTAGAACCATTCTTGCGATTATTTTAAATGTGTTGACCTGCGTTATGATCAACTGAACAGATTCATAACTATGTAGGTACATCCTTATAAAAATTAACTAAATATATATACTAAGAGTGGTTAAACAAAGTGTTTGTTTGTTTTCAATCCCAGGCTCGAAAATTATTTCCTGTGAAATAGGACCTTATCGTAGAACCATTCTTACGCATATTTTAACATTGTTGACTCGCGTTATGATCAATTGAACAGATTCAGCACTAGTTACATTCTTAGTAAAACTAACTAAATTTATATACTAAAAGTGGTTAAACAAAATGTTTGTTTGCTTTTACTCCCAGGTTCGAAAATTAATTCCTTTAAAATAGGACCTAATCGTAGAACCATTCTTACGCTTACTTTAAAATTGTTGACTAGCGTTTTATGAACGGAACAGATTCACTACTAGTTACATCCTTAGAAAAACTAACTAAATATATATACTAGGAGTGGTTAAACAAAATGTTTGTTTGATTTTAATCCTAGGCTCCAAAATTATTTCCTTTGAAATAGGACGTTATCGTAGAACCATTCTTACGCTTATTTTAAAAGTGTTGACCTGCGTTATGATCAACTGAACAGATTCATAACTAGTTACATCCTTATAAAAACTAAATAAATATATATACTAAAAGGGGATAAACAAAATGTTTGTTTGATTTTAACCCCAGGTGCGAAAATTATTTCCATTAAAATAGGACCTCATCGTACACCCATTCTTACGCTTATTTTAAAAGTGTTGACTAGCGTTGTGATGAACTGACCAGATTCACCACTAGTTAAATCCTTAGAAAAACTAATTTAATTTTTATACTAAGAGGGTTTAAACAAAATGTTTGTTTGATTTTAATCCCAGGCTCGAAAATTATTTCCTGTGAAATAGGACATTATCGTAGAACCATTCTTACGCATATTTTAACATTGTTGACTTGCGTTATGATCAATTGAACAAAAACACAAATAGTTACATCCTTAGAAAAACTAATTAAATGTATATACTCTAAGTAGTCAAAAAAAATGTTTGTTTGATTTTAATCCCAGGTTCGAAAATTATTTCCTTTAAAATAGGACCTTATCGTACAACCATTCTTACGCTTATTTTAAAATTGTTGACTAGCGTTATGATCAATTGAACAGATTCACAACTAGTTACATCCTTAGAAAAACCAACTAAATATATAAACTAAGAGTGGTTGAACAAAATATTTGTTTGATTTTAATCCTAGGTTCGAATTTTTTTGTTTAAAATAGGACCTTATCGTATAACTATTCTTACGCTTAGTTAACATTGTTGACTCGCGTTATGATCAATTGAACAGATTTACCACTAGTTTCATCCTTAGAAAAACTAACTAAAAATAAAAACCAAGAGTCGTTAAACAAAATGTTTGTTTGATTTTAATCCTAGGTTCGAAAATTATTTCCTTTAAAATAGGACCTTATCGTAGAACAATTCTTACGCTTATTTTAAAATTTTTCACTAGCGTTATGATCAAATGAACACATTTACCACTAGTTACCTCCTTAGAAAAACTAACTAATTATATATACTAAGAGTCGTTAAACAAAATGTTGGTTTGATTTTAATCCCAGGCTCGAACATTATTTCCTTTGAAATAGGACCTTATCGTAGAACCATTCTTACGCTTATTTTAACATTGTTGACTCGCGTTATGATCAATTGAATAGATTCACAACCGGTTACATCCTTAGAAAAACTAACTAAATATATATACTAAGAGTGTCTAAACAAAATGTTTGTTTGATTTTAATCCAAGGTTCTAAAATTATTTCCTTTAAAATAGGACGTTATCGTACAACCATTCTTGAGCTTATTTTAAAATCGTTGACTAGCATTATGATCAACTAAACAGATTCACCACTAGTTACATCCTTAGAAAAACTAACTAAATATATATACTAAGAGTGGTTAAACAAAATGTTTGTTTGATTTTAATCCCAGGCTCGAAAATTATTTCCTTTAAAATAGGACCTTATCGTAGACCCATTCTTACGCTTATTTTAAAAGTGTTGACCTGCGTTATGATCAACTGAACAGATTCACAACTAGTTAGATCCTTATGAAAACTAACTAAATATATATACTAAGAGTGGTTAAACAAAATGTTTGTTTGAAGTTAATCCAAGGCTCGAAAATTATTTCCTGTGAAATATGACCTTATCTTAGAACCATTCTTAAGCTTATTTTAAAATTGTTGACTAGCGTTATGATGAACTGAACAGGTTCAACACTAGTTCCTCCTTAGAAAAACTAACTAAATATATATACTAAGACTGGTAAAAACAAAATTTTGTTTGATTTATTTCCATGCTCTAAAATTATTTCCTTTGGAATAGGACCTTATCGTAGAACCATTCTTACGCTTACTTTAAAATTGTTGACTAGCGTTTTATGAACTGAACAGATTCACCGCTAGTTACATCCTTAGAAAAACTAACTAAATATATATACTAAGAGTGGTTAAACAAAATGTTTGTTTGATTTTAATCCTAGGCTCGAAAATTATTTCCTTTGAAATAGGACCTTATCGTAGAACCATTCTTACGCTTACTTTAATATTGTTGACTAGCGTTATGATGAACTGAACAGATTCACCACTAGTAACATCCTTAGAAAAACTAACTAAATATATATACTAAGAGTGGTTAAACAAAATGTTTGTTTGATTTTAATCCTGGTTCGAAAATTATTTCCTTTGAAATAGGACATTATCGTAGAACCATTCTTACGCTTATTTTAAAATTGTTGACTAACGTTATGATGAACTGAAAAGATTCACCACTAGTTACATCCTTAGAAAAACTAATTAAATATATATACTAAAAGTGGTAAAAACAAAATGTTTGATTGATTTTAATTCCAGGTTCGAAAATTATTTCCTTTAAAATAGGACCTTATCGTAGAACCATTCTTACGCATATTTTAACATTGTTGACTCGCGTTGTGATCAATTGAACAGATTCACCAATAGTTACATCTTTAGAAAATTAACTAAATATATATACTGAAAGTAGTTAAACAAAATGTTTGTTTGATTTTAATCCCAGGTTCGAAAATTATTTCCTATAGAAAATAGGACCTTATCGTAGAACCATTCTTACGCATATTTTAAAAGTGTTGATATGCGTTATGATCAATTGAACAGATTCACAACTAGTTAATTCCTTAGAAAAACTAACTAAATAAATATACTAAGAGTTTTCAAACAAAATGTTTGTTTGATTTTAATCCCAGGGTTCGCAAATTATTTCCATTAAAAATAGGCCCTTATCGTACACCCATTCTTACCCTTATTTTAAAAGTGTTGACCAGCGTTGTGATACACTGAACAGATTCACCACTAGATACATCCTTAGAAAAACTAACTAAATATATATACTAAGAGTAGTTTAACAAAATGTTTGTTTGATTTTAATCCCAGGTTCCAAAATTATTTCCTTTAAAATAGGACCTTATCGTAGAACCATTCTTACTCTTATTTTAAAATTGTTGACTAGCGTTATGATGAACTGAAGCGATTCACCAATAGTTAGATCTTTAGAAAAACTAACTAAATACATATACTAAGAGTGGTTAAACAAAATGTTTGTTTGATTTTAATCCCAGGCTCGAAAATTATTTCCTTTGAAATAGGACCTTATCGTAGACCCATTCTTACGCTTATTTTAAAAGTGTTGACCTGCGTTATGATCAACTGAACAGATTCATAACTAGTTACATCTTTATGAAAACTAACTAAATATATATACTAAGAGTGGTTAAACAAAATGTTTGTTTGAAGTTAATCCAAGGCTCGAAAATTATTTCCTGTGAAATATGACCTTATCGTAGAACCATTCTTAAGCTTATTTTAAAAATGTTGACTAGCGTTATGATGAACTGAACAGGTTCAACACTAGTTCCTCCTTAGAAAAACTAACTAAATATATATACTAAGACTGGTAAAAACAAAATTTTGTTTGATTTTAATCCCAGGCTCGAAAATTATTTCCTTTGAAATAGGACCTTATCGTAGAACCATTCTTACGCTTATTTTAACATTGTTGACTCGTGTTATGATCAATTAAACAGATTCAACAATAGTTACATTCTTAGAAAAACTAACTAAATATATATACTAAAAGTGGTTAAACTAAAAGTTTGTTTGATTTTAATCCCAGGTTCGAAAATTATTTCCTTTAAAAAAGGACCTTATCGTAGAACAATCTTACGCTCACTTTAAAATTGTTGACTAGCGTTTTATGAACTGAACAGATTCACCACTAGTTACATCCTTAGAAAAACTAACTAAATATATATACTAAGAGTGGTTAAACAAAATGTTTGTTTGATTTTAATCCTAGGCTCGAAAATTATTTCCATTGAAATAGGACCTTATCGTAGAACCATTCTTACGCTTATTTTAAAAGTGTTGACCTGCGTTATGATCAACTGAACAGATTCATAACTAGGTACACTTTTTATAAAAACTAACTAAATATATATACTAAGAGTGGTTAAACAAAGTGTTTGTTTGTTTTCAATCCCAGGCTCGAAAATTATTTCCTGTGAAATAGGACCTTATCGTAGAACCATTCTTACGCATATTTTAACATTGTTGACTCGCGTTATGATTAATTGAACAGATTCAGCACTTGTTACATTCTTAGTAAAATTAACTAAATTTATATACTAAGAGTGGTTAAACAAAATGTTTGTTTGATTTTAATTACAGGCTCGAAAATTATTTCCTTTAAAATAGGACGTTATCGTACAACCATTCTTATGCTTATTTTAAAATCGTTGACTAGCATTATGATCAACTAAACATATTCACCACTAGAAACATCCTTAGAAAAACTAACTAAATATATATACTAAGAGTGGTTAAACAAAATGTTTGTTTGATTTTAATCCCAGGCTCGAAAATTATTTCCTTTAAAATAGGACCTTATCGTAGACCCATTCTTACGCTTATTTTAAAAGTGTTGACCTGCGTTATGATCAACTGAACAGATTCACAACTAGTTACATCCTTATGAAAACTAACTAAATATATATACTAAGAGTGGTTAAACAAAATGTTTGTTTGAAGTTAATCCAAGGCTCGAAAATTATTTCCTGTGAAATATGACCTTATCGTAGAACCATTCTTAAGCTTATTTTAAAATTGTTGACTAGCGTTATGATGAACTGAACAGGTTCAACACTAGTTTCTTCTTAGAAAAACTAACTAAATATATATACTAAGACTGGTAAAAACAAAATTTTGTTTGATTTTAATTCCATGCCCTAAAATTATTTCCTTTGGAATAGGACCTTATCGTAGAACCATTCTTACGCTTATTTTAAAATTGTTGACTTGCGTTATGATCAACTGAACAGATTCACCACTAGTTACATTTTAGAAAAACTAACTAAATATATATACTAAAAGTGGTTAAACAAAATGTTTGTTTGATTTTAATCCCAGGTTGGAAAATTATTTCCTTTAAAATAGGACCTTATCGTACACCCATTCTTACGCTTATTTTAAAAGTGTTGACCAGCGTTGTGATACACTGAACAGATTCACCACTAGATACATCCTTAGAAAAACTAACTAAATATATATACTAAGAGTAGTTTAACAAAATGTTTGTTTGATTTTAATCCCAGGTTCCAAAATTATTTCCTTTAAAATAGGACCTTATCGTAGAACCATTCTTACTCTTATTTTAAAATTGTTGACTAGCGTTATGATGAACTGAAGCGATTCACCAATAGTTACATCCTTAGAAAAACTAACTAAATATATATACTAAGAGTGGTTAAACAAAATGTTTGTTTGATTTTAATCCCAGGCTCGAAAATTATTTCTTTTGAAATAGGACCTTATCGTAGACCCATTCTTACGCCTATTTTAAAAGTGTTGACCTGCGTTATGATCAACTGAACAGATTCATAACTAGTTACATCCTTATGAAAACTAACTAAATATATATACTAAGAGTGGTTAAACAAAATGTTTGTTTGAAGTTAATCCAAGGCTCGAAAATTATTTCCTGTGAAATATGACCTTATCGTAGAACCATTCTTAAGCTTATTTTAAAATTGTTGACTAGCGTTATGATGAATTGAACAGGTTCAACACTAGTTCCTACTTAGAAAAACTAACTAAATATATATACTAAGACTGGTAAAAACAAAATTTTGTTTGATTTTAATTCCATGCTCTAAAATTATTTCCTTTGGAATAGGACCTTATCGTAGAACCATTCTTACGCTTATTTTAAAATTGTTGACTCGCGTTATGATCAACTGAACAGATTCACCACTAGTTACATTTTAGAAAAACTAACTAAATATATATACTAAAAGTGTTTAAACAAAATGTTTGTTTGATTTTAATCCCAGGTTCGAAAATTATTTCCTTTAAAATAGGACCTTATCGTAGAACCATTCTTACCCTTACTTTAATATTGTTGACTAGCGTTATGATGAACTGAACAGATTCACCACTAGTAACATCCTAAGAAGACCTAACTAAATATATATACTAAAAGTGGTTAAACAAAATGTTTGTTTGATTTTAATCCTGGTTCAAAATTATTTCCTTTGAAATTGGACATTATCGTAGAACCATTCTTAAGCTTATTTTCAAATTGTTGACTAACGTTATGATGAACTGAAAAGATTCACCACTAGTTACATCCTTAGAAAAACTAATTAAATATATATACTAAAAGTGGTAAAAAAAAAATGTTTGTTTGATTTTAATCCCAGGCTCGAAATTTATTTCCTGTGAAATAGGACCTTATCGTAGAACCATTCTTACGCATATTTTAACATTGTTGACTCGCGTTTTGATCAACTGAACAGATTCCCTACTAGTTACCTTCTTAGAAAAACTAACTAAATATATATACTAAGAGTGGTTTAACAAAATGTTTGTTTGATTTTAATCCCAGGCTCGAAAATTATTTCCTTTGAAATAGGACCTTATCGTAGAACCATTCTTACGCTTATTTTAACATTGTTGACTCGTGTTATGATCAATTAAACAGATTCAACAATAGTTACATTCTTAGAAAAACTAACTAAATATATATACTAAAAGTGGTTAAACAAAATGTTTGTTTGATTTTAATCCCAGGTTCGAAAATTATTTCCTTTAAAAAAGGACCTTATCGTAGAACCATTCTTACGCTTACTTTAAAATTGTTGACTAGCGTTTTATGAACTGAACAGATTCACCACTAGTTACATCCTTAGAAAAACTAACTAAATATATATACTAAGAGTGGTTAAACAAAATGTTTGTTTGATTTTAATCCTAGGCTCGAAAATTATATCCTTTGAAATAGGACCTTATCGTAGAACCATTCTTACGCTTATTTTAAAAGTGTTGACCTGCGTTATGATCAACTGAACAGATTCATAACTAGGTACATCCTTACAAAAACTAACTAAATATATATACTAAGAGTGGTTAAACAAAGTGTTTGTTTGTTTTCAATCCCAGGCTGGAAAATTATTTCCTGTGAAATAGGACCTTATCGTAGAACCATTCTTACGCATATTTTAACATTGCTGACTCGCGTTATGATCAATTGAACAGATTCAGCACTAGTTACATTCTTAGTAAAATTAACTAAATTTATATACTAAGAGAGGTTAAACAAAATGTTTGTTTGATTTTAATCCCAGGCTCGAAAATTATTTCCTTTGAAATAGGACCTTATTGTAGAACCATTCTTACGCTTATTTTAACATTGTTGACTCGCGTTATGATCAGTTGAACGGATTCACAACTAGTTACATCCTTAGAAAAACTAACTTAATATATATACTAAGAGTGGTTAAACGAAATGTTTGTTTGATTTTAATCCCTGGTTCGAAATTTTTTTTCCTTCAAAATAGGACCTTATCGTAGAACCATTCTTACGCTTATTTTAACATTGTTGACTCGCGTTATGATCAATTAAACAGATTCAACAATAGTTACCTCCTTAGAAAAACTAACTAAATATATATACTAAAAGTGGTTAAACAAAATGTTTGTTTGATTTTAATCCCAGGTTCGAAAATAATTTCCTTTAAAATAGGACCTAATCATAGAACCATTCTTACGCTTACTTTAAAATTGTTGACTAGCGTTTTATGAACGGAACAGATTCACCACTAGTTACATCCTTAGAAAAACTAAAAAAATATATATACTAGGAGTGGTTAAACAAAATGTTTGTTTGATTTTAATCCTAGGCTCCAAAATTATTTCCTTTGAAATAGGACGTTATAGTAGAACCATTCTTACGCTTATTTTAAAAGTGTTGACCTGCGTTATGATCAACTGAACAGATTTATAACTAGTTACATCCTTATAAAAACTAAATAAATATATATACTAAGAGTGGTTAAACAAAATGTTTGTTTGATTTTAATCGAAGGCTCGAAAATTATTTCCTTTGAAATAGGACCTTATCTTAGAACCATTCTTACGCTTATTTTAAAAGTGTTGACTAGCGTTGTGATGAACTGACCAGATTCACCACTAGTTAAATCCTTAGAAAAACTAATTTAATTTTTATACTAAGAGGGGTTAAACAAAACGTTTTTTTGATTTTAATCCCAGGCTCGAAAATTATTTCCTGTGAAATAGGACATTATCGTAGAACCATTCTTACGCATATTTTAACATTGTTGACTTGCGTTATGATCAATTGAACAGATACACAAATAGTTACATCCTTAGAAAAACTAATTAAATGTATATACTATGAGTAGTTAAAAAAAATGTTTGTTTGATTTTAATCCCAGGTTCGAAAATTATTTCCTTTAAAATAGGACCTTATCGTACAACCATTCTTACGCTTATTTTAAAATTGTTGACTAGCGTTATGATCAACTGAACAGATTCACCACTAGTTACATCCTTAGAAAAACTAACTAAATATATATACTAAGAGAGGTTAAACAAAATATTTGTTCGATTTTAATCCCAGGATCGAAAATAATTTTCTTTGAAATAGGACCTTATCGTAAAACCATTCTTACGCTTATTTTAACATTGTTGACTCGCGTTATGATCAATTGAACAGATTCACAACTAGTTAAATCCTTAGAAAAAACAACTAAATATATAAACTAAGAGTGGTTGAACAAAATCTTTGTTTGAATTTAATCCTAGGTTCGAATTTTTTTGTTTAAAATAGGACCTTATCGTACAACTATTCTTACGCTTAGTTAACATTGTTGACTCGCGTTATGATCAATTGAACAGATTTACCACTAGTTACATCCTTAGAAAAACTAACTAAATATAAAAACCAAGAGTCGTTAAACAAAATGTTTGTTTGATTTTAATCCTAGGTTCGAAAATTATTTCCTTTAAAATAGGACCTTATCGTAGAACAATTCTTACGCTTATTTTAAAATTTTTCACTAGCGTTATGATCAAATGAACAGATTTACTACTAGTTACCTCCTTAGAAAAACTAACTAATTATATATACTAAGAGTCGTTAAACAAAATGTTTGTTTGATTTTAATCCCAGGCTCGAACATTATTTCCTTTGAAATAGGACCTTATCGTAGAACCATTCTTACGCTTATTTTAACATTGTTGACTCGCGTTATGATCAATTGAATAGATTCACAACTAGTTACATCCTTAGAAAAACTAACTAAATATATATACTAAGAGTGTCTAAACAAAATGTTTGTTTGATTTTAATCCCAGGTTCTAAAATTATTTCCTTTAAAATAGGACGTTATCGTACAACCATTCTTACGCTTATTTTAAAATCGTTGACTAGCATTATGATCAACTAAACAGATTCACCACTAGTTACATCCTTAGAAAAACTAACTAAATATATATACTAAGAGTGGTTAAACAAAATGTTTGTTTGATTTTAATCCCAGGCTCGAAAATTATTTCCTTTAAAATAGGACCTTATCGTACAACCATTATTACGGTTATTTTAACATTGTTGACCCGCGTTATGATCAATTGAACAGATTCACCACTAGTTACATCCATTGAAAAACTAGCTAAATATATATACTAAGACTGGTAAAAACAAAATTTTGTTTGATTTTAATCCTGGTTCGAAAATTATTTCCTTTGAAATAGGACATTATCGTAGAACCATTCTTACGCTTATTTTAAAATTGTTGACTAACGTTATGATGAACTGAAAAGATTCACCACTAGTTACATCCTTAGAAAAACTAATTAAATATATATACTAAAAGTGGTAAAAACAAAATGTTTGTTTGATTTTAATTCCAGGTTCGAAAATTATTTCCTTTAAAATAGGACCTTATCGTAGAACCATTCTTACGCATATTTTAAAATTGTTGACTCGCGTTATGATCAATTGAACAGATTCACCAATAGTTACATCTTTAGAAAATCAACTAAATATATATACTGAAAGTAGTTAAACAAAATGTTTGTTTGATTTTAATCCCAGGTTCGAAAATTATTTCCTTTAGAAAATAGGACCTTATCGTAGAACCATTCTTACGCATATTTTAAAAGTGTTGATATGCGTTATGATCAATTGAACAGATTCACAACTAGGTACATCCTTAGAAAAACTAACTAAATAAATATACTAAGAGTTTTTAAACAAAATGTTTGTTTGATTTTTATCCCAGGGTTCGCAAATTATTTCCATTAAAAAAAGGCCCTTATCGTACACCCATTCTTACGCTTATTTTAAAAGTGTTGACCAGTGTTGTGATACACTGAACAGATTCACCACTAGATACCTCCTTAGAAAAACTAACTAAATATATATACTAAGAGTGGTTTAACAAAATGTTTGTTTGATTTTAATCCCAGGTTCGAAAATTATTTCCTTTAAAAGAGGACCTTATCGTAGAACCATTCTTACTCATATTTTAAAATTGTTAAATAGCGTTATGATGAACTGAAGCGATTCACCACTAGTTACATCCTTAGAAAAACTAACTAAATACATATACTAAGAGTGGTTAAACAAAAATGTTTGTTTGATTCTAATCCCGGGCTCGAAAATTATTTCCTTTGAAATAGGACCTTATCGTAGACCCATTCTTACGCTTATTTTAAAAGTGTTGACCTGCGTTATGATCAACTGAACAGATTCATAACTAGTTACATCCTTATAAAAACTAACTAAATATATATACTAAGAGTGGTTAAACAAAATGTTTGTTTGAAGTTAATCCAAGGCTCGAAAATTATTTCCTGTGAAAGTAGACCTTATCGTAGAACCATTCTTAAGCTTATTTTAGAATTGTTGAGTAGCGTTATGATGAACTGAACAGGTTCAACACTAGTTCCTCCTTAGAAAAACTAACTAAATATATATACTAAGACTGGTAAAAACAAAATTTTGTTTGATTTTAATTCCATGCTCTAAAATTATTTCCTTTGGAATAGGACCTTATCGTAGAACCATTCTTACGCTTATTTTAAAATTGTTGACTCGCGTTATGATCAACTGAACAGATTCACCACTATTTACATTTTAGAACAACTAACTAAATATATATACTAAAAGTGGTTAAACAAAATGTTTGTTTGATTTTAATCCCAGGTTCGAAAATTATTTCCTTTAAAATAGGACCTTATCGTAGAACCATTCTTACGCTTACTGTAATATTGTTGACTAGCGTTATGATGAAATGAACAGATTCACCACTAGTAACATCCTTAGAAAAACTAACTAAATATATATACTAAGAGTGGTTAAACAAAATGTTTGTTTGATTTTAATCCTGGTTCGAAAATTATTTCCTTTGAAATAGGACATTATCGTAGAACCATTCTTACGCTTATTTTAAAATTGTTGACTAACGTTATGATGAACCGAAAAGATTCACCACTAGTTACATCCTTAGAAAAACTAATTAAATATATATACTAAAACTGGTAAAAACAAAATGTTTGTTTGACTTTAATTCCAGGTTCGAAAATTATTTCCTTTAAAATAGGACCTTATCGTAGAACCATTCTTACGCATATTTTAACATTGTTGACTCGCGTTATGATCAATTGAACAGATTCACCAATAGTTACATCTTTAGAAAATTAACTAAATATATATACTGAAAGTAGTTAAACAAAACGTTTGTTTGATTTTAATCCCAGGTTCGAAAATTATTTCCTTTAGAAAATAGGACCTTATCGTAGAACCATTCTTACGCATATTTTAAAAGTGTTGATATGCGTTATGATCAATTGAACAGATTCACAACTAGTTACATCCTTAGAAAAACTAACTAACAAAATATACTAAGAGTTTTTAAACAAAATGTTTGTTTGATTTTAATCCCAGGGTTCGCAAATTATTTCCATTAAAAATAGGCCCTTATCGTACACCCATTCTTACGCTTATTTTAAAAGTGTTGACCAGCGTTGTGATACACTGAACAGATTCACCACTAGATACATCCTTAGAAAAACTAACTAAATATATATACTAAGAGTGGTTTAACAAAATGTTTGTTTGATTTTAATCCCAGGTTCCAAAATTATTTCCTTTAAAATAGGACCTTATCGTAGAACCAATCTTACTCTTATTTTAAAATTGTTGACTAGCGTTATGATGAACTGAAGCGATTCACCACTAGTTACATCCTTAGAAAAACTAACTAAATACATATACTAAGAGTGGTTAAACAAAATGTTTGTTTGATTTTAATCCCAGGCTCGAAAATTATTTCCTTTGAAATAGGACCTTATCGTAGACCCATTCTTACGCTTATTTTAAAAGTGTTGACCTGCGTTATGATCAACTGAACACATTCATAACTAGTTACATCCTTATGAAAACTAACTAAATATATATACTAAGAGTGGTTAAACAAAATGTTTGTTTGAAGTTAATCCAAGGCTCGAGAATTATTTCCTGTGAAATATGACTTTATCGTAGAACCATTCTTAAGCTTATTTTAAAATTGTTGACTAGCGTTATGATGAACTGAACAGGTTCAACACTAATTCATCCTTAGAAAAACTAACTAAATATATAAACTAAAAGTGGTTAAACAAAATGTTTGTTTGATTTTAATCCCAGGCTCGAAATTTATTTCCTGTGAAATAGGACCTTATCGTAGAACCATTCTTACGCATATTTTAACATTGTTGACTCGCGTTATGATCAACTGAACAGATTCCCTACTAGTTACCTTCTTAGAAAAACTAACTAAATATATATACTAAGAGTGGTTTAACAAAATGTTTGTTTGATTTTAATCCCAGGCTCGAAAATTATTTCCTTTGAAATAGGACCTTATCGTAGAACCATTCTTAAGCTTATTTTAACATTGTTGACTCGTGTTATGATCAATTAAACAGATTCAACAATAGTTACATTCTTAGAAAAACTACCTAAATATATATACTAAAAGTGGTTAAACAAAATGTTTGTTTGATTTTAATCCCAGGTTCGAAAATTATTACCTTTAAAAAAGGACCTTATCGTAGAACCATTCTTACGCTTACTTTAAAATTGTTGACTAGCGTTTTATGAACTGAACAGATTCACCACTAGTTACATCCTTAGAAAAACTAACTAAATATATATACTAAGAGTGGTTAAACAAAATGTTTGTTTGATTTTAATCCTAGGCTCGAAAATTATTTCCTTTGAAATAGGACCTTATCGTAGAACCATTCATACGCTTATTTTAAAAGTGTTGACCTGCATTATGATCAACTGAACAGATTCAAAACTAGGTACATCCTTATAAAAACTAACTAAATATATATACTAAGAGTGGTTAAACAAAGTGTTTGTTTGTTTTCAATCCCAGGCTCGAAAATTATTTCCTGTGAAATAGGACCTTATCGTAGAACCATTCTTACGCTTATTTTAACATTGTTGACTCGCGTTATGATCAATTAAACAGATTCAACAATAGTTACCTCCTTAGAAAAACTAACTAAATATATATACTAAAAGTGGTTAAACAAAATGTTTGTTTGATTTTAATCCCAGGTTCGAAATTTTTTTCCTTCAAAATAGGACCTTATCGTAGAACCATTCTTACGCTTATTTTAACATTGTTGACCCGCGTTATGATCAATTAAACAGATTCAACAATAGTTACCTCCTTAGAAAAACCAACTAAATATAAATACTAAAAGTGGTTAAACAAAATGTTTGTTTGATTTTAATCCCAGGTTCGAAAATAATTTCCTTTAAAATAGGACCTAATCGTAGAACCATTCTTACGCTTACTTTAAAATTGTTGACTAGCGTTTTATGAACGGAACAGATTCACCACTAGTTACATCCTTAGAAAAACTAACTAAATATATATACTAGGAGTGGTTAAACAAAATGTTTGTTTGATTTTAATCCTAGGCTCCAAAATTATTTCCTTTGAAATACGACGTTATCGTAGAACCATTCTTACGCTTATTTTAAAAGTGTTGACCTGCGTTATGATCAACTGAACAGATTTATAACTAGTTACATCCTTATAAAAACTAAATAAATATATATAATAAGAGTGGTTAAACAAAATGTTTGTTTGATTTTAATCGAAGGCTCGAAAATTATTTCCTTTGAAATAGGACCTTATCTTAGAACCATTCTTACGCTTATTTTAAAAGTGTTGACTAGCGTTGTGATGAACTGACCAGATTCACCACTAGTTAAATCCTTAGAAAAACTAATTTAATTTTTATACTAAGAGGGGTTAAACAAAATGTTTGTTTGATTTTAATCCCAGGCTCGAAAATTATTTCCTGTGAAATAGGACATTATCGTAGAACCATTCTTACGCATATTTTAACATTGTTGACTTGCGTTATGATCAATTGAACAGAAACACAAATAGGTACATCCTTATAAAAACTAATTAAATGTATATACTATGAGTAGTTAAAAAAAATGTTTGTTTGATTTTAATCCCAGGTTCGAAAATTATTTCCTTTAAAATAGGACCTTATCGTACAACCATTCAGACGCTTATTTTAAAATTGTTGACTAGCGTTATGATCAACTGAACAGATTCACCACTAGTTACATCCTTAGAAAAACTTACTAAATATATATACTAAGAGAGGTTAAACAAAATATTTGTTCGATTTTAATCCCAGGATGGAAAATAATTTTCTTTGAAATAGGACCTTATCGTAAAACCATTCTTACGCTTATTTTGAAATTGTTGACTCGCGTTATGATCAATTGAACAGATTCACAACTAGTTAAATCCTTAGAAAAACCAACTAAATATATAAAGTAAGAGTGGTTGAACAAAATGTTTGTGTGATTTTAATCCTAGGTTCGAATTTTTTGGTTTAAAATATGACCTTAGCGTACAACTATTCTTACGCTTAGTTAACATTGTTGACTCGCGTTATGATCAATTGAACAGATTTATCACTTGTTACATCCTTAGAAAAACTAACTAAATATAAAAACCAAGAGTCGTTAAACTAAATGTTTGTTTGATTTTAATCCTAGGTTCGAAAATTATTTCCTTTAAAATAGGACCTTATCGTAGAACAATTCTTACGCTTATTTTAAAATTTTTCACTAGCCTTATGATCAAATGAACAGATTTACCACTAGTTACCTCCTTAGAAAAACTAACTAATTATATATACCTAGAGTCGTTAAACAAAATGTTTGTTTGATTTTAATCCCAGGCTCGAACATTATTTCCTTTGAAATAGGACCTTATCGTAGAACCATTCTTACGCTTATTTTAACATTGTTGACTCGCGTTATGATCAATTGAATAGATTCACAACTAGTTACATCCTTAGAAAAACTAACTAAATATATATACTAAGAGTGTCTAAACAAAATGTTTGTTTGATTTTATTCCCAGGTTCTAAAATTATTTCCTTTAAAATAGGACGTTATCGTACAACCATTCTTACGCTTATTTTAAAATCGTTGACTAGCATTATGATCAACTAAACAGATTCACCACTAGTTACATCCTTAGAAAAACTAACTAAATATATATACTAAGAGTGGTTAAACAAAATGTTTGTTTGATTTTAATCCCAGGCTCGAAAATTATTTCCTTTAAAATAGGACCTTATCGTACAACCATTATTACGATTATTTTAACATTGTTGACCCGCGTTATAATCAATTGAACAGATTCACCACTAGTTACATCCATTGAAAAACTAGCTAAATATATATACTAAGACTGGTAAAAACAAAATTTTGTTTGATTTTAATCCTGGTTCGAAAATTATTTCCTTTGAAATAGGACATTATCGTAGAACCATTCTTACGCTTATTTTAAAAATGTTGACTAACGTTATGATGAACTGAAAAGATTCACCACTAGTTACATCCTTAGAAAAACTAATTAAATATATATACTAAAAGTGGTAAAAACAAAATGTTTGTTTGATTTTAATTCCAGGTTCGAAAATTATTTCCTTTAAAATAGGACCTTATCGTAGAACCATTCTTACGCATATTTTAACATTGTTGACTCGCGTTATGATCAATTGAACAGATTCACCAATAGTTACATCTTTAGAAAATTAACTAAATATATATACTGAAAGTAGTTAAACAAAATGTTTGTTTGATTTTAATCCCAGGTTCGAAAATTATTTCCTTTAGAAAATAGGACCTTATCCTAGAACCATTCTTACGCATATATTAAAAGTGTTGATATGCGTTATGATCAATTGAACAGATTCCCAACTAGTTACATCCTTAGAAAAACTAACTAAATAAATATACTAAGAGTTTTTAAACAAAATGTTTGTTTGATTTTAATCCCAGGGTTCGCAAATTATTTCCATTAAAAATAGGCCCTTATCGTACACCCATTCTTACGCTTATTTTAAAAGTGTTGACCAGCGTTGTGATACACTGAACAGATTCACCACTAGATACATCCTTAGAAAAACTAACTAAATATATATACTAAGAGTGGTTTAACAAAATGTTTGTTTGATTTTAATCCCAGGTTCGAAAATTATTTCCTTTAAAATAGGACCTTATCGTAGAACCATTCTTACCCTTATTTTAAAATTGTTGACTAGCGTTATGATGAACTGAAGCGATTCACCACTAGTTACATCCTTAGAACAACTAACTAAATACATATACTAAGAGTGGTTAAACAAAATGTTTGTTTGATTTTAATCCCGGGCTCGAAAATTATTTCCTTTGAAATAGGACCTTATCGTAGACCCATTATTACGCTTATTTTAAAAGTGTTGACCTGCGTTATGATTAACTGAACAGATTCATAACTAGTTACATCCTTATAAAAACTAACTAAATATATATACTAAGAGTGGTTAAACAAAATGTTTGTTTGAAGTTAATCCAAGGCTCAAAAATTATTTCCTGTGAAAGTAGACCTTCTCGTAGAACCATTCTTAAGCTTATTTTAAAATTGTTGACTAGCGTTATGATGAACTGAACAGGTTCAACACTAGTTTCTCCTTTAGAAAAACTAACTAAATATATATACTAAAAGTGGTTAAACAAAATGTTTGTTTGATTTTAATCCCAGGCTCGAAATTTATTTCCTGTGAAATAGGACCTTATCGTAGAACCATTCTTACGCATATTTTAACATTGTTGACTCGCGTTATGATCAATTGAACAGATTTACCAATAGTTACATCCTTAGAAAAACTAACTAAATATATATACTAAGAGGAGTTAAACAAAATGTTTGTTTGATTTTAATCCCAGGCTGGAAAGTTATTTCCTTTAAAATAGGACCTTATAGTAGAACCATTCTTACGCTTATTTTAACATTGTTGACTCGCGTTATGATCAATTAAACAGATTCACCACTAGTTACATCCTTAGAAAAACTAACTAAATATATATACTAAGAGTGGTTAAACAAAATGTTTGTTTGATTTTAATACCAGGCTCGAAAATTATTTCCTTTAAAATAGGACCTTATCGTACAACCATTATTACGATTATTTTAACATTGTTGACCCGCGTTATGATTAATTGAACAGAATCACCACTAGTTACATCCATTGAAAAACTAGCTAAATATATATACTAAGACTGGTAAAAACAAAATTTTGTTTGATTTTAATCCTGGTTCGAAAATTATTTCCTTTGAAATAGGACATTATCGTAGAACCATTCTTACGCTTATTTTAAAATTGTTGACTTACGTTATGATGAACTGAAAAGATTCACCACTAGTTACATCCTTAGAAAAACTAATTAAATATATATACTAAAAGTGGTAAAAGCAAAATGTTTGTTTGATTTTAATTCCAGGTTCGAAAATTATTTCCTTTAAAATAGGACCTTATCGTAGAACCATTCTTACGCTTATTTTAACATTGTTGACTCGCGTTATGATCAATTCAACAGAGTCACCAATAGTTACATCTTTAGAAAATTAACTAAATATTTATACTGAAAGTAGTTAAACAAAATGTTTGTTTGATTTTAATCCCAGGTTCGAAAATTATTTCCTTTAGAAAATAGGACCTTATCGTAGAACCATTCTTACGCATATTTTAAAAGTGTAGATATGCGTTATGATCAATTGAACAGATTCACAACTAGTTACATCCTTAGAAAAACTAACTAAATAAATATACTAAGAGTTTTTAAACAAAATGTTTGTTTGATTTTAATCCCAGGGTTCGCAATTTTTTTCCATTAAAAATAGGCCCTCATCGTACACCTATTCTTACGCTTATTTTAAAAGTGTTGACCAGCGTTGTGATACACTGAACAGATCCACCACTAGATACATCCTTAGAAAAACTAACTAAATATATATACTAAGAGTGGATTAACAAAATGTTTGTTTGATTTTAATCCCAGGTTCGAAAATTATTTCCTTTAAAATAGGACCTTATCGTAGAACCATTCTTACTCTTATTTTAAAATTGTTGACTAGCGTTATGATGAACTGAAGCGATTAACCACTAGTTACATCCTTAGAAAAACTAACTAAATACATATACTAAGAGAGGTTAAACAAAATGTTTGTTTGATTTTAATCCCGGGCTCGAAAATTATTTCCTTTGAAATAGGACCTTATCGTAGACCCATTCTTACGCTCATTTTAAAAGTGTTGACCTGCGTTATGATCAACTGAACAGATTCATAACTTGTTACATCCTTATAAAAACTAACTAAATATATATACTAAGAGTGGTTAAACAAAATGTTTGTTTGAAGTTAATCCAAGGCTCGAAAATTATTTCCTGTGAAAGTAGACCTTCTCGTAGAACCTTCCTAAGCTTATTTTAAAATTGTTGACTAGCGTTATGATGAACTGAACAGGTTTAACACTAGTTCCTCCTTTAAAAAAAACTAACTAAATATATATACTAAAAGTGGTTAAACAAAATGTTTGTTTGATTTTAATCCCAGGCTCGAAATTTATTTCCTGTGAAATAGGACCTTATCGTAGAACCATTCTTACGCATATTTTAACATTGTTGACTCGCGTTATGATCAATTGAACAGATTTACCAATAGTTACATCCTTAGAAAAACTAACTAAATATATATACTAAGAGTGGTTAAACAAAATTTTTGTTTGATTTTAATTCCAGGTTCGAAATTTTTTTCCTTTAAAATAGGACCTTATCGTAGAACCATTCCTACGCTTATTTTATAATTGTTGACTAGCGTTATGATCAACTGAACAGATTCACCACTAGTTACATCCTTAGAAAAACTAACTAAATATATATACTAAGAGTGGTTAAACAAAATGTTTGTTTGATTTTAATCCCAGGCTCGAAAATTATTTCCTTTGAAATAGGACCTTATCGTAGAACCATTCTTACGCTTATTTTAAAATTGTTGACTCGCGTTATGATCAACTGAACAGATTCACCACTTCTTACATCCTTAGAAAAACTAACTGAATATATATACTAAGAGAGGTTAAACAAAATGTTTGTTTGATTTTAATCCCGTGTTCGAAAATTATTTCCTTTAAAATAGGACCTTATCGTAGAACCATTCTTACGCTTATTTTAAAATTGTTGACTAGCGTTATGATCAACTGAACAGATTCACCAATAGTTACATCCTTAAAAAAACTAACTTAATATATATACTAAGAGTGGTTAAACAAAATGTTTGTTTGATTTTAATCCCAGGCTCGAACATTATTTCCTTTGAAATTGTACCTTATCGTAGAACCATTCTTACGCTTATTTTAACATTGTTGACTCGCGTTATGATCAATTGAACAGATTCACAACTAGCTACATCCTCAGAAAAACTAACTAAATATATATACAAAGACGGGTTAAACAAAATGTTTGTTTGATTTTAATCCCAGGTTTGAAAATTATTTTCGTTAAAATAGGACCTTATCGTCGAACCATTCTTACCCTTGTTTTAAAATTGTTGACTAGCGTTATGATCAACTGAACAGATTCCCTACTAGTTACCTCTTTAGAAAAACTAACTAAATATATATACTAAGAGTGGTTTAACAAATTGTTTGTTTGATTTTAATCCCAGGCTCGAAAATTATTTCCTTTGAAATAGGACCTTATCGTAGAACCATTCTTACGCTTATTTTAATATTGTTGACTCGCGTTATGATCAATTGAACAGATTAACAACTAGTTACATCCTTAGAAAAACTAACTAAATATATATAATAAGAGTGGTTAATAAACGTTTGTTTGATTTTAATCCCAGGTTCAAATTTTTTTTCCTTCAAAATAGGACCTTATCGTAGAACCATTCTTACGCTTTTTTAAAATTGTTGACTAGCGTTGTGATGAACTGAAGCGATTCACCACTAGATACATCCTTAGAAAAACTAACTAAATACATATACTAAGAGTGGTTAAACAAAATGTTTGTTTGATTTTAATCCCAGGCTCGAAAATTATTTCCTTTGAAATAGGACCTTATCGTAGACCCATTCTTACACTTATTTTAAAAGTGTTGACCTGCGTTATGATCAACTGAACAGATTTATAACTAGTTGCAACCTTATAAAAACTAACTAAATATATATACTAGAGTGGTTAAACAAAATGTTTGTTTGAAGTTAATCCAAGGCTCGAAAATTATTTCCTGTGAAATATGACCTTATCGTAGAACCATTCTTAAGCTGATTTTAAAATTGTTGACTAGCGTTATGATGAACTGAACAGGTTTACCACTAGTTGCTCCTTAGAAAAACTAACTAAATATATATACTAAAAGTGGTTAAACAAAATGTTTGTTTGATTTTATTCCCAGGCTCGAAATTTATTTCCTGTGAAATAGGACCTTATCGTAGAACCATTCTTACGCATATTTTAACATTGTTGACTCGCATTATGATCAATTGAACAGATTTACCAATAGTTACATCCTTAGAAAAACTAACTAAATATATATACTAAGAGGAGTTAAACAAAATGTTTGTTTGATTTTAATCCCAGGCTGGAAAATTATTTCCTTTAAAATAGGACCTTATAGTAGAACCATTCTTACGCTTATTTTAACATTGTTGACTCGAGTTATGATCAATTAAACAGATTCACCACTAGTTACATCCTTAGAAAAACTAACTAAATATATATAATAAGAGTGGTTAAACAAAATGTTTGTTTGATTTTAATCCCAGGTTTGAAAATTATTTTCGTTAAAATAGGACCTTATCGTCGAACCATTCTTACCCTTGTTTTAAAATTGTTGACTAGCGTTATGATCAACTGAACAGATTCCCTACTAGTTACCTCCTTAGAAAAACTAACTAAATATATATACTAAGAGTGGTTTAACAAAATGTTTGTTTGATTTTAATCCCAGGTTCAGAAATTATTTCCTTTGAAATAGTACCTTATCGTAGAACCATTCTTACGCTTATTTTAACATTGTTGACTCGCGTTATGATCAATTGAACAGATTCACAACTAGCTACATCCTCAGAAAAACTAACTAAATATATATACTAAAAGTGGTTAAATAAAATGTTTGTTTGATTTTAATCCCAGGCTCGAAAATTATTTCCTTTGAAATAGGACCTTATCGTAAAACAATTCTTACGTTTATTTTAAAAGTGTTGACTAGCGTTATGATCAATTGAAAAGATTCACCACTAGTTACATCCTTAGAAAAACTAACTAAATATATATACTAAGAGTGGTAAAAACAAAATGTTTGTTTGATTTTAATTCCAGGCTCGAAAACTATTACCTTTGAAATAGGACCTTATCGTAGAACCATTCTTACGCTTATTTTAAAAGTGTTGACCTGCGTTATAATCAACTGAACAGATTCACAACTAGTTACATCCTCAGAAAAACTAACTAAATATTTATACAAAGAGTGGTTAAACAAAATGTTTGTTTGATTTTAATCCCAGGTTTAAAAATTATTTTCGTTAAAATAGGACCTTATCGTCGAACCATTCTTACGCTTATTTTAAATTGTTGACTAGCGTTATGATCAACTGAACAGATTCACCACTAGTTACATCCTTAGAAAAACTAACTAAATATATATACTAAAAGTGGTAAAACAAAATGTTTGTTTGATTTTAATTCCAGGCTCGAAAACTATTACCTTTGAAATAGGACCTTATCGTAGAACCATTCTTACGCTTATTTTAAAATTGTTGACTAGCGTTATGATCAACTGAACAGATTCCCTACTAGTTACCTCTTTAGAAAAACTAACTAAATATATATAATAAGAGTGGTTAAACAAAATGTTTGTTTGATTTTAATCCCAGGATCGAATTTTTTTTCCTTTAAAATAGGACCTTATCGTAGAACCATTCTTACGCTTATTTTAAAATTGTTGACTAGCGTTATGATGAACTGAAGCGATTCACCACTAGTTACATCCTTAGAAAAACTAACTAAATACATATACTAAGAGTGGTTAAACAAAATGTTTGTTTGATTTTAATCCCAGGCTCGAAAATTATTTCCTTTGAAATAGGACCTTATCGTAGACCCATTCTTACACTTATTTTAAAAGTGTTGACCTGCGTTATGATCAACTGAACAGATTTATAACTAGTTACATCCTTATAAAAACTAACTAAATATATATACTAAGAGTGGTTAAACAAAATGTTTGTTTGAAGTTAATCCAAGGCTCGAAAATTATTTCCTGTGAAATATGACCTTATCGTAGAACCATTCTTGAGCTTATTTTAAAATTGTTGACTAGCGTTATGATCAACTGAACAGATTCACCACTAGTTACATCCTTAGAAAAACTAACTAAATATATATACTAAAAGTGGTAAAAACAAAATGTTTGTTTGATTTTAATTCCAGGCTCGAAAACTATTACCTTTGAAATAGGACCTTATCGTAGAACCATTCTTACGCTTATTTTAAAAGTGTTGACCTGCGTTAGAATCAACTGAACAGATTCACAACTAGTTACATCCTTAGAAAAACTAACTAAATATATATACTAGGAGTGGTTAATCAAAATGTTTGTTTGATTTTAATCCCAGGCTCGAAAATTATTTCCTGTGAAATAGGACCTTATCGTAGAACCATTCTTACGCTTATTTTGAAATTGTTTACCTGCGTTATGATCAACTAAACAGATTCGACACTAGTTACATCCTCAGAAAAAATAACTAAATATATATACTAAGAGTGGTTGAACAAAATGTTTGTTTGATTTTAATCCCAGGATCGAGCATTATTTCCTTTAAAAGAGGCCCTGATCGTACAACCATTCTTACGCTTATTTTAAGAGTGTTGACTAGCGTTATGATCAATTGAACAGTTTCACAACTAGTTACATCCTTAGGAAAACTAACTAAATATATATACTAAGAGTGGTTAAACAAAATGTTTTTTTGATTTTTATCCCAGGTTCAGAATTTATTTCCTTTAAAATAGGACCTTATCATAGAACCATTCTTACGCTCATTTTAACACTGTTGACTCGCGTTATGATCAATTGAACAGATTCACCACTAGTTACATCCTTAGAAAAACTAACTAAATATATATACTAAGAGTGGTTAAACAAAATGTTTGTTTGATTTTATTCCCAGGTTCAATTTTTTTTTCTTTAAAATAGGACCTTATCGTACAACAATTCTTACGCTTATTTTAAAAGTGTTGACTAGCGTTATGATCAATTGAAACGATTCACAACTAGTTACATCCTTAGAAAAACTAACTAAATATATATACTAAGAGTGGTTAAACAAAATGATTGTTTGATTTTATTCTCTGGTTCGAAAATTATTTTCTTTAAAATAGGACCTTATCGTACAACCATTCTTACGCTTATTTTAAAATTGCTGACTAGCGTTATGATCAACTGAACAGATTCACCACTAGTTACATCCTTAGAAAAACTAACTAAATATATATACTAAGAGTGGTAAAAACAAAATGTTTGTTTGATTTTAATCCCAGGATCGAAAATTATTTCCTGTGAAATAGGACCTTATCGTAGAACCATCCTTACGCTTATTTTAACATTGTTGACTCGCGTTATGATCAACTAAACAGATTCACCACTAGATACATCCTTAGAAAAACTAACTAAATATATATACTAAGAGTGGTTAAACAAAAGGTTTGTTTGATTTAAAACCCCTGATAGAGCATTATTTCCTTTGAAATAGGACCTTATCGTACAACCATTCTTACCCTTATTTTAAAAGTGTTGACTTGCGTTATGATCAACTGAACATATTCACCACTAGTTTCATCCTTAGAAAAACTAACTAAATATTTATACTAAGAGTGGTTAAACAAAATGTTTGTTTGATTTTAATCCTAGGATGGAAAATTATTTCCTGTGAAATAGGACCTTATCGTAGAACCATCCTTACGCTTATTTTAACATTGTTGAATCGCGTAATGATCAATTGAACAGATTCAGAACTAGTTACATCCTTAGCAAAACTAACTAAATATATAAACTAAGAGTGGTTAAAAAAAAATGTTTGTTTGATTTTAATTCCAGGATCGAAAATTATTTCCTGTGAAATAAGACCTTATCGTAGAACCATTCTTACGCTTATTTTAAAATTGTTTACCTGCTTTATGATCAACCAAATAGGTTCAACACTAGTTACATCCTTAGAAAAACTAACTAAATATATATACTAAGAGTGGTTAAACAAAATGTTTGTTTGATTTTAATCCCAGGATCGAGCATTATTTCCTTTGAAATAGGACCTTATCGTACAACCATTCTTACGCTTATTTCAACACTATTGACTCGCGTTATGATCAATTGAACAGATTCACCAATAGTTAAATCCTTAGAAAAACTAACTAAATATATATACTAAATGTGGTTAAACAAAATGTTTGTTTGATTTTAATTCCAGGTTCGAAATTTTTTTCCTTTAAAATAGGACCTTATCGTAGAACCATTCCTACGCTTATTTTATAATTGTTGACTAGCGTTATGATCAACTGAACAGATTCACCACTAGTTACATCCTTAGAAAAAGTAACTGAAAATATATACTAAGAGTGGTTAAACAAAATGTTTGTTTGATTTTAATCCCAGGCTCGAAAATTATTTCCTTTGAAATAGGACCTTATCGTAGAACCATTCTTACGCTTATTTTAAAATTGTTGACTCGCGTTATGATCAACTGAACAGATTCACCACTTCTTACATCCTTAGAAAAACTAACTAAATATATATACTAAGAGAGGTTAAACAAAATGTTTGTTTGATTTTAATCAGGTGTTCGAAAATTATTTCCTTTAAAATAGGACCCTATAGTAGAACCATTCTTACGCTTATTTTAAAATTGTTGACTAGCGTTATGATGAACTAAACAGATTCACCAATAGTTACATCCTTAAAAAAACTAACTTAATATATATACTAAGAGTGGTTAAACAAAATGTTTGTTTGATTTTAATCCCAGGCTCGAACATTATTTCCTTTGAAATAGTACCTTATCGTAGAACCATTCTTACGCTTATTTTAACATTGTTGACTCGCGTTATGATCAATTGAACAGATTCACAACTAGCTACATCCTCAGAAAAACTAACTAAATATATATACAAAGAGTGGTTAAACAAAATGTTTGTTTGATTTTAATCCCAGGTTTGAAAATTATTTTCGTTAAAATAGGACCTTATCGTCGAACCATTCTTACCCTTGTTTTAAAATTGTTGACTTGCGTTATGATCAACTGAACATATTCACCACTAGTTTCATCCTTAGAAAAACTAACTAAATATATATACTAAGAGTGGTTAAACAAAATGTTTGTTTGATTTTAATCCTAGGATCGAAAATTATTTCCTGTGAAATAGGACCTTATCGTAGAACCATCCTTACGCTTATTTTAACATTGTTGAATCGCGTAATGATCAATTGAACAGATTCACAACTAGTTACATCCTTAGAAAAACTAACTAAATATATAAACTAACAGTGGTTAAACAAAATGTTTGTTTGATTTTAATTCCAGGATCGAAAATTATTTCCTGTGAAATAGGACCTTATCGTAGAACCATTCTTACGCTTATTTTAAAATTGTTTACCTGCTTTATGATCAACCAAATAGGTTCAACACTAGTTACATCCTTAGAAAAACTAACTAAATATATATACTAAGAGTGGTTAAACAAAATGTTTGTTTAAATTTAATCCCAGGATCGAGCATTATTTCCTGTGAAATATGACCTTATCGTAGAACCATTCTTAAGCTTATTTTAAAATTGTTGACTAGCGTTATGATGAACTGAACAGGTTCCCCACTAGTTCCTCCTTAGAAAAAATAACTAAATACATATACTCAAAGTGGTTAAACAAAATGTTTGTTTGATTTTAATCCAAGGCTCGAAAATTATTTCCTTTGAAATAGGACCTTATCGTAGAACCATTCTTACGCTTATTTTAAAATTGTTGACTAGCGTTATGATCAACTGAACAGATTCACCACTAGTTACATCCTTAGAAAAACTAACTAAATATATATACTAAAAGTGGTAAAAACAAAATGATTGTTTGATTTTAATTCCAGGCTCGAAAACTATTACCTTTGAAATAGGACCTTATCGTAGAACCATTCTTACGCTTATTTTAAAAGTGTTGACCTGCGTTAGAATCAACTGAACAGATTCACAACTAGTTACATCCTTAGAAAAACTAACTAAATATAAATACTAGGAGTGGTTAATCAAAATGTTTGTTTGATTTTAATCCCGTGTTCGAAAATTATTTCCTGTGAAATAGGACCTTATCCTAGAACCATTCTTACGCTTATTTTGAAATTGTTTACCTGCGTTATGATCAACTAAACAGATTCGACACTAGTTACATCCTTAGAAAAACTAACTAAATATATATACTAAGAGTGGTTAAACAAAATGTTTGTTGGATTTTAATCCCAGGATCGAGCATTATTTCCTTTAAAAGAGGCCCTGATCGTACAACCATTCTTACGCTTATTTTAAGAGTGTTGACTAGCGTTATGATCAATTGAACAGTTTCACAACTAGTTACATCCTTAGGAAAACTAACTAAATATATATACAAAGAGTGGTTAAACAAAATGTTTTTTTGATTTTTATCCCAGGTTCAGAATTTATTTCCTTTAAAATAGGACCTTATCATAGAACCATTCTTACGCTCATTTTAACACTGTTGACTCGCGTTATGATCAATTGAACAGATTCACCACTAGTTACATCCTTAGAAAAACTAACTAAATATATATACTAAGAGTGGTTAAACAAAATGTTTGTTTGATTTTATTCCCAGGTTCAATTTTTTTTTCTTTAAAATAGGACCTTATCGTACAACAATTCTTACGCTTATTTTAAAAGTGTTGACTAGCGTTATGATCAATTGAAACGATTCACAACTAGTTACATCCTTAGAAAAACTAACTAAATATATATACTAAGAGTGGTTAAACAAAATGATTGTTTGATTTTATTCTCTGGTTCGAAAATTATTTCCTTTAAAATAGGACCTTATCGTACAACCATTCTTACGCTTATTTTAAAATTGCTGACTAGCGTTATGATCAACTGAACAGATTCACCACTAGTTACATCCTTAGAAAAACTAACTAAATATATATACTAAGAGTGGTAAAAACAAAATGTTTGTTTGATTTTAATCCCAGGATCGAAAATTATTTCCTGTGAAATAGGACCTTATCGTAGAACCATCCTTACGCTTATTTTAACATTGTTGACTCGCGTTATGATCAACTAAACAGATTCACCACTAGATACATCCTTAAAAAAACTAACTAAATATATATACTAAGAGTGGTTAAACAAAAGGTTTGTTTGATTTAAAACCCCTGATAGAGCATTATTTCCTTTGAAATAGGACCTTATCGTACAACCATTCTTACCCTTATTTTAAAAGTGTTGACTTGCGTTATGATCAACTGAACATATTCACCACTAGTTTCATCCTTAGAAAAACTAACTAAATATATATACTAAGAGTGGTTAAAGAAAATGTTTGTTTGATTTTAATCCTAGGATCGAAAATTATTTCCTGTGAAATAGGACCTTATCGTAGAACCATCCTTACGCTTATTTTAACATTGTTGAATCGCGTAATGATCAATTGAACAGATTCACCACTAGTTACATCCCTAGAAAAACTAACTAAATATATAAACTAAGAGTGGTTAAACAAAATGTTTGTTTGATTTTAATTCCAGGATCGAAAATTATTTCCTGTGAAATAAGACCTTATAGTAGAACCATTCTTACGCTTATTTTAAAATTGTTTACCTGCTTTATGATCAACCAAATAGGTTCAACACTAGTTACATCCTTAGAAAAACTAACTAAATATATATACTAAGAGTGGTTAAACAAAATGTTTGTTTGATTTTAATCCCAGGATCGAGCATTATTTCCTTTGAAATAGGACCTTATCGTACAACCATTCTTACGCTTATTTCAACACTATTGACTCGCGTTATGATCAATTGAACAGATTCACCAATAGTTAAATCCTTAGAAAAACTAACTAAATATATATACTAAATGTGGTTAAACAAAATGTTTGTTTGATTTTAATCCCAGGCTCGAAAATTATTTCCTTTGAATTAGGACCTTATCGTAGAACCATTCTTACGCTTATTTTAAAATTGTTGACTCGCGTTATGATCAACTGAACAGATTCACCACTTCTTACATCCTTAGAAAAACTAACTAAATATATATACTAAGAGAGGTTAAACAAAATGTTTGTTTGATTTTAATCAGGTGTTCGAAAATTATTTCCTTTAAAATAGGACCTTATAGTAGAACCATTCTTACGCTTATTTTAAAATTGTTGACTAGCGTTATGATGAACTAAACAGATTCACCAATAGTTACATCCTTAAAAAAACTAACTTAATATATATACTAAGAGTGGTTAAACAAAATGTTTGTTTGATTTTAATCCCAGGCTCGAACATTATTTCCTTTGAAATAGTACCTTATCGTAGAACCATTCTTACGCTTATTTTAACATTGTTGACTCGCGTTATGATCAATTGAACAGATTCACAACTAGCTACATCCTCAGAAAAACTAACTAAATATATATACAAAGAGTGGTTAAACAAAATGTTTGTTTGATTTTAATCCCAGGTTTGAAAATTATTTTCGTTAAAATAGGACCTTATCGTCGAACCATTCTTACCCTTGTTTTAAAATTGTTGACTTGCGTTATGATCAACTGAACATATTCACCACTAGTTTCATCCTTAGAAAAACTAACTAAATATATATACTAAGAGTGGTTAAACAAAATGTTTGTTTGATTTTAATCCTAGGATCGAAAATTATTTCCTGTGAAATAGGACCTTATCGTAGAACCATCCTTACGCTTATTTTAACATTGTTGAATCGCGTAATGATCAATTGAACAGATTCACAACTAGTTACATCCTTAGAAAAACTAACTAAATATATAAACTAACAGTGGTTAAACAAAATGTTTGTTTGATTTTAATTCCAGGATCGAAAATTATTTCCTGTGAAATAGGACCTTATCGTAGAACCATTCTTACGCTTATTTTAAAATTGTTTACCTGCTTTATGATCAACCAAATAGGTTCAACACTAGTTACATCCTTAGAAAAACTAACTAAATATATATACTAAGAGTGGTTAAACAAAATGTTTGTTTGATTTTAATCCCAGGATCGAGCATTATTTCCTGTGAAATATGACCTTATCGTAGAACCATTCTTAAGATTATTTTAAAATTGTTGACTAGCGTTATGATAAACTGAACAGGTTCCCCACTAGTTCCTCCTTAGAAAAACTAACTAAATACATATACTCAAAGTGGTTAAACAAAATGTTTGTTTGATTTTAATCCCAGGCTCGAAAATTATTTCCTTTGAAATAGGACCTTATCGTAGAACCATTCTTACGCTTATTTTAAAATTGTTGACTAGCGTTATGATCAACTGAACAGATTCACCACTAGTTACATCCTTAGAAAAACTAACTAAATATATATACTAAAAGTGGTAAAAACAAAATGTTTGTTTGATTTTAATTCCAGGCTCGAAAACTATTACCTTTGAAATAGGACCTTATCGTAGAACCATTCTTACGCTTATTTTAAAAGTGTTGACCTGCGTTAGAATCAACTGAACAGATTCACAACTAGTTACATCCTTAGAAAAACTAACTAAATATATATACTAGGAGTGGTTAATCAAAATGTTTGTTTGATTTTAATATCGTGTTCGAAAATTATTTCCTGTGAAATAGGACCTTATCCTAGAACCATTCTTACGCTTATTTTGAAATTGTTTACCTGCGTTATGATCAACTAAACAGATTCGACACTAGTTACATCCTTAGAAAAACTAACTAAATATATATACTAAGAGTGGTTAAACAAAATGTTTGTTTGATTTTAATCCCAGGATCGAGCATTATTTCCTTTAAAAGAGGCCCTGATCGTACAACCATTCTTACGCTTATTTTAAGAGTGTTGACTAGCGTTATGATCAATTGAACAGTTTCACAACTAGTTACATCCTTAGGAAAACTAACTAAATATATATACTAAGAGTGGTTAAACAAAATGTTTTTTTGATTTTTATCCCAGGTTCAGAATTTATTTCCTTTAAAATAGGACCTTATCATAGAACCATTCTTACGCTTATTTTAACACTGTTGACTCGCGTTATGATCAATTGAACAGATTCCCCACTAGTTACATCTTTAGAAAAACTAACTAAATATATATACTTGGAGTGGTTAAACAAAATGTTTGTTTGATTTTATTCCCAGGTTCAATTTTATTTTCTTTAAAATAGAACCTTATCGTACAACAATTCTTACGCTTATTTTAAAAGTGTTGACTAGCGTTATGATCAACTAAACAGATTCCCCACTAGTTACATCCTTAGAAAAACTAACTAAATATATATACTAAGAGTGGAAAAAACAAAATGTTTGTGTGATTTTAATTCCAGGATCGAAAATTATTTCCTGTGAAATAGGACCTTATCGTAGAACCATCCTTACGCTTATTTTAACATTGTCGACTCGCGTTATGATCAACTAAACAGATTCACCACTAGATACATCCTCAGAAAAACTAACTAAATATATATACTAAAAGTGGTTAAACAAAAGGTTTGTTTGATTTAAAACCCCTGATAGAGCATTATTTCCTTTGAAATAGGACCTTATCGTACAACCATTCTTACCCTTATTTTAAAAGTGTTGACTTGCGTTTTGACCAACTGAACATATTCACCACTAGTTTCATCCTTAGAAAAACTAACTAAATATATATACTAAGAGTGGTTAAACAAAATGTTTGTTTGATTTTAATCCTAGGATCGAAAATTATTTCCTGTGAAATAGGACCTTATCGTAGAACCATCCTTACGCTTATTTTAACATTGTTGAATCGCGTAATGATCAATTGAACAGATTCACAACTAGTTACATCCTTAGAAAAACTAACTAAATATATAAACTAAGAGTGGTTAAACAAAATGTTTGTTTGATTTTAATTCCAGGATCGAAAATTATTTCCTGTTAAATAGGACCTTATCGTAGAACCATTCTTACGCTTATTATAAAATTGTTTACCTGCTTTATGATCAACCAAATAGGTTCAACACTAGTTACATCCTTAGAAAAACTAACTAAATATATATACTAAGAGTGGTTAAAC
The DNA here is from genome assembly GCA_963969495.1 of Ceratothoa steindachneri. Taxonomy (NCBI): domain Eukaryota; kingdom Metazoa; phylum Arthropoda; class Malacostraca; order Isopoda; family Cymothoidae; genus Ceratothoa; species Ceratothoa steindachneri. The sequence continues at coordinate 46,798,823 of OZ018339.1, forward strand.
AAAATGTTTGTTTGATTTCAATCCCAGGATCGATCATTATTTCCTTTGAAATAGGACCTTATCGTACAACCATTCTTACGCTTATTTCAACACTATTGACTCGCGTTATGATCAATTAAACAGATTCACCGCTAGTTACATCCTTAGAAAAACTAACTAAATATATATACTAAGAGTGGTTAAACAAAATGTTTGTTTGATTTTAATCCCAGGCTCGAAAATTAATTCCTTTGAAATAGGACCTTATCGTAGAACCATTCTTACGCTTATTTTAAAATTGTTGACTCGCGTTATGATCAACTGAACAGATTGACGACTTCTTACATCCTTAGAAAAACTAACTAAATATATATACTAAGAGAGGTTAAACAAAATGTTTGTTTGATTTTAATCCCGTGTTCGAAAATTATTTCCTTTAAAATAGGACCTTATCGTAGAACCATTCTTACGCTTATTTTAAAATTGTTGACTAGCGTTATGATGAACTGAACAGATTTACCAATAGTTACATCCTTAAAAAAACTAACTTAATATATATACTAAGAGTGGTTAAACAAAATGTTTGTTTGATTTTAATCCCAGGCTCGAACATTATTTCCTTTGAAATAGTACCTTATCGTAGAACCATTCTTACGCTTATTTTAACATTGTTGTCTCGCGTTATGATCAATTAAACATATTAACAACTAGCTACATCCTCAGAAAAACTAACTAAATATATATACAAAGAGTGGTTAAACAAAATGTTTGTTTGATTTTAATCCCAGGCTCGAAAATTATTTCCTTTGAAATAGGACCTTATCGTAAAACAATTCTTACGCTTATTTTAAAAGTGTTGACTAGCGTTATGATCAATTGAAAAGATTCACAACTAGTTACATCCTTAGAAAAAATAACTAAATATATATACTAAGAGTGGTTAAAAAAAACGTTTGTTTGATTTTATTCCCTGGTTTGAAAATTATTTCCATTAAAATAGGACCTTATCGTACAACCATTCTTACGCTTATTTTAAAATTGTTGACTAGCGTTATGATCAACTGAACAGATTCACCACTAGTTACATCCTTAGAAAAACTAACTAAATATATATACTAAAAGTGGTAAAAACAAAATGTTTGTTTGATTTTAATTCCAGGCTCGAAAACTATTACCTTTGAAATAGGACCTTATCGTAGAACCATTCTTACGCTTATTTTAAAAGTGTTGACCTGCGTTAGAATCAACTGAACAGATTCACAACTAGTTACATCCTTAGAAAAACTAACTAAATATATATACTAGGAGTGGTTAATCAAAATGTTTGTTTGATTTTAATCCCAGGCTCGAAAATTATTTCCTGTGAAATAGGACCTTATCGTCGAACCATTCTTACGCTTATTTTGAAATTGTTTACCTGCGTTCTGATCAACTAAACAGATTCGACACTAGTTACATCCTTAGAAAAACTAACTAAATATATATACTAAGAGTGGTTAAACAAAATGTTTGTTTGATTTTAATCCCAGGATCGAGCATTATTTCCTTTAAAAGAGGCCCTGATCGTACAACCATTCTTACGCTTATTTTAAGAGTGTTGCCCAGCGTTATGATCAATTGAACAGTTTCACAACTAGTTACATCCTTAGGAAAACTAACTAAATATATATACTAAGAGTGGTTAAACAAAATGTTTTTTTGATTTTTATCCCAGGTTCAGAAATTATTTCCTTTAAAATAGGACCTTATCATAGAACCATTCTTACGCTTATTTTAACACTGTTGACTCGCTTTATGATCAATTAAAAAAATTCACCACTAGTTACATCCTTAGAAAAACTAACTAAATATATATACTAAGAGTGGTTAAACAAAATGTTTGTTTGATTTTAATCCCAGGTTCAATTTTTTTTTCTTTAAAATAGGACCTTATCGTACAACAATTCTTACGCTTATTTTAAAAGTGTTGACTAGCGTTATGATCAATTGAAAAGATTCACAACTAGTTACATCCTTAGAAAAACTAACTAAATATATATACTAAGAGTGGTTAAACAAAATGTTTGTTTGATTTTATTCTCTGATTCGAAAATTATTTCCTTTAAAATAGGACCTTATCGTACAACCATTCTTACGCTTATTTTAAAATTGCTGACTAGCGTTATGATCAACTGAACAGATTCACCACTAGTTACATCCTTAGAAAAACTAACTAAATATATATACTAAGAGTGGTAAAAACAAAATGTTTGTTTAATTTTAATCCCAGGATCGATAAATATTTCCTGTGAAATAGGACCTTATCGTAGAACCATCCTTACGCTTAGTTTAACATTGTTGACTCGCGTTATGATCAACTAAACAGATTCACCACTAGATACATCCTCAGAAAAACTAACTAAATATATATACTAAGAGTGGTTAAACAAAAGGTTTGTTTGATTTAAAACCCCTGATAGAGCATTATTTCCTTTGCAATAGGACCTTATCGTACAACCATTCTTACCCTTATTTTAAAAGTGTTGACTTGCGTTATGATCAACTGAACATATTCACCACTAGTTTCATCCTTAGAAAAACTAACTAAATATATATACTAAGAGTGGTTAAAGAAAATGTTTGTTTGATTTTAATCCCAGGATCGAAAATTATTTCCTGTGAAATAGGACCTTATCGTAGAACCATCCTTACGCTTATTTTAACATTGTTGAATCACGTAATGATCAATTGAACAGATTCACAACTAGTTACATCCTTAGAAAAACTAACTAAATATATAAACTAAGAGTGGTTAAACAAAATGTTTGTTTGATTTTAATCCCAGGATCGAAAATTATTTCCTGTGAAAGAGGACCTTATCGTAGAACCATTCTTACGCTTATTTTAAAATTGTTTACCTGCTTTATGATCAACTAAATAGATTCAACACTAGTTACATCCTTAGAAAAACTAACTAAATATATATACTAAGAGTGGTTAAACAAAATGTTTGTTTGATTTTAATCCCAGGATCGAGCATTATTTCCTTTAAAAGAGGCCCTGATCGTACAACCATTCTTACGCTTATTTTAAAAGTGTTGACCTGCGTTAGAATCAACTGAACAGATTCACAACTAGTTACATACTTAGAAAAACTAACTAAATATATATACTAGGAGTGGTTAATCAAAATGTTTGTTTGATTTTAATCCCAGGCTAGAAAATTATTTCCTGTGAAATAGGACCTTATCGTAGAACCATTCTTACGCTTATTTTGAAATTGTTTACCTGCGTTATGATCAACTAAACAGATTCGACACTAGTTACATCCTCAGAAAAACTAACTAAATATATATACTAAGAGTGGTTGAACAAAATGTTTGTTTGATTTTAATCCCAGGATCGAGCATTATTTCCTTTAAAAGAGGCCCTGATCGTACAACCATTCTTACGCTTATTTTAAGAGTGTTGACTAGCGTTATGATCAATTGAACAGTTTCACAACTAGTTACATCCTTAGGAAAACTAACTAAATATATATACTAAGAGTGGTTAAACAAAATGTTTTTTTGATTTTTATCCCAGGTTCAGAATTTATTTCCTTTAAAATAGGACCTTATCATAGAACCATTCTTACGCTCATTTTAACACTGTTGAATCGCGTTATGATCAATTGAACAGATTCACCACTAGTTACATCCTTAGAAAAACTAACTAAATATATATACTAAGAGTGGTTAAACAAAATGTTTGTTTGATTTTATTCCCAGGTTCAATTTTTTTTTCTTTAAAATAGGACCTTATCGTACAACAAATCTTACGCTTATTTTAAAAGTGTTGACTAGCGTTATGATCAATTGAAACGATTCACAACTAGTTACATCCTTAGAAAAACTAACTAAATATATATACTAAGAGTGGTTAAACAAAATGATTGTTTGATTTTATTCTCTGGTTCGAAAATTATTTCCTTTAAAATAGGACCTTATCGTACAACCATTCTTACGCTTATTTTAAAATTGCTGACTAGCGTTATGATCAACTGAACAGATTCACCACTAGTTACATCCTTAGAAAAACTAACTAAATATATATACTAAGAGTGGTAAAAACAAAATGTTTGTTTGATTTTAATCCCAGGATCGAAAATTATTTCCTGTGAAATAGGACCTTATCGTAGAACCATCCTTACGCTTATTTTAACATTGTTGACTCGCGTTATGATCAACTAAACAGATTCACCACTAGATACATCCTTAGAAAAACTAACTAAATATATATACTAAGAGTGGTTAAACAAAAGGTTTGTTTGATTTAAAACCCCTGATAGAGCATTATTTCCTTTGAAATAGGACCTTATCGTAGAACCATTCTTACGCTTATTTTAAAATTGTTTACCTGCTTTATGATCAACTAAATAGATTCAACACTAGTTACATCCTTAGAAAAACTAACTAAATATATATACTAAGAGTGGTTAAACAAAATGTTTGTTTGATTTTAATCCCAGGCTCGAAAATTATTTCCTGTGAAATAGGACCTTATCGTAGAACCATTCTTACGCTTATTTTAACATTGTTGACTCGGTTTATAATCAATTGAACAGATTCACCACTAGTTACCTATTTAGAAAAACTAAGTAAATATATATACTAAGAGTAGTTAAACAAAATGTTTGTTTGATTTTAATCCTAGGTTCAGAAATTATTTTCTTTAAAATTGGACCTCATCGTAGAACCATTGTTACGCTTATTTTAAAATTGTTGACTAGCGTTATGATCAACTGAACAGATTAACCACTAGTTAAATCCTTAGATAAACTAACTAAATATATATACTAAGAGTGGTTAAACAAAATGTTTGTTTGATTTTACTCCTAGGTTCGAAAATTATTTCCTTTAAAATAAGACCTTATCGTACAACCATTTTTACGCTTACTTTAAAATTGTTGACTAGCGTTATGATCAACTGAACAGATTCACCACTAGTTACATCCTTAGAAAAACTAACTAAATATATAAACTAAGAGTGGTTAAAAAAATGTTTGTTTGATTTTAATCCCAGGCTCGGAAATTATTTCCTGTGAATTAGGACCTTATCGTAGAACCATTCTTACGCTTATTTTAAAAGTGTTGACCTGCGTTATGATCAACTAAACAGATTCACCACTAGTTACATTCTTAGAAAAACTAAGTAAATTTAAATTCTAAGAGTAGTTAAACAAAATGTTTGTTTGATTTTAATCCCAGGATCGAGCATTATTTCCTTTAAAATAGGACCTTATCGTACAACCATTCTTACGCTTATTTTAAAATTGTTGACTAGCGTTATGATCAATTGAACAGATTCACAACTAGTTACATCCTCGGGAAAAACAAACTAAATATATATACTAGGAGTGGTTAAACAAAATGTTTGTTTGATTTTAATCCCAAGCTCGAAAATTATTTCCTGTGAAATAGGACCTTATCTTAGAACCATTCTTACGATTATTATAAAATTGTTGACCTTCGTTATGATCAACTGAACAGATTCACCACTAGTTACATCCTTAGAAAAACTAACTAAATATATATACTAAGAGTGGTTAAACAAAATGTTTGTTTGATTTTAATCCCAGGTTCGAAAATTATTTCCTTCAAAATAGGACCTTATCGTACAACCATTCTTACGCTTATTTTAAAATTGTTGACTAGCGTTATGATCAATTGAACAGATTCACAACTAGTTACATCCTTAGAAATAATAACTGAATATATAACTTAAGAGTCGTTAAACAAATTGTTGACTAGCGTTATGATCAACTGAACAGATTAATCACTAGTTACATCCTTAGAAAAACTAACTAACTATATATACTAAGAGAGGTTAAACAAAATATTTGTTTGATTTTAATCCCAGGCTCGAAAATAATTTTCTTTGAAATAGGACCTTATCGTAGAACCATTCTTACGCTTATTTTAACATTGTTGACTCGCGTTATGATCAATTGAACAGATTCACAACTTGTTACTTCCTTAGAAAAACCAACTAAATATATAAACTAAGAGTGGTTCAACAAAATGTTTGTTTGATTTTAATCTTAGGTTCGAATTTTTTTCTTTAAAATAGGACCTTATCGTACAACTATTCTTACGCTTAGTTAACATTGTTGACTTGCGTTATGATCAATTGAACAGATTTACCACTAGTTACACCTTCAGAAAAACTATCTAAATATAAAAACCAAGACTCGTTAAACAAAATGTTTGTTTGATTTTAATCCTAGGTTCGAAAATTATTTCCTTTAAAATAGGACCTTATCGTAGAACAATTCTTACGGTAATTTTAAAATTTTTGACTAGCGTTATGATCAACTGAACAGATTCACCACTAGTTACCTCCTTAGAAAAACTAACTAATTATATATACTAAGAGTCGTTAAACAAAATGTTTGTTTGATTTTAATCCCAGGCTCGAACATTATTTCTTTTGAAATAGGACCTTATCGTAGAACCATTCTTACGCTTATTTTAAAATCGTTGACTAGCGTTATGATCAACTAAACAGATTCACCACTAGAAACATCCTTAGAAAAACTAACTAAATATATATACTAAGAGTGGTTAAACAAAATGTTTGTTTGATTTTAATCCCAGGCTCGAAAATTATTTCCTTTAAAATAGGACCTTATCGTACAACCATTATTACGATTATTTTAACATTGTTGACCCGCGTTATGATCAATTGAACAGATTCACCACTAGTTACATCCATTGAAAAACTAACTAAATATATATACTAAGACTGGTAAAAACAAAATGTTTGTTTGATTTTAATTCCAGGCTCGAAAATTATTTCCTTTGAAATAGGACCTTATCGTAGAACCATTCTTAAGCTTATTTTAAAATTGTTGACTCGCGTTATGATCAACTGAACAGATTCACCACTAGTTACATCTTAGAAAAACTAACTAAATATATATACTAAAAGTGGTTAAACAAAATGTTTGTTCGATTTTAATCCCAGGTTTTAAAATTATTTCCTTTAAAATAGGACCTTATCGTAGAACCATTCTTATGCTTACTTTAATATTGTTGACCCGCGTTATGATCAATTGAACAGATTCACCACTAGTTACATCCATTGAAAAACTAACTAAATATATATACTAAGACTGGTAAAAACAAAATGTTGTTTGATTTTAATTCCAGGCTCGAAAATTATTTCCTTTGAAATAAGACCTTATCGTAGAACCATTCTTAAGCTTATTTTAAAATTGTTGACTCGCGTTATGATCAACTGAACAGATTCACCACTAGTAACATCCTTAGAAAAACTAACTAAATATATATACTAAGAGTGGTTAAACAAAATGTTTGTTTGATTTTAATCCTAGGATCGAAAATTATTTCCTGTGAAATAGGACCTTATCGTAGAACCATCCTTACGCTTATTTTAACATTGTTGAATCGCGTAATGATCAATTGAACAGATTCACAACTAGTTACATCCTTAGAAAAACTAACTAAATATATAAACTAAGAGTGGTTAAACAAAATGTTTGTTTGATTTTAATTCCAGGATCGAAAATTATTTCCTGTGAAATAGGACCTTATCGTAGAACCATTCTTACGCTTATTTTAAAATTGTTTACCTGCTTTATGATCAACCAAATAGGTTCAACACTAGTTACATCCTTAGAAAAACTAACTAAATATATATACTAAGAGTGGTTAAACAAAATGTTTGTTTGATTTTAATCCCAGGATCGAGCATTATTTCCTTTGAAATAGGACCTTATCGTACAACCATTCTTACGGTTATTTCAACACTATTGACTCGCGTTATGATCAATTGAACAGATTCACCAATAGTTAAATCCTTAGAAAAACTAACTAAATATATATACTAAATGTGGTTAAACAAAATGTTTGTTTGATTTTAATTCCAGGTTCGAAATTTTTTTCCTTTAAAATAGGACCTTATCGTAGAACCATTCCTACGCTTATTTTATAATTGTTGACTAGCGTTATGATCAACTGAACAGATTCACCACTAGTTACATCCTTAGAAAAAGTAACTGAAAATATATACTAAGAGTGGTTATACAAAATGTTTGTTTGATTTTAATCCCAGGCTCGAAAATTATTTCCTTTGAAATAGGACCTTATCGTAGAACCATTCTTACGCTTATTTTAAAATTGTTGACTCGCGTTATGATCAACTTGTCAGATTCACCACTTCTTAAATCCTTAGAAAAACTAACTAAATATATATACTAAGAGAGGTTAAACAAAATGTTTGTTTGATTTTAATCCCGTGTTCGAAAATTATTTCCTTTAAAATAGGACCTTATAGTAGAACCATTCTTACGCTTATTTTAAAATTGTTGACTAGCGTTATGATGAACTGAACAGATTCACCAATAGTTACATCCTTAAAAAAACTAACTTAATATATATACTAAGAGTGGTTAAACAAAATGTTTGTTTGATTTTAATCCCAGGCTCGAACATTATTTCCTTTGAAATAGTACCTTATCGTAGAACCATTCTTACGCTTATTTTAACATTGTTGACTCGCGTTATGATCAATTGAACAGATTCAAAACTAGCTACATCCTCAGAAAAACTAACTAAATATATATACAAAGAGTGGTTAAACAAAGTTTTGTTTGATTTTAATCCCAGGTTTGAAAATTATTTTCGTTAAAATAGGACCTTATCGTCGAACCATTCTTACCCTTGTTTTAAAATTGTTGACTAGCGTTATGATCAACTGAACAGATTCCCTACTAGTTACATCCTTAAAAAAACTAACTAAATATATATACTAAGAGTGGTTTAACAAAATGTTTGTTTGATTTTAATCCCAGGCTCGAAAATTATTTCCTTTGAAATAGGACCTTATCGTAGAACCATTCTTACGCTTATTTTAATATTGTTGACTCGCGTTATGATCAATTGAACAGATTAACAACTAGTTAAATCCTTAGAAAAACTAACTAAATATATATAATATAGTGGTTAAACAAAATGTTTGTTTGATTTTAATGCCAGGTTCGAATTTTTTTTCCTTCAAAATACGACCTTATCGTAGAACCATTCTTACGCTTATTTTAAAATTGTTGACTAGCGTTATGATGAACTGAAGCGATTCACCACTAGTTACATCCTTAGAAAAACTAACTAAATACATATATTAAGAGTGGTTAAACAAAATATTTGTTTGATTTTAATCCCAAGCTCGAAAATTATTTCCTTTGAAATAGGACCTTATCGTAGACCCATTCTTACGTTTATTTTAAAGTGTTGACCTGCGTTATGATCAACTGAACAGATTCATAACTAGTTACATCCTTATAAAAACTAACTAAATATATATACTAAGAGTGGTTAAACAAAATGTTTGTTTGAAGTTAATCCAAGGCTCGAAAATTATTTCCTGTGAAATATGACCTTATCGTAGAACTATTCTTAAGCTTATTTTAAAATTGTTGACTAGCGTTATGATGAACTGAACAGGTTCCCCACTAGTTCCTCCTTAGAAAAACTAACTAAATACATATACTCAAAGTGGTTAAACAAAATGTTTGTTTGATTTTAATCCCAGGCTCGAAATTTATTTCCTGTGAAATAAGACCTTATCGTAGAACCATTCTTACGCATATTTTAACATTGTTGACTCGCGTTATGATCAATTGAACAGATTTACCAATAGTTACATCCTTTGAAAAACTAACTAAATATATATACTAAGAGGAGTTAAACAAAATGTTTGTTTGATTTTAATCCCAGGCTGGAAAATTATTTCCTATAAAATAGGACCTTATAGTAGAACCATTCTTACGCTTATTTTAACATTGTTGACTCGCGTTATGATCAATTAAACAGATTTACCACTAGTTACATCCTTAGAAAAACTAACTAAATATATATACTAAGAGTGGTTAAACAAAATTTTTGTTTGATTTAAATTCCAGGTTCGAAAATTTTTTCCTTTAAAATAGGACCTTATCGTAGAACCATTTCTACGCTTATTTTATAATTGTTGACTAGCGTTATGATCAACTGAACAGATTCACCACTAGTTACATCCTTAGAAAAACCAACTAAATATATATACTAAGAGTGGTTAAACAAAATTTTTGTTTGATTTTAATCCCAGGCTCGAAAACTATTACCTTTGAAATAGGACCTTATCGTAGAACCATTCTTACGCTTATTTTAAAAGTGTTGACCTGCGTTAGAATCCACTGAACAGATTCACAACTATTTACATCCTCAGAAAAACTAACTAAATATATATACCAGGAGCAGTTACACAAAATGTTTGTTTGATTTTAATCCCAGGCTCGAAATTATTTCCTGTGAAATAGGACCTTATCGTAGAACCATTCTTACGCTTATTTTGAAATTGTTTACCTGCGTTATGATCAACTAAACAGATTCGACACTAGTTACATCCTTAGAAAAACTAACTAAATATATATACTAAGAGTGGTTAAACCAAATGTTTGTTTGATTTTAATCCCAGGATCGAGCATTATTTCCTTTAAAATAGGCCCTGATCATACAACCATTCTTACGCTTATTTTAAGAGTGTTGACTAGCGTTATGATCAATTTAACAGTTTTACAACTAGTTACATCCTTAGGAAAACTAACTAAATATATATACTAATAGTGGTTAAACAAAATGTATTTTTGATTTTTATCCCAGGTTCAGAAATTATTTCCTTTAAAATAGGACCTTATCGTAGAACCATTCTCACGCTTATTTTAACACTGTTGAATCGCGTTATGATCAATTGAACAGATTCACCACTAGTTACATCCTTAGAAAAACTAACTAAATATATATACTAAGAGTGGTTAAACAAAATGTTGGTTTGATTTTAATCTCAGGTTCAATTTTTTTTTCTTTAAAATAGGACCTTATCGTACAACAATTCTTACGCTTATTTTAAAAGTGTTGACTAGCGTTATGATCAATTGAAAAGATTCACAACTAGTTACATCCTTAGAAAAACTAACTAAATATATATACTAAGAGTGGTTAAACAAAATGTTTGTTTGATTTTAATCCCAGTTTCGAATTTTTTTTCCTTCAAAATAGGACCTTATCGTAGAACCATTCTTACGCTTATTTTAACATTGTTAACTCGCGTTATGATCAATTGAACAGATTTAACAATAGTTACAACCTTAGAAAAACTAACTAAATATATATACTGAAAGTGCTTAAACAAAATGTTTGTTTGATTTTAATCCCAGGTTCGAAAATATTTTCCTTTAAAATAAGACCTTATCGTAGAACCATTCTTACGCTTACTTTAAAATTGTTGCCTAGCCTTTTATGAACTGAATAGATTTACCACTAGTTACATCCTTAGAAAAACTAACTAAATATATATACTAAGATTGGTAAAAACAAAATGTTTGTTTGATTTTAATCCTAGGCTCGAAAATTATTTCCTTTGAAATAGGACCTTATCGTAGAACCATTATTACGCTTATTTTAAAAGTGTTGACCTGCGTTATGATCAACTGAACAGATTCATAACTAGTTACATCCTTATAAAAACTAAATAAATATATATACTAAGAGTGGTTAAACAAAATGTTTGTTTGATTTTAATCGAAGGCTCGAAAATTATTTCCTTTGAAATAGGACCTTATCTTAGAACCATTCTTACGCTTATTTTAAAATTGTTGACTAGCGTTATGATGAACTGAACAGATTCACCACTAGTTAAATCCTTAGAAAAACTAATTAAATTTATATACTAAGAGTGGTTAAACAAAATGTTTGTTTGATTTTAATCCCAGGCTCGAAAATTATTTCCTGTGAAATAGGACCTTATCGTAGAACCATTCTTACGCATATTTTAACATTGTTGACTCGCGTTCTTATCAATTCAACAGATACACAAATAGGTACATCCTTAGAAAAACTAATTAAATGTATATACTATGAGTAGTTAAACAAAATGTTTGTTTGATTTTAATCCCAGGTTCGAAAATTATTTCCTTCTGAAAATAGGACCTTATCGTACAACCATTCTTACGCATATTTTAAAAGTGTTGACTAGGGTTATGATCAATCGAACAGATTCACAACTAGTTACATCCTTAGAAAAACTAACTAAATATATATACTAATTGTGGTTAAACAAAATGTTTGGTTGATTTTAATCCCAGGTTCAAAAATTATTTCCAATAAAATATGACCTTATCGTAGAACCATTCTTACGCTTATTTTAAAATTGTTGACTCGCGTTATGATCAACTGAACAGATTCACCACTAGATACATCCTTAGAAAAACTAACTAAATATATATACTAAAAGTGGTTAAACAAAAAGTTTGTTTGATTTTAATCCCGTGTTCGAAAATTATTTCCTTTAAAAGAGGACCTTATCGTAGAACCATTCTTACCCTTGTTTTAAAATTGTTGACTAGCGTTATGATGAACTGAACAGATTTACCACTAGTTACATCCTTAGAAAAACTAACTAAATATATATACTAACAATGGTTAAACAAAATGTTTGTTTGATTTTAATCCTAGGCTCGAAAATTATTTCCTTTGAAATAGGACCTTATCGTAGAACCATTATTACGCTTATTTTAAAAGTGTTGACCTGCGTTATGATCAACTGAACAGATTCATAACTAGTTACATCCTTATAAAAACTAAATAAATATATATACTAAGAGTGGTTAAACAAAATGTTTGTTTGATTTTAATCGAAGGCTCGAAAATTATTTCCTTTGAAATAGGACCTTATCTTAGAACCATTCTTACGCTTATTTTAAAATTGTTGACTAGCGTTATGATGAACTGAACAGATTCACCACTAGTTAAATCCTTAGAAAAACTAACTAAATATATATACTAAATGTGGTTAAACAAAATGTTTTTTTGATTTTAATCCAAGGTTCGAAAATTATTTCCTTTGAAATAGGACCTTATCGTACAACTATTCTTACGCTTATTTTAACATTGTTGACTCGCGTTATGATCAATTCAACAGATTCACCACTAGTTACATCCTTAGAAAAAAAACACTAAATATATATACTAAAAGTGGTAAAAACAAAATGTTTGTTTGATTTTAATTCCAGGCTCGAAAACTATTACCTTTGAAATAGGACCTTATCGTAGAACCATTCTTAGGCCTATTTTAAAAGTGTTGACCTGCGTTATAATCAACTGAACAGATTCACAACTAGTTACATCCTTAGAAAAAAACACTAAATATATATACTAGGAGTGGTTAAACAAAATGTTTGTGTTTGATTTTAATCCCAGGCTCGAAATTATTTGCTGTGAAATAGGACCTTATCGTAGAACCATTCTTACGCTTATTTTGAAATTGTTTACCTGCGTTATGATCAACTAAACAGATTCGACACTAGTTACATCCTTAGAAAAACTAACCAAATATATATACTAAGAGTGGTTAAACAAAATGTTTGTTTGATTTTAATCCCAGGATCGAGCATTATTTCCTTTAAAATAGGCCCTGATCGTACAACCATTCTTACGCTTATTTTAAGAGTGTTGACTAGCGTTATGATCAATTGAACAGTTTCCCAACTAGTTACATCCTTAGGAAAACTAACTAAATATATATACTAAGAGTGGTTAAACAAAATGTTTTTTTGATTTTTATCCCAGGTTCAGAAATTATTTCCTTTAAAATAGGACCTTATCGTAGAACCATTGTTACGATTATTTTAAAATTGTTGACTAGCGTTATGATCAACTGAACAGATTCACTACTAGTTAAATCCTTAGATAAACTAACTAAATATATATATTAAGAGTGCTTAAACAAAATGTTTGTTTGATTTTAATCCCAGGCTCGAAAATTATTTCCTGTGAATTAGAACCTTATTGTAGAACCATTGTTACGCTTATTTTAAAATTGTTGACTAGCGTTATGATCAACTGAACAGATTCACTACTAGTTAAATCCTTAGATAAACTAACTAAATATATATACTAAGAGTGGTTAAACAAAATGTTTTTTTGATTTTTATCCCAGGTTCAGAAATTATTTCCTTTAAAATAGGATCTTATCGTAGAACCATTCTTACGCTTATTTTAACACTGTTGACTCGCGTTATGATCAATTGAACAGATTTACACTAGTTACATCCTTAGTAAAAACTAACTAAATATATATACTAAGAGTGGTTAAACAAAATGTTTGTTTGATTTTAATCCCAGGTTCAAATTTTTTTTCTTTAAAATAGGACCTTATCGTACAACCATTCTTAAGCTTATTTTAACATTGTTGACCCGCGTTATGATCAATTGAACAGATTCACCACTAGTTACATCCTTAGAAAAACTAACTAAATATATATACTAAAAGTGGTTAAACAAAATGTTTGTTTGATTTTAATCCCAGGTTCAGATTTTATTTCCTTTAAAATAGGACCTTATCGTAGAACCATTGTTACGCTTATTTTAAAATTGTTGACTAGCGTTATGATCAACTGAACAGGTTCCCCTACTAGTTACATCCTTAGAAAAACTAACTAAATATATAAACTAAGAGTAGTTAAACAAAATGTTTGTTTGATTATAATCCCAGGCTCGAAAATTATTTCCTGTGAATTAGGACCTTATCGTACAACCATTCTTACGCTTATTTTAAAAGTGTTGACTAGCGTTATGATCAATTGAACAGATTTACAACTAGTTACATCCTTAGAAAAACTAACTAAATATATTTACTAAGAGTAGTTAAACAAAATGTTTGTTTGATTTTAATCCCAGGTTCGAAAATTATTTCCTTTAAAATAGGACCTTATCGTACAACCATTCTTACGCTTATTTTAACATTGTTGACCCGCGTTATGATCAATTGAACAGATTCACCACTAGTTACATCCTTAGAAAAACTAACTAAATATATATACTAAAAGTGGTTAAACAAAATGTTTGTTTGATTTTAATCCCAGGTTCAGATTTTATTTCCTTTAAAATAGGACCTTATCGTAGAACCATTGTTACGCTTATTTTAAAATTGTTGACTAGCGTTATGATCAACTGAACAGATTCACTACTAGTTAAATCCTTAGATAAACTAACTAAATATATATATTAAGAGTGCTTAAACAAAATGTTTGTTTGATTTTAATCCCAGGCTCGAAAATTATTTCCTGTGAATTAGAACCTTATCGTAGAACCATTGTTACGCTTATTTTAAAATTGTTGACTAGCGTTATGATCAACTGAACAGATTCACTACTAGTTAAATCCTTAGATAAACTAACTAAATATATATACTAAGAGTGGTTAAACAAAATGTTTTTTTGATTTTTATCCCAGGTTCAGAAATTATTTCCTTTAAAATAGGATCTTATCGTAGAACCATTCTTACGCTTATTTTAACACTGTTGACTCGCGTTATGATCAATTGAACAGATTTACACTAGTTACATCCTTAGTAAAAACTAACTAAATATATATACTAAGAGTGGTTAAACAAAATGTTTGTTTGATTTTAATCCCAGGTTCAAATTTTTTTTCTTTAAAATAGGACCTTATCGTACAACCATTCTTACGCTTATTTTAACATTGTTGACCCGCGTTATGATCAATTGAACAGATTCACCACTAGTTACATCCTTAGACAAACTAACTAAATATATATACTAAAAGTGGTTAAACAAAATGTTTGTTTGATTTTAATCCCAGGTTCAGATTTTATTTCCTTTAAAATAGGACCTTATCGTAGAACCATTGTTACGCTTATTTTAAAATTGTTGACTAGCGTTATGATCAACTGAACAGGTTCCCCTACTAGTTACATCCTTAGAAAAACTAACTAAATATATAAACTAAGAGTAGTTAAACCATTGTTACGCTTATTTTAAAATTGTTGACTAGCGTTATGATCAACTGAACAGATTCACTACTAGTTATATCCTTAGATAAACTAACTAAATATATATACTAAGAGTGTTTAAACAAAATATTTTTTGATTTTAATCCCAGGCTCGAAAATTATTTCCTTTGAATTAGGACCTTATCGTACAACCATTCTTACGCTTATTTTCAAAGTGTTGACTAGCGTTATGATCAACTGAACAGATTTACAACTAGTTACATCCTTAGAAAAACTAACTAAATATATATACTAAGAGTGGTTAAACAAAATGTTTGTTTGATTTTAATCCCAGGTTCGAAAATTATTTCCTTTAAAATAGGACCTTATCGTACAACCATTCTTACGCTTATTTTAACATTGTTGACTCGGTTTATAATCAATTGAACAGATTCACCACTAGTTACCTATTTAGAAAAACTAAGTAAATATATATACTAAGAGTAGTTAAACAAAATGTTTGTTTGATTTTAATCCTAGGTTCAGAAATTATTTTCTTTAAAATTGGACCTCATCGTAGAACCATTGTTACGCTTATTTTAAAATTGTTGACTAGCGTTATGATCAACTGAACAGATTAACCACTAGTTAAATCCTTAGATAAACTAACTAAATATATATACTGAGAGTGGTTAAACAAAATGTTTGTTTGATTTTACTCCTAGGTTCGAAAATTATTTCCTTTAAAATAAGACCTTATCGTACAACCATTTTTACGCTTACTTTAAAATTGTTGACTAGCGTTATGATCAACTGAACAGATTCACCACTAGTTACATCCTTAGAAAAACTAACTAAATATATAAACTAAGAGTGGTTAAAAAAATGTTTGTTTGATTTTAATCCCAGGCTCGGAAATTATTTCCTGTGAATTAGGACCTTATCGTAGAACCATTCTTACGCTTATTTTAAAAGTGTTGACCTGCGTTATGATCAACTAAACAGATTCACCACTAGTTACATTCTTAGAAAAACTAAGTAAATTTAAATTCTAAGAGTGGTTAAACAAAATGTTTGTTTGATTTTAATCCCAGGATCGAGCATTATTTCCTTTAAAATAGGACCTTATCGTACAACCATTCTTACGCTTATTTTAAAATTGTTGACTAGCGTTATGATCAATTGAACAGATTCACAACTAGTTACATCCTCGGAAAAAACAAACTAAATATATATACTAGGAGTGGTTAAACAAAATGTTTGTTTGATTTTAATCCCAAGCTCGAAAATTATTTCCTGTGAAATAGGACCTTATCTTAGAACCATTCTTACGATTATTATAAAATTGTTGACCTTCGTTATGATCAACTGAACAGATTCACCACTAGTTACATCCTTAGAAAAACTAACTAAATATATATACTAAGAGTGGTTAAACAAAATGTTTGTTTGATTTTAATCCCAGGTTCGAAAATTATTTCCTTCAAAATAGGACCTTATCGTACAACCATTCTTACGCTTATTTTAAAATTGTTGACTAGCGTTATGATCAATTGAACAGATTCACAACTAGTTACATCCTTAGAAATAATAACTGAATATATAACTTAAGAGTCGTTAAACAAATTGTTGACTAGCGTTATGATCAACTGAACAGATTAATCACTAGTTACATCCTTAGAAAAACTAACTAACTATATATACTAAGAGAGGTTAAACAAAATATTTGTTTGATTTTAATCCCAGGCTCGAAAATAATTTTCTTTGAAATAGGACCTTATCGTAGAACCATTCTTACGCTTATTTTAACATTGTTGACTCGCGTTATGATCAATTGAACAGATTCACAACTTGTTACTTCCTTAGAAAAACCAACTAAATATATAAACTAAGAGTGGTTCAACAAAATGTTTGTTTGATTTTAATCTTAGGTTCGAATTTTTTTCTTTAAAATAGGACCTTATCGTACAACTATTCTTACGCTTAGTTAACATTGTTGACTTGCGTTATGATCAATTGAACAGATTTACCACTAGTTACACCTTTAGAAAAACTATCTAAATATAAAAACCAAGACTCGTTAAACAAAATGTTTGTTTGATTTTAATCCTAGGTTCGAAAATTATTTCCTTTAAAATAGGACCTTATCGTAGAACAATTCTTACGGTAATTTTAAAATTTTTGACTAGCGTTATGATCAACTGAACAGATTCACCACTAGTTACCTCCTTAGAAAAACTAACTAATTATATATACTAAGAGTCGTTAAACAAAATGTTTGTTTGATTTTAATCCCAGGCTCGAACATTATTTCTTTTGAAATAGGACCTTATCGTAGAACCATTCTTACGCTTATTTTAAAATCGTTGACTAGCGTTATGATCAACTAAACAGATTCACCACTAGAAACATCCTTAGAAAAACTAACTAAATATATATACTAAGAGTGGTTAAACAAAATGTTTGTTTGATTTTAATCCCAGGCTCGAAAATTATTTCTTTTAAAATAGGACCTTATCGTACAACCATTATTACGATTATTTTAACATTGTTGACCCGCGTTATGATCAATTGAACAGATTCACCACTAGTTACATCCATTGAAAAACTAACTAAATATATATACTAAGACTGGTAAAAACAAAATGTTTGTTTGATTTTAATTCCAGGCTCGAAAATTATTTCCTTTGAAATAGGACCTTATCGTAGAACCATTCTTAAGCTTATTTTAAAATTGTTGACTCGCGTTATGATCAACTGAACAGATTCACCACTAGTTACATCTTAGAAAAACTAACTAAATATATATACTAAAAGTGGTTAAACAAAATGTTTGTTCGATTTTAATCCCAGGTTTTAAAATTATTTCCTTTAAAATAGGACCTTATCGTAGAACCATTCTTATGCTTACTTTAATATTGTTGACCCGCGTTATGATCAATTGAACAGATTCACCACTAGTTACATCCATTGAAAAACTAACTAAATATATATACTAAGACTGGTAAAAACAAAATGTTGTTTGATTTTAATTCCAGGCTCGAAAATTATTTCCTTTGAAATAAGACCTTATCGTAGAACCATTCTTAAGCTTATTTTAAAATTGTTGACTCGCGTTATGATCAACTGAACAGATTCACCACTAGTAACATCCTTAGAAAAACTAACTAAATATATATACTAAGAGTGGTTAAACAAAATGTTTGTTTGATTTTAATCCTAGGTTCGAAAATTATTTCCTTTGAAATAGGACCTTATCGTAGAACCATTCTTACGCTTATTTTAAAAGTGTTGACCATCGTTATGATCAACTGAACAGATTCATAACTAGTTACATCCTTAAAAAACTAACTAAATATATAAAAAAGAGTGGTTAAACAAAATGTTTGTTTGATTTTAATCCTCGTTCGAAAATTATTTCCTTTGAAATAGGACATTATCGTAGAACCATTCTTACGCATATTTTAAAAGTGTTGATATGCGTTATGATCAATTGAACAGATTCACAACTAGTTACATCCTTAGAAAAACTTACTAAATATATATACTAAGAGTTTTTAAACAAAATGTTTGTTTTATTTTAATCCCAGGTTCGAAAATTATTTCCATTAAAATAGGACCTCATCGTACACCCATTCTTACGCTTATTTTAAAAGTGTTGACCAGCGTTGTGATACACTGAACAGATTCACCACTAGTTACATCCTTAGAAAAACTAACTAAATATATATACTAAGAGTGGTTTAACAAAATGTTTGTTTGATTTTAACCCCAGGTCGAAAATTGTTTCCTTTAAAATAGGCCTTATCATAGAACCATTCTGACGCTTACTTTAAAATTGCTGACTAGCGTTATGATGAACTGAACAGATTCACCACTAGTTACATCCTTAAAAAACTAACTAAATAAATATAGTAAGAGTGGTTAAACAAAATGTTTGTTTGATTTTAATCCCAGACGCGAAAATTATTTCCTTTGAAATAGGACCTTATCGTAGAACCATTCTTACGCTTATTTTAAAATTGTTGACTAGCGTTATGATGAACTGAACAGATTCACCAATAGATACATCCTTAAAAAAACTAACTTAATATATATACTAAGAGTATTTAAACAAAATGTTTGTTTGATTTTAATCCCCGGCTCGAACATTATTTCCTTTGAAATAGGACCTTATCGTAAAACCATTCTTACGCTTATTTAACATTGTTGACTCGCGTTATGATCAATTGAACAGATTCACAACTAGCTACATCCTCAGAAAAACTAACTAAATATATATACAAAGAGTGGTTAAACAAAATGTTTGTTTGATTTTAATCCCAGGTTTGAAAATTATTTCCGTTAAAATAGGACCTTATCGTCGAACCATTCTTACCCTTGTTTTAAAATTGTTGACTAGCGTTATGATCAACTGAACAGATTCCCTACTAGTTACCTCCTTAGAAAAACTAACTAAATATATATACTAAGAGTGGTTTAACAAAATGTTTGTTTGATTTTAATCCCAGGCTCGAAAATTATTTCCTTTGAAATAGGACCTTATCGTTGAACCATTCTTACGCTTATTTTAAAATTGTTGACTCGCGTTATGATCAACTGAACAGATTCACCATTATTTACATCCTTAGAAAAACTAACTAAATATATATACTTAGAGTGTTTAAACAAAACGTTTTTTTGATTTTAATCCTAGGCTCGAAAATTATTTCCTTTGAAATAGGACCTTATCGTAGAACCATTCTTACGCTTATTTTAAAAGTGTTGACCTGCGTTATGATCAACTGAACAGATTCATAACTAGGTACTTCCTTATAAAAAATAACTAAATATATATACTAAGAGTGGTTAAACAAAATGTTTGTTTGATTTTAATCCCAGGCTCGAAAATTATTTCCTGTGAAATAGGACCTTATCGTAGAACCATTCTTACGCTTATTTTAATATTGTTGACTCGCGTTATGATCAATTGAACAGATTTACAACTAGTTACATCCTTAGAAAAACTAACTAAATATATATACTAAGAGTGTTTAAACAAAATGTTTGTTTGATTTTAATCCCAGTTTCGAATTTTTTTTCCTTCAAAATAGGACCTTATCGTAGAACCATTCTTACGCTTATTTTAACATTGTTAACTCGCGTTATGATCAATTGAACAGATTTAACAATAGTTACATCCTTAGAAAAACTAACTAAATATATATACTGAAAGTGCTTAAACAAAATGTTTGTTTGATTTTAATCCCAGGTTCGAAAATATTTTCCTTTAAAATAAGACCTTATCGTAGAACCATTCTTACGCTTACTTTAAAATTGTTGACTAGCCTTTTATGAACTGAATAGATTTACCACTAGTTACATCCTTAGAAAAACTAACTAAATATATATACTAAGATTAGTAAAAACAAAATGTTTGTTTGATTTTAATCCTAGGCTCGAAAATTATTTCCTTTGAAATAGGACCTTATCGTAGAACCATTATTACGCTTATTTTAAAAGTGTTGACCTGCGTTATGATCAACTGAACAGATTCATAACTAGTTACATCCTTATAAAAACTAAATAAATATATATACTAAGAGTGGTTAAACAAAATGTTTGTTTGATTTTAATCGAAGGCTCGAAAATTATTTCCTTTGAAATAGGACCTTATCTTAGAACCATTCTAACGCTTATTTTAAAATTGTTGACTAGCGTTATGATGAACTGAACAGATTCACCACTAGTTAAATCCTTAGAAAAACTAATTAAATTTATATACTAAGAGTGGTTAAACAAAATGTTTGTTTGATTTTAATCCCAGGCTCGAAAATTATTTCCTGTGAAATAGGACCTTATCGTAGAACCATTCTTACGCATATTTTAACATTGTTGACTCGCGTTCTTATCAATTCAACAGATACAAAAATAGGTACATCCTTAGAAAAACTAATTAAATGTATATACTATGAGTAGTTAAACAAAATGTTTGTTTGATTTTAATCCCAGGTTCGAAAATTATTTCCTTTAGAAAATAGGACCTTATCGTACAACCATTCTTACGCATATTTTAAAAGTGTTGACTAGGGTTATGATCAATCGAACAGATTCACAACTAGTTACATCCTTAGAAAAACTAACTAAATATATATACTAATTGTGGTTAAACAAAATGTTTGGTTGATTTTAATCCCAGGTTCAAAAATTATTTCCAATAAAATATGACCTTATCGTAGAACCATTCTTACGCTTATTTTAAAATTGTTGACTCGCGTTATGATCAACTGAACAGATTCACCACTAGATACATCCTTAGAAAAACTAACTAAATATATATACTAAAAGTGGTTAAACAAAAAGTTTGTTTGATTTTAATCCCGTGTTCGAAAATTATTTCCTTTAAAATAGGACCTTATCGTAGAACCATTCTTACCCTTGTTTTAAAATTGTTGACTAGCGTTATGATGAACTGAACAGATTTACCACTAGTTACATCTTTAGAAAAACTAATTAAATATATATACTAAGAGTGGTTAAACAAAATGTTTGTTTGATTTTAATCCCAGGCTCGAAACTATTTCTTGTAAAATAGGACCTTATCTTAGAACCATTCCTACGCATATTTTAACATTGTTGACTCGCGTTTTGATCAATTGAACAGATTTACCAATAGTTACATTCTTACAAAAACTAACTAAATATATATACTAAGAGTAGTTAAACAAAATGTTTGTTTGATTTTAATCCCAGGTTCGAAAATTATTTCCTTTAAAATAGGACCTTATCGTACAACCATTCTTATGCTTATTTTAAAATTGTTGACTAGCGTTATGATCAACTGAACAGATTCACCACTAGTTACATCCTTAGAAAAACTAACTAAATATATATACTAAGAGTGGTTAAACAAAATTTTTTTTTGATTTTAATCCCAGGCTCGAAAATTATTTCCTTTAAAATAGGACCTTATCGTAGAACCATTCTTACGCTTATTTTAACATTGTTGACTCGCGTTATGATCACTTAAACAGATTCACCACTAGTTACATCCTTAGAAAAACTAATTAAATATATATATACTAAGAGTGGTTAAACAAAATGTTTGTTTGATTTTAATTCCAGGTTCGAAAATTATTTCCTTTAAAATCGGACCTTATCGTACAACCATTCTTACGCCTATTTTAAAATTGTTGACTAGCGTTATGATCAACTGAACAGATTCACGACTAGTTACTTCCTTAAAAAAACTAACTAAATATATATACTAAGAGTGGTTTAACATAATGTTTGTTTAATTTTAATCCCAGGCTCGAAAATTATTTCCTTTGAAATAGGACCTTATCGTAGAACCATTCTTACGCTTATTTTAATATTGTTGACTCGCGTTATGATCAACTGAACAGATTCACCACTTCTTAAATCCTTAGAAAAACTAACTAAATATATATACTAAGAGTGGTTAAACAAAATTTTGTTTGATTTTAATCCCGTGTTCGAAAATTATTTCCTTTAAAATAGGACCTTATCGTAGAACCATTCTTACGCCTATTTTAAAATATTTGACTAGCCGTATGATGAACTTAACAGATTCACCACTAGTTACATCCTTAGAAAAACTAACTAAATATATATACTAAGAGTGGTTAGACAAAATGTTTGTTTGATTTTAATCCCAGGCTCGAACGTTATTTCCCTTTGAAATAGGACCTTATCTTAGAACCATTCTTACGCTCATTTTAAAATTGTTGACCTGCGTTATGATCTACTGAACAGATTCACCACTAGTTACATCCTTAGAAAAACTAACTAAATATATATATTAAGAGTAGTTAAACAAAATGTTTGTTTGATTTTATGTTTAATGTCCGCGAATCCATAAGGTCATAGTGACTGATAAAACTAAATTCTGCCCCAAACTATCGTTGATTTGCATAGCCAAGCGCCTTCACATTTTATTGTAAATTATAATAATTGGAATAATTACGATTCCAATTATGACGGTTTTGCAGTTTTGGAATTCTAATGACGAAAAAATCCAGGATACAAAGAATTTACAATTATTAATGGATAGCGTAATATTTATTCATCACCTCACGTCACTTTTAGTCTTTGGACACCACCTTACTTTGAACATCTTTCACTTTGAACACCCCTCACTTTGAACACGCCTTATTTTGAACACTCCGCACTTTGAAAACCCCTCTCTTTGTAACTCCCTCATTTTGAACACCTCTCACTTTGAACACCCCTCACTTTGAACACGCCTCATTTTGAACACTTCTCATTTTGGTTAAGTTAGGTAAAAATATTTTGGTTATGTTAGGTTAAAATATTTTCGTTAGGTTAGGTAAAAATACTTTGGTTAGGTTAGTTAATAAGCTTTTAGTTAGGTAAGGATAAAACATTTTGGTTTTTTAGGTATAAAATATTTCGGTTAGGTTAGGTTAAATAAAATCATCTAGGTTTGTTTACATAATGTAAGAAAATAATGGTTAGGTTTGCAAAGTTAGGATAGGTAAAATTATTTCGGTTAGATTAGGTGAAAATATTTGGGTCAGGTTTGGTTCAGTAAAAGATTTTGGTTAGGTTAGGTAATAGATATCTTTTGGTTAGGAGTTTTTTTATAGAGGAGCTAAAATTTTTTTTAGGTTATGTTAGGTAAAAATATTTGGCTAGATTAAGTAAAATTATTTGGGTTAAGTTAGAAAAAATATATTTTGGTTAGGTTTGATTAGGTTAGGTTACATTACGTCAGGTAAGAGATTTTTGAGTTAGCTTAGGTAAATATATTTTGTTTAGGTTAAGTAAAAGATATTTTGGTTAGGTTCATTAAAATATACTTTGGTTATGTTAGGTAAAAATATTTTGGTTTGCTAAGGTAAACGATATTTTGGTCAGGTTAGGTTAGGTATAAATATTTTCACTAGGTTAGGTAAAATTATTTTAACTAGGTTAGGTAAAATTAGCTTGGTTAGGTTACATAAAAATATTTTGTTTAGGTTAGGTAAAATTTATTTGTTAGGTTAGGTAAAAATATTTTGGTTAGCTTAGGTAAAAATATTTTGTTAGGTTAGGTAAACAATAATTTAGTTAGGTTATGTAAAAGATATTTTGGTTAGGATAGGTAAAATATTTTGGTTACAGTAGGCAAAATATTTTGGTTAGTTTAGGTAAAAGAGATTTTGTTTAGATTAGCTAGAAATATGTTAGGTTATGTACAAGATATTTCGGTTAGGTCAGGTAATATACTTTTATTAGGTTAGATAAAAGATATTTTGTTCAGATTAGGTAAAAAAACACTTTCGTTAAGTTAGGTAATTTTTTTTTTTACTTTGGGTAGGTAAAAAAGTATTTTTATTATGTTGGGATAGGTAAAACTATCTTGCTTAGGTTAGGTAATAAATAGTTTGGTTAGTTTATGTAAAAATATTTTTGTTAGGTTGAGGTAAAAACATTTTGGTTAGGTAAAAAATATTTTAGCTCAGTTAGTTAAAAAGATTTTCGTTTTGTAAGGTTAAAATATTTTAGTTAGGTTACGTTAGGTAAAAAATACTTTGGTTAACTTAAGTAAAATTTACTTTGGTAGGTTAGGTAAAAATATATTTTTTAGATTAGGTGAAAATATTTTGGTCGGTTTGGTTCGGTAAAATATTTTTGTTAGTTTAGGTTAAAGATTTTTGGTTAGCTTAGGTTAGGTACGAGATATTTTGCTTAGATTAAGGTGAAATAGTTTTGTCAGGTTAGGTTAGGTAAAAATATTTTCGTTAGGTTAGGTCAGTGGTCGCCAAACCTTTTTCCCAGTGGGCCAGATAACTGAAAAAATGACGAGCGCGGGCCGCATATCCATTTTGCTTAATAAAATTTAGTGAATACACAAAAATGAAAGAAAACCAACATATTTATTTACCAATACACAAAATACAAAATCCGCAAAAAATAAAGACAACAAACATTTTCTTTACCTAAAAGTTATCAAAAAAGGCGTCGTTAGCAATAAGATAGTATTATTAGACCCAATGTGCACATATCCGAGTCTCACAAACTAAAGTTAGTAAGATTTGTGAAACTGGCGTTTAGCTTTTAAGTTATCATTAATATTTGGTTTGTAATTGTTGCATCCAATCAAGAGAATTGCTTTCAAAGGTTCACCAGTCAGCCTCGTTCGATATGCTGACTTCACATACTTCATTTTTTAAAAGGTTTGCTCACTACATATGTAAGTTGTTCCAAACATTAATGCCATACTAGAGGCAAATTTCTTCAACTTTGAAAACTCATCATCAGGTAAGCAGCGATAAAATTCAACAAGTTTTCCTTCTCTGTGTTTCTCTTTCAACAAGTCATTTGCTTGCAAATCGATGAGCTCCAACTGTAGTTCGACTGACACCTCATCAAAGTTGCAATCAAACGGATTCTGGAAAAGAAAAATATTACTCTCTATTCTGTCAAGATCTGAAAATCTGTCCAGTAAATGCTTATTTAAATCATGAATAATCTTCTTCGGAAACTCGAGGTTAACATCTTCTGCGATTCCAGCGCGAAAATCTTTGAAACACTGGAAATGAGAGAAGTTTCCTCCCTCCAGTTGTGCTTCAAACAATGATAGCTTTCTCCGAAATACTTTGATGATTATGTAGTGACCACAGATAAGGTTATGATTTCCCTGAAGTCTCAAGTTCAATTCATTAATGTGGGATGTGATGTCAACCAAATATGACATTAACGCAGCTGAGCCATCTCACTAATGCGTGATAAGGCAAGTCACAAAATTCAGAATCAATTTCTTGAAGAAAAGATTGGAACTGCTGGTGATGAAGTGCATGACCCCGAATGAAGTTCACTGCAGAAACGACTGGTTTCAGTACGCAAGAAATATCTAAGCCTTTCCCACAGAGTGTTTGCTGATGTATAATGCATTGTATAAACAGGGAACCGGGGAGTTGTAAATCTTCCAACTTAGTCCTAATATGCTCCACCAGACCCTTTCTCACACCAGCCATGTTTTGTCCTCCATCAATTGTAACACATCGAAGCTGATTCCACTGAAGGCTATAGTCTTTCAAGGTTTCTTTCAACTTCTATGAAAATGTCTTCTCCAGTTTTTGTCATTTCGTAAATGCTGCAAACAGATGCCAACTCTTCATAGATCTGAAAGTCCAAATTAACACCACGAATGAACGCGAGAAATGTGACGTACTCGAGAGATTAGTAGACTCATCCAGCGCCAGAGGATACCGCAAGAAGTTCCTAACTTTCTCGCGTATCTGCCGCACTATGTTCTCTTTAAGTTCGTCTGTTCTCCGCATAACAGAATTTTCTGAAAGGCTCATACTTGCAAACATATTGGCTTTCTCAGGACACAAGTCTTTTGCTGCTTCCATCCTACACTCTTTGATGAAGTTGCCGTTAGTAAAAGGTTTTCCTCGCTCTGCCATCTTATGCACTATTTTGTAACTTGTTCGACTGACAGATTCATTTTCACCAAACACTCTTGTGAAGACAGATTTTTGAGATTCCAAACTACGTTTCATGAACTTAAATTTCTCAGAACGCACCTTTCCAAAAAATTCGAATATATTGACAGATGTTTTGTTTCATAGTGACGCCGAAGATTGTACTCCAAAAAACGGCAACATTCTCCTTGCATATTATGCAACTAGCCTTCTGGTTGTTTATATCCACAAAGAAGTACTTTTCTCCCCATTCTTCATTGAAAAGGCGACACTCAGCATCCACGTTTCTTTTTCTAGTGGCCATAACGATGGGTAAAGAAAACAGGATCTGAAAATGATAAACAGTTGTTTTGAATTTTCATATAAAATATTTTTATTTAATATAAATAAAAATATTTTATATGGCGTACTTATGTCTGTTCTTACCTAGAA
Source organism: Ceratothoa steindachneri (assembly GCA_963969495.1). Lineage (NCBI taxonomy): Eukaryota > Metazoa > Arthropoda > Malacostraca > Isopoda > Cymothoidae > Ceratothoa > Ceratothoa steindachneri. Next base: position 46,826,479 of record OZ018339.1, read on the forward strand.
GGATTGAAGCGGCAATCAAATTTTCGACCCATGTTTTATAACTATTATTTGTAACCAAAATATTTGGTAAAAAATAATAAAATTTTGTGAACTTATTAAGAATTAATGATAATGCGTACCAAATATAACGTGATAATGATTCAAATTAACTGAGTTATTAAAGTTGAACTTTGAAACCTACCTTACGCCACCCGATAAACTTGACAAATCAAAATTAAGTTTTATATTGATCGAACTATTTTAAATCTATGTTTTATCTTTTAAACCGTCAATGTGAGCATTAAATTCTACTGAGTATAAAAATAAGTTTCAGAATTATTGCCTTTTAAAAGAAATTTGTAACGTCAAGTAAGCATGTGTAAAGAAGTTTATATTTGAAAATTAAACCTCCCATACAACCACAGACCAGTTGCCCATTTAAGAAAATAAGCATCCAATATAAAAACAACCCTTTAAAATAGAATAAAAATTAAACCATAATTAATAATAAAAGAAAAAAAAGAAGAAAAGCATGTATGTATGCAAAAGTACCTACACAACTTACGAGAAAAAGAATCAGAGTCCAATATACCTATAAGTGTACGATATGAAAAATCAAACTCACCTTGAGTGACTTCAAGTTAATTAAATTTTAACACTAAATTAATAATTTATTTCATAAAAATTAATCTCATCTCAGTTTAATAGCACTGTAGAAACGATCAAAAAGGTAAATAAAAATTTTAATTATTTTTCATGACCAATAATAAGAATAACTCTCGTAATGAAAGCAATATTCTAGATTTTTCTACCAACCAGAGAAGTGAAGGTAAGAGGAATTGGTTTACAAATCGTGTGGTAGATGAATGGAATAGGCTCACTAGACATGTGATAGAAGCCTTCTCTCTGGGTAGTTTTAAGAATAGATTAGATAAATATATGGATGAAGCTGCTAGATGGGACTGACCTTTTTTATGTACATATGTATATATTTTTCTAAGGAGTGGAGAGATTATATTTTGCGGTTGCATGAATGGACATAATCCTCTGGATGCATTTTATGTATATTGTAGATTAGATCTGACGAACTCCTGTAAAGGGTGACAATGTTGATGACTTTTCTCTGGTAAGAAATCTTTTGTGTGTTGACTGGAACAGGAGCTGCCAAGTGTAGGCCATGAATGGTCTTTTGCAGTCTCCTTCTTTTCTTATGTTCTTATGTAATAGGCGGAGTGATAAAGGAGTGGAAGTAGGAGGTGGGGGAATAGGAAGAGGGAAGCAAGAATGCCAATAAGAGTTTAGAATTTTACACATTGAATATTCTACCCCCAAAGTTTTAAAAAAATAATAATTTTATGCAAAGTTGCAATGCAAAAGTTATATGCACATAATTATATTTTAGCTCATTTGTGGCACAGTGCAGCGGCGGGCTGGATGAACTGACCTCACGGGCCGGATCTGGCTCACGGGCCATAGTTGGAGACCACTTAGTTAGGTAATAAATATTTAGGATAGGTTAGATTGGAAAGAGATATTTTGGTTAGATTAGGTAAAAAAATATTTTGTTCATGTTAGTTAGGTAAAAATATTTTGTTTGGTTAGATAGATTTTGGGGGTTAATGTTAGGAAAAATATATTTTAATTAGGTTAGGTAAAAAATATTTAGGTTAGTTTATGTTAGATATATTTTGGTGGGGTGGGGTGAAAAATATTTCGCTTAGTTAGGTAAAATGCTTTGTTCAGGTTGAGTAACAAATATTTTTATTAAGTTAGGTACAAATACTTTGGTTAGTTTAGGTAAAATATTTTGTGTAGGTTAGGTACAAACAGTTTGGTTAGGTTAGGTAAAATATTTTGGTTATCTTCGGTAAAATATTTGGGTTAGGTTAGGTAAAAATGATTTGAGTTAGGTAAGGTAAAACTATTTTGGTTAGATTAGGTAAAATATGTTCGTTAGGTTAGGCAAAAAATATTTTGGTGTCTTTAGGTAAAATGTTTTGGTTAGGTTAGGTAAAATTAATTTGGTTAGGAGAGGCAAAAATATTTTGATTAGGTTAGTTAAAATATTTTGGTTAGGTTAGATAAAAATATATTGGTTAAGTTAGGTAAAAATATTTTTGTTACCTTAGATAAAATATTTTTGTTACGTTAGGTAACATTTTTGGGTGTTAGGTTAGAAAATATTTTCTGTTAGGTTAGGCAAATAATGTTCGTTGCTTATTTAAAAATATATTTTGGCTAGGTTAGATAAAATATTTTGGTTATCTTAGGTAAAAATATTTTTGGTAGGGTTAAGGTAAAAATTATATTGTTTCGGTTAGGTAAAAAAATATTTTGGTTAGGTTAGTTGAAAATATTTTAGTTATGTTAGATAAAAGATATTTTGGTTAGATTAAGTAGACAATATTTTGGTTAGGTTAGCTAAAAATATTTCTGCCTGCTTAGGTCAAAATAATTTGGTAAGGTTAGGTAAAAATTATTTTAGTTAGGTGATCTAGAAAATATTTTGGTTAGGTTAGGTTAGGTAAAAAATATTTTTGTAAATGTTTAACCATTGATTTTCTCTCGTTGATAGACTTTTTATTTCCCAATGGATATCTATAATAGAAGGGGAGATCAGAACCCCTCTCTCTATAACATATACCAGGTGCTATGAACAGACCTGCATCGGCGCTCCATTCTGATATTTATCAGCCCCATTGTAGCTTAACTTCGATGTTATAGGAAGCGATGGCTTTCCTCGCCTGGGATCCTACAAATGTGTGCGCTATGTAGATCTTTACATTGATTTCTGGATGATCTGCGTGCCCTCCTAATCTTAGTACTATCGGCATTCATTTACTAGTTTGAGACTACCTAGGATTTAATCCTTTCGATATTTGCAGGTAATATCGCATGCTTATAGCAAACCTTCTTTCGTTGATTCCCGCCTCTTCGGGAGAGGAAAAGGGGGGCTTCTTGTTCCCCTCTACCTCTTGGCTTCCTCAACTAGCCCCCCCTCCCTCCCCTCTCTCTTTTACTCCTTCAAGTGTAAGGCAACAGGCTGACCTCATCCTTTTGCTTCTTTTTCTCACAATTTTCAGTTTTTCTGTAGGGGGTAAAAAGACACGTGGAACACCCTACTGTTTCCTCCACATTAAGCTCACTGCTAGTGGGAATTATTAAGGCTGTCTACTAGTGCATAAATGAAGTGGGAACGGTATGCTTATTAGCATTGATAGGCACCGATCTTACTAAGAATAAATTATAGAATTTGAAGCTTTGCAAGCAGGGCTTTCATTAATCCCCTACTGTGGCTAACCCTCATTAAGGAGCGTGTTGATAACGTCTTTTGCTCAAGTGTCTAGTCACTACTCTTCCTTATGGTTGTGGTTGCATGGACTGAGATAGACCCAGAGGTATTTATGGTGGTTGACTAGAATCAAAGTTGAAATGAGAAAGTCTAATAATTTGATATATTGGATTTCTGATTTTCATGCACTCTAAAGCCCTATTCGTCACCTTCAAAACAAAGTGTAATTAATATAGAATATATTCATTTATTTTTGAATTTAAATTACGAAAATCAATTAACTTTTTCACGATATTCTAGTATTGTGAAGTGTACTATTTATACCTAAATAAGCAGCATAATACGCAAAATTAAAAAAAACGAACAATGTAAGAAATCGTTTTTACTACTTCAAACTACTTTATATTAATAGAAAATATATTTAAGAAATTCTAAATATTTTCCAAAATAAACAGTGAGAATTTAGTTTATATAAAGTTCTGAACAATATGTCTGAGGGCTATTTTAAATTTAACAAAGTCATTCAAAATTCTCTCGACCCAAAACTTGCTTCGGAAATCATTACAAATTTACCCGTTAGGTAGCCAATGTCTTCCTTTGTTCCCCCCCTCCCTCTTTTGTGATCCTTTCCCCATTCCTTCCTATATATAAACCATTTGTGTCAAAGCTTCTCACTGTAGAGTAGAAGATGCTAGTAGATACCGAAACTAGTTATGTAATGTAATAAACTGATTCTACCAAACTATACATATATAGTCTGTGTGTGTACATGTAAATGTTCTTATTTTTTTTTATTAAAATCGATATCTATATTTGGAATAGAAATAGAGAGAGAAGGAGAAAATGCAGGAGTTATTCGTTTTTAAGTGAAGACGAGTTTTCACGCTTCACAAGGAATGTGTCGCTGGGCTGAGAAAGGAATGGAATTGGAGGCGAGGTATTACCGCCTTCTGAACCAAGTGGCAAAGCAATAAAGTCAGGAATTCTTGCGAGGGCCTCATAACATGTTTTGGTTGGGAACTCCGCGCTAGGATAAACAATTATTTCTGACTCTTCCTTTGTTTCTCTGCTTCTTGGAAGAGAGATATGAAGGAGTAGGGAAAGAGCGTGTTGGAAAAGAAGGTCTGGACGTGTTTAAATGAAACCACTTACTTATATCACCCCCTTTCGTGACTCATCCCTAACGGGCTGACGAATATCCCTCTAGAATCCAAATCGTTTATGAATACGACTGAAGGAAACAGATCACATCGAGTTCAGTGAGGAAAATGTGTTATGGGTGTATAAGATACGAAAGTGATAAAAGTAGGCTGGGAATATATATGTGTGAAGGTGCTGGTGAGAGATTTGAGGGATGAACTTGAATTTTGTGAGGAAAACATCTTTTTTGGCTTGGATGAAGAGGAAACTTTTCTCATTAAGAAATGGACAAGGCTTTGGGAAGCAGCGCGCTCGTAGACTCGGAGAAACGAAGGTGGCGAAATGGGGCCCGAAAGCCCTTTTGGGGTCCCGAAGTGATCTCTCCCAGGAAAAGGAGCACCAACGTTTTTCTTAGCATGGACACTTTATTGCCAAGGACCAGGTTTTTAGTATAGAGACCTCGGTAGATGTCGGTAAACTCTTTATACAGGGTGAAGAAATTTGGTTCGGTCGAGACTTCGCCTTTAATATGATGGTTTTGCTGAAAACACAGGGAAACAATTTTATTCACATTTTCTAGTCACTTAGATTTATCTGCCATTTTAATTCGTTTTTCATGCTGATTTCAAATATATAATCCATTTTTACCTACATGCTATAGTTATTCTGTAATTTCCATTTTCTCGTTTTCCCGAAACCTACCCTCCGGACGGACAGAGATGGTGCTTGTAGAAAGCAAATACTTCAGAGTACATAGTAGTAAGATAGTAATAAGTGTTATTGTGCAAAATATTGACATTATTGTTTTTTTTTCCAGGTCTCATATTAGAGTGATGGCTTCGTGAAGAGGAAAGTTTGTTAATGATCTAGACACCTTTTGCACTTATAAAGCATATTTTGATGTTCCTCTTGGCGATCAAGATAAAAAGTGGGCCCAACATGCTGTTTGCCATAGTTGTGTGGAACATCTTCATGAGTGGCCGAAAGGAAAGAGAAATAGTTTTCCTTTTGGAATCCACATGGTGTGGCGAGAGCCAAAGGATCATGTATCGGACTGTTGTTTCTGTCTGCGGAATACAAAAGGGATTGGCAAGAAAAATCGGCACAAGATCGACTACCCCAACATTCCCTCGGCGATCCGGCCAGTACCTCATTCTGAGTCTTCACCAGTTCCGATTTTCAGTGAATATGCTTCCTCCGAGAATGAAAATGATGTACCTGATATGGACGTCCATGGAATTGATTCAGAGTCTGCAGATTCATGATCAGATGCTGAACAGTCATTAGCTCCTCACTGTTTCTATCAAAAGGATTTGAATGACTTGATACATGATTTGGCGCTCTCCAAGAAAGCTGAAGAATTTTTAGCCTCCAGGTTGAGTGAAAGACATATGCTTGAGGGGTCGGTACGGGGATCATATTACCGAACAAGGAAGAATACATTTGTTAAGTATTTCTCTGAGGACAAACAATTTGTATAGTGTCACGATGTTCCTGGTCTGTTTACCGAGTTGGGACTTGTCACCTATAGCCCTGCTGAGTGAAGACTGTTTTTTAGATAGCTCTAGGCGTAGCCTCAAGTGTGTACCTTTTCATAATGGCAATGACTTTGGTGCAGTTCTTCTCGGTTACTCTGTCCATCTGCGCAAAAATCACGATGACATAAGAATGATCATGGATTTGCTTAAGTACCATGAACACAATTGGATTATATGCATAGACCTTGAGATGATCAACTTCCTCCTTGGCCAGCAAAAGGTATATACAAAGTTTCCATGATATATCTGTGCGTGGGACAGTCGAGCCCGTAAAAAACACTGGTCCCAAAAAGATTGGCCAGTTCGGGAAACTTTGAAAGCAGAAATGCCAAACATTGTTAATGAGCCAATAGTAAGTCGAGAGAAGATCATTTTTCCTCCACTTCATCTCAAACTGAGTTTGATAAAGCAGTATGTCAATGGTTGAGCACTGAGAATAATTGTTTTCAGTACATAGTATAGGCGGTCCTGCTTTGTCATACGGAAAAATAAAAGCAATAGTATTTGATGGTCCCCAAATCCGAAGACTTCTGAGTGATTCTAGATTCGTCAACACCATGGATGAAAAAGAGAAGACAGACTGGCTCTCATTTTATGCCGTTGTTCGTAACTCATTGGGAAACAAAAAAGCGCATAAATACGAGGATCTGGTTACTAATATGCTTTTAGCATATCGTGATCTGGGATGAAAAATGAGTGTGAAGCTGCATTTCCTAAATAGTCACCTCGACCGATTCCCAGAGAATCTGGGAGCCGTGAGCGACGAACAAGGGGAACGCTTCCATCAGTATTTGATGACGATGGGAGAGCGCTACCAAGGTCACTGGGATAGACACATGATGGTAGACTACTGCTGGACGATTAGAAGGGATCAACCAGAGAAGACTTACAAGAAAAAGAGTTACAAATGCAAATTTTTGCCCGATTGAAATCAAGAAGAAGTCCTCCAGCCTGATGTACAGTCATTAATAAATTACCATTTATTTGATTACAGTATTTGTAATCCTAATGTGTAATTCAAGTTTCTTCTCATATGCAATAATATGTTTGTGCAAAAAAACCTGCTTTACTATAAATAACGCAAAAGGATGATTCAGAATTACTTCAGGGCATGATCACAGGCGTGATAAAATGCAAATTATTGTATAATATTTATTGATATTAATTACAAAAAATCGGTAGCATTTAGAGAAAATATGATTTCAGATTTAAATTTCGTATGCTCGAATTAAGTAGAAAAATGTACTTTTGTCAATTCACCAAATACAGGGTGTTATCCAGTGTTATTTGTACATGGAACAGAAATAAAAAGGTTTGATTTATTTTGGTGGTAAGGAACCTTAAACTAAATATATTAATTAAATCCCGCTCCCTTCATAACTCGTTTTAACTTTTCACAATTTATTAGAGGCATTATTTCGTTTTTCGTAGTTAGCTTTTAGTGTTAAAAGTTTTAACAATACAAAATAACTTCTTTATATTAAAGTTTTGTTCAAGTTTTTTGGTTAAATCTCTACCGCTTCCTATAAATTTTCCGTATGCTATCAATTTATGTAAGGAGTAATAAAATGAATATAAGTAACGGCAAATTTTAAGACACACAAGAATACAGTGAGAAGTCAATGTAATATCTTCATTTCAATTCCTCGTAATGCATTTTGTCTTGTAAAACTTATTTATTAGGTAATTTCTCACGTCTCTCCAGCAATATCTCCGCTCTAACGAGAAACATCTTAGCGCAACGCGGCCTCAGTTGAACAAATGACGGAAAAGAGGATTTTATCGTTGGCGTCGCCATAGCAACCCGCTTATAGAGACCCGTTTCCCTAAGGCGAAGCTAGAGCGAGGGAGCATCTCATAGTGTTCTATTAGCGCACTTTATGCTGCCCTGACTGTCTCTTTATTAGGCCAAGGAAGTGCCAAGCGGTGTTTGGGTCGATGGACTCCTAAATTTAGGGCTGGCCGTAGAACGAAGATATTAATTCCTTTTAGCAAGTGATTATTACCCGTTAGTGAAGGCCCAAGTCGAACTTAGCGTCATATTTTATACTCGAGTGAAAAGAAGAATTCGTTAGGCGATTTTTTAATTTTAGTTAAATGTTTTTTACACGATAAGAGCGGCCGAAGAAAGTAAAAGACAAAATTAAATTCTTAAGTGAATGAAAATTAAAAGTGGAGCTCAGTGTTGTCCAACTTCTTTTAAATGGCATTTTCTTGCTAAGTCGATTTAATTAAATTTGTCTGTAAATTAATTTCGTTCAGTTTTAGAGTCCCAAAGGAGGACTAGAGTACAAGCGGCTTATGTAAATATTTTAAGTAGATCGCAAAAGTAATCTATAATGATTTATAACGAAAGATTTCATGTTAAAAATGAACTATGTCTCATTTCAGATTATATCGTTGGATAAATTATAAGAGAAATTTAATTACAGGAATGACACTCATTTATATTTGCAGGCATGATTCCATGCACACATGAGAGCAAAATTATGTATGTGAAAATGCATGTATCGATTCATATATTTGCTGAAGAACTAAGGAGAACAAAATGGAACATGTTAAAAATGAACTATGTCTCATTTCAGATTATATCGTTGGATAAATTATAAGAGAAATTTAATTACAGGAATGACGCTCATTTATATTTGCAGGCATGATTCCATGCACACATGAGAGCAAAATTATGTATGTGAAAATGCATGTATCGATTCATATATTTGCTGAAGAACTAAGGAGAACAAAATGGAACATTTTCAGTTTAATTGAATTGAGAAAAAAGAGCAGACGATACAAATATAAAGCGATAAATGACTCTAATAGAGACGAAACCAAAATTTGTAATATTATTTACACCTAGAAAAACATAGGAATATTAGAAGGATTAATTAAACAAGCTATTAATATATTAAAGTAAGCATAGCTTACACTCTAGCAATAATTTCCTTATATGAGCTTGATTACTTTTATGCCGCGCACATGAATGCACATAAAAATGAACCATAACATCACAAGTTTGATGCAAAAATTGACTAAGACAACCCAGGCTGGAATAGAGTGGTAGAATTGACAAATAATCAAACTTTCCCATTATGAATTCAATCTTCCAAAAGAGACAAAATAGAATATAGAAATGGACGAGGTCATTTGGAACCAAACTGAAATTTATACACAATCCTCAATATTAAAAAAATAATCTTTAAAGAGTCTGTTAAAATGGAATATGTAACAAAAGAAACAAAGAATCAATATATTATTATTTATAGATATGACAAACTCACAAAGTAGTGTGTGAGTGGAGCAATAATTGTAAAAAATCACACTTAAAAAATAAAAAGCGGATTCCAATTACTTTCAAAGTTTATTCAGTTCATTCTCAAAAAATAACCTATTATTATCCATATTCAATTTAAAAGCTCCGTCCCCAAAACAGGACATTGGCTGTTAATGAGTTAATCTACCAGCACATTCACTACAAGAAGCACTCACCCCCACCCGGGCGTGCGATTAAAAACAGATTTAAAATATGAATAGCAAATTCGTGACGAAAGAACATAAAATTACCACTTGGCTTCCAATTAATAGCGTTTAAATCGAGAAAGTTGAACTAAATAGTATTCAAATTTAATGCTTTTAAATTTCAATAATCAACCTTTTATATGAGAAATTATATTCATTTATATTCACCAAAATTAATGATGCATTAAAAAATTTTTAATAACTCTTCTCAAAGTATTAGTTGGAATGGTAGAAGCGATAGTTTCATGAACTGTGTTGTTCACTCTAAGAGAGAAAATGGTAAATTTTAAAGGAGATGAAAGACTGCGATTGACAAATTTCGATAAAGAAAGTAAATATACGACAATTTTGATGCTTGGCTGGGCAAAGGGACTGTTACCCTTACAATATATATTTAGTCAAACTTGCCACTAAGCAGGTCATGTTAACAGGAGGTCGATGGAGGTACACGATCCTACTGAAGCATTAAACTTCTGTGATAGCCTAATACCCAAGCCAAGTTTCAGTACCTTCAAATAAGTAACATCCATACATATCGTCTTTACTCACCATCTAAACGACCCATGGAGGATCATAGAACATAAAAAGGAAGTTAGCGAAAAATAACCGAGATATCACTACAGTATGATAGAAAAAACAACATTTAACAATCAGCAGACTGCTATTTATAATATTATAAAGCAAGTATTCGAATAAAATCAAAACATTGAAAGAATTATTAAAACAGAAAGAAATGGATTTAAACTTAACGGAAGATATTTAAGCCAGTTTCACTCCCATGGCTATACGAGGGTTGGTCAATAAGTTTTGCAATTTGAATATAAGGAAACGAGATATGAGGGAAAGTGTTTTATTATTTTTCAATATAACTACCCTCGACTTCAATGCACTTGCGCCACTTGTCCCTGAGGCTTCGAATTCCCGACAACCAGAAATCTCCCGACTGCTGTTCAATCCACTCCTCGACGGCGAGCTGGACATCTTCATCGTCCCCAAACCGGCCTCCACTCAGTGCAGCCTTGAGCTGGCGGAATAAAAAGTAGTCGCTAGGGGCTAGATCTTGACTGTAAGGGAGATGGTTGAGCTCCTCGAATCCGCACTCGCGCACGGCAGCTTGTGTGACTCTGGCCTTGTGGACTTTGACGACGTTGAAGTTGATCATGGTGCGTGAGGTTTCTAGGGACCCAACGGGCAAAGACCTTGGTCATGGCTAAATTGTCGTGGATGATGTTGATAACACTTCCATGTGATATTCCAAGTTCTCGCTCAATTTCTTCGACCTTCACCCGTCGATTTTCGAGGATGATCCTCTCCACACGGGCCACATTGTCCTCGTTGGTCACGTCTGACGGGTGTCCTGGAAGGGGGTCATCTTCAAGGGACTCACGACCATGCCGGATCTCCCTATTCCAGCAAGCAATGGTTGCATAGGAAGGGGCAGTGTCGGTTTACACTGCAACCATGCGTTCATGGATCTCTTTTGCATTCTTGTCTTCCTTGGTCAAAAATTTGATTACTGCGCGGTGCTCAACCTTCTCCATTGTTGACAAATTTGTGACTGACAATCTGTAATCAGCCACTGCTTCTTAAATAGACGAGGCAGGAGCGAGCGGCTGCAGGTCCTGACTTGTCATAACTTGTCCTAACACCCCCACAAACAGCCATCTCCCTTCCTCTGTTTTGCCCTACCGATTCGCAAAACATATTGACTGCCCCTTGTATCTTATTATTGTCCTCAAATTTTACGAAGATGTACAATTAATGAACCTTTCGAAAGGAAAAAATAATTAGCAATAAATATACTGAAGATGGATTATAATTAAACGCGAGCATCACATACAGGTAGAAGAATACGTTTAATTAGGACAGTGGAAAAACACTAAACTAAAAGATATAAGAAAAGAACAAAAGTTGGTAGACGTCAGGAATGCCAAGATTTACCTTCAGAAGAAATATGTTTCTGTTCTTGAAACTTAGCACATTTAATAACTGCGTTTCACTGATTGAAAGGTATGGAAAAGGATCTAAGTAGCGAAGATAGAAATCAGTTAGATACAAAAAAGAGAAATATAGAAGATTATAGTTAGAAACAACATCCCGAGACTTTAGAACAAACAGTTGGATAAGAGCAAAACACGAATCAGAGATATAGTAAAAAAGATTAAAGTCCTGAAATTAAAATAGACATATTTAGTAATAAAAAGAAGTAGTTTTCATTGGATATGAAAACAGGAATTAATATGGTAAATTTAACAGTAAACTCTAGCGTTGGACCAATTACAAATGAAACTTGTAGAGATTTCTGGTGAATACGTTTCTCAAATTAACAACTTTTGAACAAATAAACAATCTATTGGTACCTACTTGAAGCTAGATCCGGTCGTAATTGGTAGCCTCAACTTAGAATAAGGCTATTTGTTTAAACCTATTTTTTATCTATTTCTGTCGTATTATCTAATATTTATGTTATTTCTTTTATAAATTTAATATTAAGGGTAATTAAAGCTATAAATTCTGCTTATCTTTTCGGAAAATTTTATTTTTTTAAGAAGAAGCCATGGAATATTTTTTGGGACAAAATCTTCGACCCTAGGTAGGAAAATGGGATGAAGACTTCAGCAATACGAATTCAGGGGGTCACTAATACTCTTAAATTCTTAAGTTAAAGATATTAAAGACTATTAATGTAAAAAATAATATCGGAAACATGAAAAGTATAAGAGTTGATGCTATAGAAACAGTCAGCGGCATTTGCGTAAAACTCGTAAAAAGAAACCCGAGTCTTTCTCTGACTTTCTTTCCTCACAAGGGGATAAAAGTTACCTATTTGGGCACTCGATGCTGCATACATCGCCCTTAACCTTTTAGCCCTTATATGCGACTAGTTCACATACAATAAGGTTGAATTATTTGATATCAGCGTGTTTAAGCCCTTATAGCTTATTTGGTCATTTTTGACCTAAACCAAACATTAATGTTTTATACCAATCTACCTAATTTCATCCTAATTTTGACTGTTGGGTTATATTGGACACAAACTGATACCTATATTATTATTGAATCTTTTTGTAAGATTTGATTATAGGTCTCTTATTAAATACTAAAGATAACCAATTAAGTGTAGAAATCATTTTTTCACCATCAATTTTTTTTAGGGGTGTTATGGGGTAAATAAACATCTGGAAAATGAGATTGTTCTCAAATTCAACCTCAAAAATAAACGTGATCCTGGGAAGATTTGAAGATAATCCGGATTTAATATTAGTAAGAATCACTATATGATTCATCCCTATTATTAATATATCCATATTCATATATTTCTACTAGTAAACGCCTGGTAACCTCGCGAGATGAATAGGTTCCAACCTCAATAAAAAGTGGTTAGAAACAAGACTTTGATGAATAATCATGTTTAAATAAAATTGAGCTAGAATAAATATATTCTATACCTAAAAATATACTTTTTAATAAAATTATAATGCATTCAGAATGGGGTTTAAATATAACCAAAACCACATCCTACAAATAGGATATAAACAAGAACAAAATCCCCAAATAATCCGGGTTCCCCCAATTAAGATATAAATAATAACACAATCAGTTGGAATACTTGATATAATTGGCACAAAATCTGGATACATAAAACCTAAATTGCGTGAAAAAACAAAACAATTGGAGAGTTAAATAATTCAAATATAGCATTGGGTGAAATGGGCCGAAGGCTAACTAAAACTTCTTAGCTTAAATCTAAAGAAATCCCCCAAAGTTTTCGTCCTCAAAACATTGTCAGATGAAATAACTAAATTAGAACTAATAAGTACCTAAACGATAAAGACGTTCACAGTTTATTTTTTAATTGACCACAGCAACGCCAATAATCAAAAAGGGATACATGAAAGACCTAAGAAACCACAAGCTTATTAGCGTAACATCAATTGTTGGAAAACTAATTCGAAGAGCTTTCAGTTATATAAAAAATATACTAAAAACTAATGAGGAAATCTTGTTAGTAAAGATTTGGAGACCTATCCTCAAAATATTGTCAGATGAAATAACTAAATAAGAACTAATAAGTACCTGAACGATAAAGACGTTCACAGTTTATTTTTAAATTGACCACAGCAACGCCAATAATTAAAAAGGGATACATGAAAGATCTAGGTAACTACAAGCTTATTAGCGTAACATCAGTTGTTGAAAAAAGTAATGAAGTTGTAGGTGGTCCTTAAATTCTAAGAGTTTTAATCTCTTCATAACTTACTTTTTAAAGAAATCAAATTAAATTCAAATATAACATAGGTAGATAAGATTAAATTCATTTACACTGCGATAATATATATGTAGGAAGGAAGAGAAGAGGAAGTAAACCATATACGAAATTAAATGCTTTATAACGAAATATCGTATAAAATAAGCAAAAGTTTTTTTCATAATTCACATGCTTAACAAAGCTTAATATCTTTTCTTTATTCCGCTAATCTTTGTCAGTTATCGATAATACTTGTATTCCCTAGCTTCTGATCAATAATGATATAAATCACTTAAAAGTTTATAACTTACCATTCACCTTTGCTCGAATAATTAAATTTATGGAGACCCAGAACTTTTTATATGGACCTATATTGTGTTTACATTTTATCCGATTTTGTTAAAAAACAAAAAAGTCATTAGGTTATTAAATACGTCTGATTTAAAACGCCCACCTGGTACTTTGAAAACCAAAACTATATATTTTGCGGCATAATACATTATTAAAAATTTTAATTTTGATACTTTATTGGGGAAAAAACAAAATTAAAACAATAATTTTCTCGCTAAATCTAAACTATGGTATACATTTAATTTCTCAGTAGATTATGAGGCTTAATCTCGCATAAGGACAATTATGCCTATTATTATAAAAAATGAAATTATTTATTAAAATAACGAGACTAGTTTCGAAAGTATTTTGCTTCTATCATCAATTTCGTGATGGAAAAAAAACATTCCGAAAATAGTCTCATCATTTTAATAAAAATTATATTAATATAAAACGTCCTTTTCTCAGTATTTCAAAGTTTGCGACTATACGACATTGCAACGTAGGTTTCCTTTAATATTGTAACAAAAATTGATATTAATTGATTCAATCTAGAAGTTTAGATCAAAGGGTCCCTAATAAAAATTTTCATGATCTTTGCAAGAGAAACGAAACTTGATTTATATAATTACATAAAATATGTAAATGCAGTTAAAAACATAGCAATGATTTGTAAAAAGTTAAAATTCTCCGTATTATTTGAAGTGTCTTTGGAGTTTGTTTTTTATTTTCCTCATAGAACAAACGAATATGAACTATTTCGCTCCGATTTGAATATTGATAATAATTGAGTATTTGTTTGTGTATGTAGATTTGACTATTACAGAGTAGTATATAGACTTTGTTTTCATCAGTAACTCTGCTCTAAGAACTTCTCTTACTTGCTTTTCATAGTACGTAAGAGAGTGGTCTTTCTGGATAAGAGGTTTTCATTAAGCTTGTAAAATTGTTGTCCGTCGCGACATTGTATCCCATTTGAAGTTAGGTAAAGTAAGGAAAAGGCAAACGATAGCTGGAAGGGTATTTTAGTTTTAAGAGCAGGATCCTTTCCTAAATAAAGCTTTGATTACAACGAATTTTTTATTTTGCTGCCAAAAACCAAAATTTGGTTCCATTTTTATCAGGTTTGTTTATATACAATAAAGATAAATATCTGTTTATCTACATTAAGATCAAAACGGTATATAGCACTTTTGGCAGTTTTTGCTAAATTAATTCCAAGTAAAACAATAAAAAATCTATTGTTCTTCTTTGACTTCGCGTAGACATACTATCAAATTTTAGACGCCTTATTATCCCTCTTGAATTTATTTCTTGTAATTTTATTGCTAATAATAAGACGATCCCAATCGGTGCTCTATTATTGTTTTAGTGGAGTAGTTTTTCAGGATGGAATATGTTTGATTGATCTTAACATATAATACTGGCCTTAAATACTGCACCCCCCTAATTTCTCTAAATAAAAGACAAATAAAGACATAAAAAGGAAGGTAACTGCCATTGTCATTATTATAAATAAAATATAATGTAAACATGAAGAACATAACAGATTTGGAGAACAGTAACATTAAATCCCCGACTCCTTAAAATATCAGCATTTTGCTTTAATAACTGAAAAGCAAATTCATGCCATTCTATTTACCAAAGAAACTACCAAATATTCAAGTGGAATTAATTCCAATATTCTATCAAACACTCTCATAGCGTCTGTCAATTTGTTGGTTACTTCCCTCTTACTCGTCTGTTCAGATAAATTCCAAAAGATTTCGATACGATTAAAACAGGAAGAACAATTGAAATTCATGGTTTATGAATTTCAATTGTTCTTCCTATTTCCTTTTCCAAATAGGATATGAAGTCTGCAAAATTTAATGATAGCCATGTTGGTCTACTTTATTTTCTATTTTATAAATATCTCCTACTGAATCACCTGCAAAAGAGCACCACACTATCGCATTCCCTTCGTCATGCTCGACTTTAGGCAAAATAAACTAAGGAACCATTTGCCCACCAATTCTACTCTTAACAAACACTGCATTTGGAACTATAAGCATTCAAACTTGGACTCATCGGTCCAAAGAACCCCTTTCGCACTCATTGTGGGACCAGTTTTGATAATTTATATTCCAAGCTAACCTCTTTTCTATTATGTCTCAAAAGAAGTTTATTTGCTGTCACTCGACGATCGAAAAGACCTACTTCTCTAAGCCTTCTCATCACCGTTGTGGGGGAGCCGTTTGTCTCTTTGGTGCGGTTTAATTGCTCACTTATTTCTGAAGCAGTATGGCTGAAGTTTCAGAGCGATGTCACTTTACTAAACTTATCCAAGGACTTTAAGATCTTTCTGGGTTGCGCTGTCCTTTATCTTACCTGCAATATACTTGTCTCTTCAACCTGCTTGGTAATATTTCTCACTCTCTCACTGGTATTTTAATATTTACGGACATTTTTTATGTGGCATTCCATCCTTGCGAAAAGTTGTGCTGCAGTTCCAAAATGGGCATTGAACACTTCGGAGCTAATAATGGTACAGATGAAAATGATTTTGAAACTGCTTGAAGCATTCAGAAAATATAGCTTCGTTCGACGAAAGAGATAGATATGAAGCAAATGTAAGAATTTAAGCCTTTCCCTTTTATCCGCTTTACAAAATTATCTAACTAGCCAGATGTGGCATTATTACTTTGTTCGTTAGAGAAAAAAACGGGCTTTCTTATTTAAACTGTTTCTGAAGTTAAGAATTAGACTCAGATGATATATCGAATCTAGAAATTTTACAAGGTCAATGAATTACGGTCCCGTGAAAGTGACCTACCTCATTAAATTACATCCTCCGTATTGTTGCTCGTAACTTACAAGCTCGCGATTTTCTTCCTCGCACTTCTTCTTGCCACTTCCGTTAATTAGCCTAGATCGATAGGCTGCAACTAGCCTTTTTAACAATTAGTTCGCCATAGTCTTGATAGTCATACCAAAAAGATACGGTGGCGCTTTTTTGCTTAGGGTACACAAACGAAAAACGGCTGGTGACGTCCCAGAAAGCCGCCTGTGAGACAGCCATGTGATCCACGAGTGTGAACGAATAGTTTAAAAACACGTTTTTATTATAAAGACAAAATTATCCATTTTGGTACTTTTTGATTATATAACCAAACCTAACCTAAACCTAAGAAATAAATGTAATGGACCGATCGAACCTGATTTAGTGAAAATGAAAAGTAAAGTAGGAGCAAAAATTTATTATTTTTAATGATAGAAATTTCTTATATCTTTTAAATTTGCTGAACCAAGTCCAAGTGAAGCAGCTTCGCAGAATATTATTATGGAGTCTGACCAGTCGACCTTTCTGGCTGGTGACGTCACTAGCCATTTTTACTTTGTGTTCCCTAAAAAAAGCGCCACTACGGTTAATAATATAATGGAGAAAATTGAGTTAAACCTTTCATCTTTGTGCGTAGATCTGCCCTCTTGTGTGGCTGCCAGTCAAAGAGTGACTTTTAGTTCCTTCACGGGCCTCGTTGATTTTTGTGAATGCTAGTAGTAACTATTCTTTTTAATAAGGTTGACAGTCACTAAACAAAGGTTTATGGTCTCCTCTGCCACAATGATTAAGTAATATCTAATTTATATATAAAAATAAAAATTATACTAACAAAATAACATATAAATAAAGGCAATTATCCTACAAGTACCAATTAGTCATTTTCCTTATAGTTTATATTGTAACAGAATAATATATCACTATTAAAAATAAAGAGAAGTGGAAAATAACTTATTTAATACATTAAGTGGGTTTCTGTCTGTTAATTTTGCGCACTTAAGATTTATTGTTAAACTATAACGAAGGAGGAAACTAACAACAATAAATGGAGTTTTCACATCGCACACTAAGACCTTCCATCTAAAATTTCATCGAAGCCACAGATAAAGTGTTAAAATCCTCTTTTCGAAGGTTTCCGAAAGATAATTTAGGTCTCTTTGGTATCCTCATAGGAAGCTTATGCCAGTATTATTAAAATAATTGATCACTTGCTGCTGGTGTTCGCAAGAATGTTAGATGGCCCATTCTCCACTATCACCAAGTCTTAGATTTTCCTTGCTGGTTGTTAGCAATTTTACAGCTTATCCACGAATTTCTTATAGCACCAGTAAACTTTGTTGTATAAGTCAGGAGTAATCAAATGAGGTTTGGAGGACCTTTCTCTCCAATAAGTTCTTGTCTGTTCCAATTTTTCAAACCTCTTTGAGAGGATACATAGATAGATCTCCAGTAAAGGAAGATACTGACTTTTGTAATTCGAGGCAAGTTTTATGTAATGAGATCTTGAATGGGGAGATTCCTGATGGTTTGCTCTTTCCAGAGCGCATGCTGCTGCGGTGGCTAATTGGTCGAGAGAAATGTCGGGCAAGGACATCTCGAGCGCCTGGTGGATGTGAATGGCAGCTGTAGCATGAAGGATTCCGTGTTAAATACATAGCTAATGCTATCTAACAGGGTGTTGCGTAATTTCCTGAGGATGTCCATGGCGTGTAGTTGTGAAAGTTGCGTTGCCTTGGTTAGCATCACGGCTTTATCGTCGAGTAGGTTTCGCTGTCTCACGAACCAGCTATTTTAGCTTGTTGCAATCACTCATGATCCTCTCCAAGTGCAAAATGAATTCTTGTTAGATAAATAAATGGAGAGGTTGTTTGAAATTCTAGGAGTAAAATGGTGTTAGTGGATAAGCTTACCACTGTATTCTGTCTTTGTGTCTTCGTGTGCAATCTTTCTTATGATGCTTGTATTGGGATATAGTTACATTCCTTCTGTTGATTGATGCTGCTAAAAGCTACAGCATTGTTGCCACGAACTTCACTCCAGGATCACCAGGTGTGTAAGATCACTCCAGGAGAGTAATTGGAACGTCGCAAGGAAGAAACACCTGGGTTTCAAGTGGGATTTGATAGGAAAATATCTTCTTAAATATTATTTATCACAACTAATAGGTTAAACGACGGCTGCTGCTATGTACAAAATACTGAGAAAACATTGTTGTTAGGATAATCGGAAGGGGGAAGATTGAAGCGAGATTAATCGAAACCCAAGAGTGAATGGGTATCAAACAGTGGTGGTAATTCGAGTTCCTAATAATGGTAATAATATGTGTGAATTCAAGTTAGGCTGACATTGCTTTAAATAAGATGAGAAATATCGATAATTGGCAACTAGACATGCTATAATTGACCACTGGAAGGGAAGGACCCCTAACTCAGGAGTCAATTCGAACTGTCATAAATTGAGGGCGTGCCTAATATACCCTCCTACCTCTGATTGACGGGCATGGCTACGCATTAAAGATTCGATGACAACTGCTTCATATAAAGATCTGATTTTCTCAGTAAACAAAGACAAATGCTATCCAGATGTCTTGGGTTCCGGAGCTATGTACTCGATCAGGCGTGAATTGATTAGTAGACATCCGTATCTGATTTTTATATGGACCCTCTTTAGCTGTGAGGGTGTTATACAAAGCATACGACCCTCGCTTTTCAGGTGTGAGGTACGTTTACAATTGTATGAATTTCTCTCTTCTCAGAGGAGTTTGCGATATATGTATATATATATATATATATATATATATATATATATATATTAAGGAAAAATCAATCATAAACCAGATCATTTAGATATTAATGGGACAAACTAAGATAGAAATAAAAATTTGACTGCACGAGTACTAACCTTATTACGGTGAAGCTGGGAGTAACAACTGATATTACGGACATAATTAATTAGGCAGAAAGAAAACTATTAAGGTGGATGTGGTTGGTTGTACATTTGTCTATATAGTGAATAATTTAAGGGATAATGAATAATCATTGAGTTCCGGGTTTATTTGTTTGATGTAAAGAGATTCAAGAATTTTTAAACTTAGAGAAGAGGAGGCAGAAGAGAGTATACTAAAGGAATCAGGGTCAAGCGGGTGGTTATGTTTTAGTGAATGTTCTCGTATAGAGGAGTGTTCGGGTTTGGAGATGGGAATGTTGGTTCTGTTTGATACTCCGATATGCTTAGCGATCCTACATCTTAATTGTAGACTTGTTTGGCCTACATAGCGACTTTGGCAGGTCGCACAAGTGAATTGATAAATGATGGAGGAACGCAGGCATAATGGGAGTGATTCTTTGTGCCGAAGGAAAGTATAGACAGCAGGAGGATTAGAATTAATTAAGAGAAACTTGCATTGGGGAAAGTATTTATTAAGAGTCGAGAGTAAAGCTTTGTTGAATTTTGTGTCAAGTGGAAGATAAGGCAGTTTTAAGAATAGTTTTTGTTTAGGGACAGTTATTAGAGGGGTTTTGCGAGAGAACATTTTAAATAAGGAATCGGAAGTAAGTCTGCCAAAAAGGTGGTCTGGGAAAAAATTAAAATGAAAAAAGTTCATAAGATATTCTATTTCGGAATGAAAGTGAAACCAATTTGAACTGATTTTGTAAGCTCTGTGTATACTGTTTATGATGGAAGAATGTTTGAAATCAGTAGGAGTACAACTAAAGAAGTGGGTGCCAAGTTTGGGGGTAGTGGGTTTCCTGTAAACTGATGTGTTAAATTTAGAACCAACTTTTGAAACAGTGACATCCAGAAAAGAGATTTTATTGTATAATTCTGTCTCCATGGAAAATTTAATATTAGGGTGTTTTTGATTTAAATAATTTAAAAATAATGGGGCATGATCTTTGTGTCTAAAAATAAGGAAGCAGTCATCGATAAATCTTTTAAACACTAACGGTTTATATTCAACGGGACAGTACCTTAACCAGTTTTTTTCGTGGTAGAATAAAAAAGCATTAGCGAAGCTGGGACCCAATGGAGAACCCATGGTTATTCCATCATGTTGAATGTACAAAATCTCATTTAAAAAAAACACTGTATTTTCAACGGACAATTTTAATAAGGTAGAAAAAAGAGTCTTGGTTAGACCTAAAATGCTATCATTTGATTGAAAAAGGGTATCGGTTATGATTTTGCAAGTTTCCATGACAGGTACATTAGGAAATAAAGAATCTACATCGATTGAAGTCATAAACAAGTGGTTTAAATCTAATTTAGAAACGTAGCTGACAAATTCGAATGAATCTTTCAAAGTGAATTCGTTGCGAGTGAGAGGTTCAATTATGGGGACTAGAAACTTGGCTAAGTTAAAGCTAGTGGTGTTAATGGCAGATAATATTGGACGGAAAGGTAATCCTACCTTGTTAGTTTTTGGTAAACCATAGATAATACCTGACGATGTATACGACGCAAACAGTTGGTTGTAAAAATCACAGAGAATAAAAAGTTGTTAATTTTGTCTTCAATTCGCAAGATGTGTTTAAATGGATCTTTATCCAGTTTAAGAAATTTACAGGAGTCCGAAAGAATATTTTTCCTTTTTAAAATATAATCAGACCGATTCGAATTGCCTACTCCTTTCCCTTTATATATATATATATATATATATATATATATATATATATATATATATATATGAAGGTGAAAACTAAGTATGCTATTGATAAAAAAATCTTTGTTGTCTGGCTTTGAACGTTTTGAGGTCCTATCCTCATCATCGGCACTAAGAAACTATGAAAGTAAAGGGTTAAAATTTCTAGTTTTTATAACATACTAAAATTGAATAGTGCAATTCAGGATAAACTGCCAAATACAAGAATAAAAATTTAATAATTCATGATACATTATAAATATTGGATGCACTTTGATTTATATTTAAATTAGGATCAAGTTTTAGTTAAAAAACCCCAAAAAACCCCAATATTAACATATATATATATATATATATATATATATATATATATATATATATATATATATATATATATATAATGAAAACGAAGTTAGATTAATTTACTTTTCTTCCGCTGTGAATGCAAGTTTCTTGACATTTCTTACTCGTTTGTTCACCCACGAAGTCAATTTTTGGGCTCGAAGTTCACTGCTATCGAAATTTTAGGTCATGTATTTAATTGGTTATTCCTAATTTTCGACCAAAAATTTTATTTACTAATGTCTATCGTCAAACAGACAAATTATTCCAAAACATTTACTTCTAGATTTAGCCAAGATAGTATAAAATGGCTTTAACTTTAGGCAATTTTTCTCTTAATATTGTTAAAATGTGTTTATGTCGGTATTCATAAATTTATATTCCAGGGAACATTTTTACTTTCAATCTCTTAATTCCAACTGCAGACCTTAGAGTACATTATTAAAGTTGACATTAATTGATTAAGGTCAATATAAAATGCATTCTTTAAATTTTTTATATCAGAAAATCACTTAAAATTCGCTTTTCAAATCAGAAATAGCACAGCAATACCCGTTAACATATTTCTCTTGAAGCGAGCAAAGACAAGAATGATTTCAAATTTTTAAAATAAAATAGACATTGTTTATAAAATTACGTTTTCAAAGCCTAGTACCCAACTTGGACCCTCCCTGCTTTTTTTTTAATTTGAATTAGTTCAAGTGTTTAGTTATGAAAGGCATATATCTAAATCTTGAATTCATTTCATATTTTTCCCGTAATATCCATATAAGTTATAATTTCATCATGCATTTCTTTAACCACTTTACTACGATAACTGTATTTAGGTTACCTAAAATATCAGAATAAAGCAGTCCATGTAAGGCATTAATTTCATTTAGGTAATTAGGAAATTATCTGTTATTTAGGTCCCAAGATCCATTTTATAGATATTAAATTATAGCACTCGACGGTGTATGATACAATGTGCGGTACAAAATTGATGATTTTATTTTACATTTAGTAATTGTAATTTTAATCTTGTAGTAATACAGGGTGCGGCAGAACCGATTGAGCAGTTTTAAGGAGTTATAAAAAAGTAAGGGGGGGTATATAGAGACGGTACGCCATATTTGGGGGAACATTCCCGAGGGCAGCCCTGGAGGGCTTTGCCCAGGGGAGTGAGCCATTCCTCGGAAACTGGCAAGGGGACACCTCCCTCCCCCCTCCTTCCCTAGAGCATTGACTCCTTAAAACTGCTCAATCAGTTCTTTTTTTTCAAATAAGCTGCACTGGCGTAGTTAGGAAGCAATATCGTACCAAATCGATTCTGCCTCGGGCACACCTGGGACGCTGGATTGCCATTATAACCATACCTATAAGTAGCTCTAACTGCACCTTCATTTTTCTTATATATATATATATATATATATATATATATATATATATATATATATATATATAAGAGAGAAAGAGAAATTTGAATATATATATAGTTTACTTGATTGTACAACGTTTCGGGTAAATGTTCTACCCATCTTCTGCTAATGGAAAAATTTAAAAAAAATCAAGAAATACAAATATTATACCTTAATAATTTAAACTTTAAAAAAAATTCAAAATACCTTTGGGAGGTTGTACTAGATAGGTCGGGTGGTTGAAGTGGGGAATGTAGAGTTGTACAGGTTAAAGAAATGTTGTTTCAAATTTCGATAATTCAATGGATAATGAAATTTAACAATAATAAATGTAGATAACACTGGAAAACATTTTAGGTAAAAAAACACTAGCCTTTTGCGAAAGGTTGTTAAACGAAGACTGGTGCGGAAAGCGTGAGTTGAGGGGTGTAGGAAAAAGGAAAATTTTAGGGGGGTTGGTAAATTTCAGAGAAAAAGTAGTGGGTGCAAAGAAGAGTTAGAATTTAAGGTGGGAGAAAAATATTTTTATAAACATTGATTCTTGAATACGTAAGAATAATGGGGCAGAGATGTTCTTTAGGATTTTTAGATCTTCAATGGATACATCAGTTTTACATTGGATAGAATGTAACTGAACAGGTGAAAACTCTTTGTTTGACAGAACATTTCCTGTCCTGTGGCTAATTACCATATGAGAACAGAATCTCGTCTTCAGCGAGCGCACTGCACTTCCTATGTAATTACCCAAAATTGCATCCGGGGCAAGTAAATTTGTAAATGACGGAGCGCTTGGCTTCTAGCGGGAGTCTGTTTTTACAATTAAAATAATGTCCAATGAGATATTTATTTTTAAAAATGATCTTAAATTCGGTATGATAAAATGAATTTCTTTAATATTGTTGTTATTTCTTTAGAGAACTTTTGGATAAATTTTTCCAGTACTAGAAGATGGGTGAAAGATTTCCCCGAAACGTTGTACAATCAAGTAAACTAAATGAACTTCCTGTTTTTTTCGTCATATCCTTCATCCTGCAAACTAAATTACAGCTCATTAGGAGAAGCCCTTATCAATATATATATATATATATATATATATATATATATATATATATATATATATATATAGATATACCCAAATGACCCGATTCTTTGCTAAAGACCTGAGGAAGCGTGGTAATCACGCTGTTTTTACCGTTTTTGTATTGTATTTTTCTTATTCTCGTTTTCCCTCTATTTTCTTTCACCCTTTTTCTTCGCCTCCTTTTTCTCCTAGCCCTTGTATTAGTGCGTGAAACTTTCGATTGTTAAATTAATTTCTTTATTTTATTTCTCGATAAATTTATTCAGTTTATTTCAATTAAAATATAACTCTTCTTTTCATTAATTCTCTCCCAGATTCATTCAAACATTTTCAAATTTAAAAAACAATAAACCGGCTAAAACCGAGTAAGCTCCATGTTTCCTTGTGTCATTTGGGTATCTATGCAGCTAGAAAAATGCAATAATAAAACATTAAATAAATAAATATTTAAAAAAATTGCATTCAAATCCTTCAAATATTTATAAAATATTACATTCAAACATTGTATTTAGCTAATACGTTGAGTAACGACGCCATCTGGTGATCCCCTCGCGAAGTCACAAAACGCATATGACCATTCAAGGCCGAAAGATGAGCCAATATCATCACATTTTTCTCTGAACAGCGCATTTTAGTCATTTTACCCATAAATAATGAATGATTTCTTTTTGCGGCGATGCATTTGAATGACTGACGGTCATAAGTACAAATAAATGATATTTTTATGTTTACTTCCTGGGTTAATTGTTGAGAAAATGAGCTTTTAAGTATCCGAAGGATAGGGAAGGATATTTAATTGGAGTTTTCGAAATTCAGTTTATTAGAAATGGAGAAGAAAATGATATTATGGCGGATCGGGGGGGAGTTGGCCTTATTCCGCCGGGTTCAGTCCTACTTCATGGAAATTGTATATCATTTTTGCGTCTGTACGCGTGGTGTTTTGTACGTATGTTGGTCGTCTGTCTAAATCTCTATCTCTCTGTCTTTCTCTGTTAAAATAGTCCAATTTTTTAATTTAGTTTTTTCCCACCCCAAACCTCTTGCGAAGACAGAAAAGTCTTATACGCGAAGATATTTGGACTTTTCCTCTCTTGACTTGTTTCAATGGAGGTAATTTTCAGTTCAAAATTTGAGTGCTTTTGTTCATACAGTTGCATTTGCTTACTGAGACCCATTGAGAGAGTTTGAATCGGTAATTTTGAGCAAAGGTATCTTTTAATTCATTTATTCCGAATCGTCGGATCCACTTTCGTCGGCAGAGCATCCAAAGTTGATTGATTCCTAGTGCAATCCTTTGCAGATTGAGGGTTTCAAACAAAAGTATGTGCTTCGGATATATGTATGTTAAGGTTGTATGATAAGGGTATGTAAAGAGAATTCCTAGTAACTCCCACTCTCACCAGTCTACTAATTCATTTTGTTTTCTTCTGTTTTTCGATATTTATTTACATTACACACTGGAGTACCAGTTTTTTCATCATATGATTGGCATATAATTAGTCTATTCATATCCTCTACATTATCATAGAATGCACAATTCATTTTATTTTTTCCTCATTATTATTGTTTCTACAAGGCGTTCTACATCTTTTAATCCTACATACAATTTAATTCTTATGACCGCAGTGAACTTTGTGAAATTTGAAACTTAAAACCCCCTTGACTTCATTCATAGGCTCCAAATTTCAGATTGTAAATCAGAAGTGATCAATGGCAAATTTGGAGTTCGACTCTATTCCTCCTAAAGTTATGGACAGATGCGTTGTTAGTGTCAAATTTTGTCCCTAAAAAACCCTATAAACAAAAACTGCTACCAAAATATTCCCTAAGAGCAATTCCTACGCAGGATCCATAAAGACTTTGGTATGATCAAGTTTTCCAGTAGCTAATTGTATTGGACACCACCGTCGCATGTATGCCCCCATCACCTACGGACCCTGTAGACGATACTCAAAAAGACGAACCAAAATGAAAGACGCTAAATTATGATAACCCCTGATCGTGATGAAGTTGCAAGATAGGGAACCATCGTTCATGATTCGCTCCTGTAGTTGATATTTACCCAGAAAGAATCACAGACGTCGGCCACTTTTATTTTGAGGAAGAAAGAGGTCATAAAAAATAAGAAACATAAATATTTTGATTGTCCTGAAAGATCCACCAGAAACATGAAGCTCGAATAATTAAAGTCTAAGGCATTAAAGCTTAAAATCACAGAATTTGGCTCAGCAAAAACTTTTGGCTCTGACTATGCTCATCCTTGTCCATTGAATTCTTTGGTGAGCGAATGATCTCACGAAAGTGAATCAGGCGAAGACAAAAATGTAAAGAGGAATAAGATAAAGGCAGACAAGTTGATTTATTCAAAGAAAGTTCGTAAAGAATGCAGTGAAGTTACGGGAAGTGAAGATGTAAAGAAAGTATATAGTATATCGGAAGGCGTAGAGTCATAAAAAGAGAAAAAAAACCCTTTTGAATATAGCATTATTAAGGAACGCTCGCCGCTATAAAAATACACTCCTCCATGAGGCAGAAAAATATAATGGAATCAATGAGGAAAATGGGTTTTTACAGCGATTTCCGAGGCACCCTAAGTGTGATACTAGTAGGGTTTCTCAGACAAACCATCTTATCTAAGGTCTCTTAATGTACGTAGTGAGCAAGAATGCGCGCCAAAAAGGTCTGTCAAGGGTGTGCGAAAATCGTACATAAAAGCAATTACTGTAGAAAAAAAAGAAGGCGGAATGAAGTCAAAATAAAATTTCTTCATTGCAGCCAAAACTCCCCCTCATTTTTAAAAATTAAATTAAGCGTTTTTAGCGTAAATTTTCTTCGCCTTAGTAGCGTTAATTTCGTTTCTTAAAGTCCGCTATTAAACGTTATTTGTAGGACAATTACGTATCTCCGAGCTTTCCTCCTCTATTGCATTATAAAATATTTCCTAAGTACCTTGCCTTGTTAAAACCAGAGCCGTGAACGGGACAATACTAGTGGCCCCACCGCGTTCCCTGCTAATGGATAACTCTT
The DNA here is from genome assembly GCA_963969495.1 of Ceratothoa steindachneri. NCBI lineage: Eukaryota > Metazoa > Arthropoda > Malacostraca > Isopoda > Cymothoidae > Ceratothoa > Ceratothoa steindachneri. Next base: position 46,853,833 of record OZ018339.1, read on the forward strand.
GTTCCAGCTGCCTACGGTCGTCTGGAACTAGACTAGAGCGAATCTTGTTCCACCCGCGGCACCCACCATTAAAGGAATAAATTTCTAGTTATTGCCTTTAATGATTTCATGAGTTCAGCTCTGAGGATGTTATTCATTCCATGCTGAAAATTGGGATTTTCGGGGGAAAAGAAAATGCTACAATGAAACGTAAATGTTGCGGCTATTTTGTCATTTAGCTGTTGCTGATACTACTACTATCATTATCTTTATTATTAGTATTATCTTTATTATTATTGTTAATATTGCTATTTTATTATTATTACTACTAGTGGTAGTAGAAAGACCTTCGCTAGTATATGTACATGCCGAAGTATTTATGGTTTGTGTTTATTAACTGCTACTACTAGTGCAACTATCGTTAGTAATATTATGTGAACTATTTATTCCGTAGTGAAAGTTGAGGAAGGGGACTGGAAGAAGGGGCCGGGGGAAGCGATTAAGCGCGGGGATGAGTTTTTCTCAGAATAGTTTCGATTTCAAGTTCGAGAAAAAATTTTAATTTCCGAAAATAAACGTTCAAACTTCTCTTCATTATCGATCAAACTACAATTATTTAGATTCCATTTTCAAAGGAATTTAAACCTTCTTTTATTTATCTCTAACTTTTCCTTCTAGTTCT